>OU343221.1:34361399-34444178 GCA_910596185.1 Chrysanthemum makinoi | reverse complement strand
TTTCACTTCCTAATGCATAGAACCTTGGCCTTCTTAGTCTCTCCAAAACACTCTACCCTCGTGCTTTGAACCTCCCCGATTATTTCATGAAGTTGTTGCCTAATTTTAAGACCAGCCATCTTTGACTCCATACTTGTGAATATAACCGTCAATTTGAGATTGAGTTTCATATTATCCTCACCCACCTTGACCAGTGTAACTGGTCCTAGAAAGGATCATTGGAATTGTCATCTTGTAGAAAGCCATTAGTCGTCAAATCATGTTGGTGTTCCAAACTACCCTCATATATTCGAGATGTGTCTAACATTGCATCAGACCTAGCCTGAACATCCATGTCCCCAAATTAGCCAGGTTGTCTATGGATTCCTCCACCTGTGTTGAATTGTAAAGAACTATTCACATTAGGAGTTGCCATTGGTTGAGTCGTTCTTACGTTTCCACTGCCCTACCTCAGCATGATTTGGGGAATAAATATATTATCACCAAAAAGTTACAAAACAGCTCTTATAGTTTCCACAATCATCATAAACTAACTAGCATGATTGCCGAACTAGCGGTTTTCAAGCTAGCTAGCAGGGATATATTATTTGCAGTGATTGGCCAGAACTAGCAGTTTATGACTTTAATTACGAATCCCTTATAAAATGTTGTCGTATGTATCTCAAAGTAATTAACTAAACCATATATATATATATATATATATATATATATATATATATATATATATATATATATATATATATATATATATATATATATATATATATATATATATATATATATATATATATATTTAACCATTATGAATTTTAGGATTCAACTAAAATTACTGATCTGAGACCTACTATACATGAGTTCCAATGTGCATGGTGGATAGATAGCCAAGATTTTTTCAATGACTACGTTCCAGACCGGTCAGGACCCATCACAACCTTGTTGATACCTACTTTTCGAGGTGGAAAAGTCACAACGTGCTGAAAACTGGTTTGAAAGTAAATTCAAAACAATGCAAGAGTGGTAACAGCCAGAACAAAAGCCTTAAGGATCATGTAATTTCCGGTCTGAATCGCCAAGTTTTTAAACTTGAGTGTATCATTCAGGTTCTCTTTATATTCATTATAATATAAGAATAGTAGATTCACTTTTTTTAACATCACCTGCCGGAATTTCCTAACACTTAGACCTTCATAGGTTCTTGCACACATTGAACTGGTGGTCTTCTGGTATTCCTTTCAACTAATCTATAGTTATTTCTCGCTGCCATTGTTTATTTTTCGAAATTTCATGCATATTTTTTACAGGACAAACTTGATTTTGAGTCACATTTTCCAAACACAAGGACTGCTTTTTCCGATTCACTTAACAACATTTATCTCAAACTGATCGACTGGTCTGAACTGGATGACGCTTGTTTAGTTAATATTCTTTGCATTTAGTTGTATGGCCGTTATATGCAAATGTCATCAACACTATTCTGTTCCAGGAGTATCTCCTTTTAGAGGAATTGAGATTCGCGTTGGCAGAGGAAGAAAGGTTACAGTTGGAAGAAGAGAAGGTGAATGTTGAGGCCAACATCTTAAGGCTGGAAGAGGCTAATAGGTTGCGGTTGGAAGAAGATGAGATGTTGAAGTTGGAGGAGGAGAAGAAGAAAAATGACGCGCGTTTATGAATTCGTCACATTTTCAAAAGGCTTTAAGGTTACACACCGACAAGAGGATTCTCATGGAACCTGTTTCGCCACAAAACAATCAGGAGGTTAAACGGCGTAAAATAAAAAACACGGTCCTAACATGAACGACCCAACTATTGCTGAGGAGCTTAAGGAGTGAAACTTGGGTAGAGGTATTGTGATAGTGTTTACGAACTTGTCAATATACTTGCTTATCAATAATGCTCTGTCAAACTAATAAATTGAACCTGTTTTCTAGGATCTAAGTAGATGGTTTCATTCTGTCAAAACTCTTTGTCTGTCTGATGAGATTGAAGAATTCCTCTGTGATCCTGATAGACACCGGTGTAAATTTCCATGGTCGATGATTATATTAGACCGCAATTTCTGGCTTAGCTTAGTTTGCTTAGACCCTGCTAGAAAAGGTTGGCTAACCGAGGAGGTTAGTTTATATCGCATTCTTATTCATTTTCTTTTTACCCTGTATTTGATTTTCACCATTTCTTAAATTGGTATTTTATTTCGCTGAAATGCGTAGCATATAGACCTATGGGTTGACTACATGTGGCACGCACGCTCGGAATGCTAACTGGGCAATGGTTAGTAGTTACTTTGTTCAGATTCTTCTTCAAAATGGCATGCCCGTGTTTTATGCAGACGGACGAGGTATCCCATGCCCGGAATGATGTTGAAGGTAATACATTTACTTTTCATTTCCTCCTATTTTTATCATTTACAGTCACTCAATAATCAGGTAGTTGATGATAGCAACTTTAAAAACGACATCTTTTAAAGTATGAACAAACTTGATATTTGTCGCTCATCTTTTAAAGTATGAATAATCAGGTAGTTCATGAACAAACTTGATAGCAAATCATAAACTTTCCTTTACGTATTAACAAACTTGACACTCACAAACTTTATCCACAGCTTTTGATCTATCAGCACTTCTTCCACTGCCACTAGCCGTGGTTTCTTTTAAAAGATGCTATTTAATGCATACTTTGAATAATTCGTCCAACAGAACCAAAAAACCAAACAATCCTCCCCTGAATTTGATATTTACAATCCAAATCATCAAGTTTCTTCTTAGGCACAAAATACCTTCTTTTTGGACGGTGCTTCCAAAGTGCTATAATCTGTATGCTCCATCTCAGAATCTGAATACCTTATTTTTGTATGCCAGTGATCTTAGACTCCATTGTAGTACATTTATCCGTCAATTCCTTTATAAGTTTCATGGTTTCCTCATGATAAACTAACTAGCAGTGTTTTCGTAACACTAGCAGTTTCTCCATACAAGCTAGCAGTTGGAACAGTTTTGCACTCCAAAAACTGAGCCCCTCCATTTGTAATCGTTCGATCCCAACAGTATATTGATTACCCTAGCAGCAGTTACGGTAACACAAGCCGTAGTTAAAGTTGGAGCAACATATCAGTAAGTACATAAGCAGATGAATTTGTTGGAAATTTTGGTGTAAATTTGTGTGAATGAGATATCTATTCTCAAAGTGACGTGTTTAGAACAAGTTATGAATCTCATTTGCATGAGATAAACTTGTAACACCAAATTAATTGCATGGTAAATGGTCATTAGAACAATTAACTAGTCAATTATTTGGTTGATGGGTGTTTATGGCCATTAAACGGAATTAATGGCTGCCATTACACTATTTGTTACTAGTTTGTAGTATTTATACTAGCTTTCTTGTTGTTCTAAAAAAGACGGAGAATACACACAAAACGTGCACTTTCGTTTTCATACGAGATACACTCTTGTCCGATGAGAATTTCAGGCATAGGTTACGTCCGGCAGTACAACGTACTGTTTCGATCGTTGTACCCTGGGAAATAGACGCCTAATGGACGGCGAATCTGTTTTAAGGGAAGCATGTCAAACACGTGCCTCGATCTCGTTCTCTATTCGGTTTGGTCTACTTTCTGTTCTTGTTTCAGGAAAGTCTATGTTCATACTTTAATTTATCAATTTCTGTTTTCTTCTTGTATTGTACTATTGTGATTTACATAGCATTTCCAAATTTGTGGTATGACCCACCATATATATTTCATGTAATGTGAATCTTTATTTCAGTTAGTTTGTTTGGCATAATTTATTATTATCTCTAAGTTATGCTCTAGAATAGGCTTGCGATCTGTTTACTTTGGATTAATGTTTTTTTTACAAAAGTGAAGATGTAAGTATGTGACGGAATAAAGAATAACATGTGTGTTATAAATTTGTTATGACATAGATCTCGAAAATTATAAATAGCGTTTGATCTATAGTATCTCTTCTTGTCTTCTTCATCTTGGTCTGTCCAGATATGGTAGTGTTTACAGATATAGCGGTTGATCCATATATTTCGGTAGGATGTTTTGTATTAGATGAGTATTGTGTAAGTATATTTATCATGTACAGTACTTAGTGTATTTTGTAAAGGACTCCTTATCCATGAGTACACTTTTTAGTTGCCAAAAGTACCATTTGCTAGCTATGCACTAGCAAACTAGTCTTAAAAATAGTTTAAAAAAATAGAAAGATGTAAATTAAATCCAGTGAAACCACATCCCCTTGTTGCATACATCACCACTTGACTAAAAGTACTACTACGTAAACTAGTTGCAATGAGTACACAATTTAGTTGCCCAAAGTACCATTTGCTAGGTATGCACTAGCAAACTAGTCATAAAAATAGTTTAAAAATATAGAAAGATGTAAATTAAATCCAGTCAAACCCCAGCCCCTTGTTGCATACATCACCACTTGACTAAAAGTACTACTATTTAAACTACTTGCCATGAGTACACAAATTATAGTTGTCATGAGTACACAAATTAGGTGCCCAAAGTACCATTTGCTAGCTATGCACTAGCAAACTCGTATATATTTGTTTGCGTAGTTATTCAAACTATGGATGTGATCCCTTTTAAATATTTGAAAAAAATAATATGTCATGTTAACCTATGGATGTGATCCCTTTTATGTTACTAGTATATATTTGTTTGCGTAGTTATTCAAACCGTGTTCGAGATAGTTAGTTACTTTACAAAAATAAAAAAATTTACTAATAAAGTAGTAATATGAAGATGAAATTTTATTTAGTTAAAAAAAAAGTCATAGTGTGGGTGGGTAACTTGTTTGGGTATGCAAGCCAATGAGAGTATGAGACGATTAATAATGGTAGTCAGAATTTTTTTGTCTCGATAATAGAATATGATGACGTGTTGAGTTACATGCTTATTTATGTGTTAGAATAATAACCCTTATAATATCATTAAAAAAATTAAATAAATACAAAAATTAGAAAAAAAATAAAAAATACATAATTTTAACAGCACAGTTGGGGATGTATGCGCCAAAAAATTAGTAACAACTGCTACAAGAGTTAAAAAAGTAAGTTTTTAGTACAAATTAATTTGGATTGAATTGGGGATACAAACTCGATTTAGTACAAATTAAAGGTTTTGAACAAATTCTTAAGTCTGTTCTTACGTTAATCACCAACCACTGCTAACGTCGCTCTAACCACTGCTAACGTCGTTGTACCCACTCCTAGTGTCGCAAAAACCACCGCTAGTTTCCTCGCAAAAAGCAAATTTGTTTTTGTTTACGTAATCATTTATATTCAAATAGCAAAAAGGAGATAAAATCTGCATGTAAAGATTCACGTTCCTTCACAAGTACTCCGTAATTTTTTGTCAAATATAGCAGATTAGCAGGGAGCCTAGGCACGTGCCTACCCACAAAACAGTTAATGAAAATTAATGATAACGCGCGGCACGAACAGTAAAATCCTCACCATAAATACGCGAGGTAAATGAAGGGAAAATCAGAAAAAGCAAAAAGAAACCATTCCTTCACCTACAAAATATTTCCACCGCAAATCAGGCAACCGAATATTTTGAAAAACAAAAAGAAGTTGAAGATGTTATTCGAAAAAGATACCGATGGTACACGTATAAAAAAGAATACATACAGACGTCAACAACAACTCGTTGGCCACGCACGGCCGTTTCCAAACAGCCCATACATAGCCTAAACCTTTACCCCCCCCCCCCAAAAAAAAGCGCAAAGCTGATGCTGCGACAACTGAAACATGTTCTAAAATGACTACTAATAACAGTTAGTCGTTCTAAAATGACGACTAAAAACCCATCTCCGCGAGCATCCACAACACACCTTCACCCAAAACCCATGTCCATTCACGTGGTGGTAGTCTGCCAGGACCATATGCATACCAAAGGTGGGAGTTTAAACCTATTAGACTCTCGATAGCAATATGGGATCTTGAAAGTGCAGGCTTTTCCTTCTTAACCTCGCCGTTCGAGAGCGGAAGAAGGAAATAAATCATGGGAATTGGGTCTTGGGAGTGACAAAATGTGCTCGGGAGATGGGTCCCGTAGGGAAGGGCGACAAAAGGAAGTTAGGGGCAACGAAGTACGTAAACCAGCCCCTTCCAACAAGAAACTTCCCTAAGAAAGTCAGGCAGCTTACCAAAAGCCCTTCCTGTACCGCGTAGAGGGGCGTGTTTAGACGGGAAACCCCCTAAAAGGCCCATTGAAGTTGAAAGGCCTATCTAATTCCTCGGGGAATACGATGGGTTGATCAATACGCCGGGGCCACGAGGAAGCAAGCCACCGGAACTCCTTCAAGAAAAGTATAAAGGCAAAAGACCCGCACCAGAAAAGCGACCGGGAAAGCCAGCGGAAAAGAATAGAAGAAACAAAACACAAACCGTGGCAAAAAAGTCGCGTACCACTACTAATGTACTTGTCACTGCTAGTATGATTGTGTGGGATGAATATGTAATATTCTAGAATGTCTTCGGTAGGATGTTTTGTATTAGATAAGTATTGTAAGTATATTTATCTTGTACATTACTTAGTGTATTTTGCAAAGGACTCCTTATCCTATTCAAGGAGGTCCTAGGTTTGAGTTCTATATAAGTTTTGGTGATATCTAGAGTCGATACAATTCAAGGTTGTAAACGGCAATACTATTCAGAGTATTCGTGTATTAACAACATATCGAGGTGTTTAGTGAGAATAACTGTTCGTTAATTATTATTCTTCTTAAGGAGTACTAGGTTGTGTTCGTTTAGTCACCTTCTATAGTAGATCCTTCGCTAAAATGGTATTCAAAACAGATTTGTATGTTAATGGACGAAACAATTTTAAAGACCATCACTCATTCTAAAAACATCAACATCTTCACTTGGATTATTTTTTAAAGAACATCTTCACAACGACATCAGGTTATCAGATGTGTAGAGTGACATTCGTTTGAGTGGATTATTTTTAGCTTTATACGACCTTTGTAAACATAAAAGAAATGCTACACTGCTTTTTATGCTCGATTATTAAATTAAGTTACAACTGCTAGCTGTTTTTTACTACTGCTTTTGTGGGGCTGAACAGGGACAGTCGTTTACCACTGCTTGTAGTAAACTTACAACTGCTAGTTAATTTGTACTAGTGTTGAATGTTAAACCTCTATTTTTGGAAGTGTGCATTGTCTCAAGTTGGTAGTTATAAGTAGGTTGTAGAATACGAAATGTACGTCTAGAAGGAGTCGTGGGTTTATAAAAGTAGTCCGTATGGAAAAGAAGTTGCCCTAAGAAAAAAATTAGGTTGCCAAAATTATTTTGGGTAACAACTGCTTGTTGGCCAGATTAAAAAAATGGATAATGGGATAACAGAAGAGATGAAATAGTAAATACGTTGACATACAACGTTTGATACAGACAACCAACTACATATTACGATTACTACATGGTTATAACTTTAATTGTTACATATTATATAACCACTTAATTGATAACATTCATCGACTACGAAAAATCTAAACAGTCCAATGCTTCCTTCCCACACAGACAGTGTACTAAAACCACAAACCTTCATTCCCATTTAGCCTGATCCGTAACTTCGGCCGAACAAACCGTTGAAAATGGCATTGATATATCATTAACCAATTCAAGTGATAATGTTTAAAAGGAACATGAATAGAATGGTAATTATAAATAAAACATACTATAGACGCAAAGTCTGTATGATTTAAAAAAAGAAGAGATTCTTTGTATGGGGCGATGTAGAAAGATCCCGTATCTCATAAAATTCCCATGCTGACAAATAATTCAAGTTCTTTGTTGTACAGGAATAGCGAGTGACCCAAATGGTTGCCAGTGTATGCTTCCACTATTGGAGCCTGATCCTTTGTAAACCCAAGCAAACGAACAGATAATAGGGTGGGGATGGCAAAGAGGCTTCTACATGATCTTATGGCAAAACCATTCACGTCCAACACCCATCCACAAAACAATGGCATATCTTCATCAATGATCATACCAGAAATCACTAGAGAGGTTCCAAGATCGAAAACATAGAATGAAACTGGGAGTTCATTTTTTAAAATCTGTGGAAGGTCTATAACTTTAAATTGGTTGGTTACCAAATCAAACGAAATCAACATATAAATCTTGTATGTAACACCGTCCTGATTAGTTAACTTTTCACTCTCAGTCCAATAGATAAAATGACCGACAACTGCCTGACTTCGACGTTTCAATTTGATAGTTTCACGAGGGGGGTGGAAATTTTCAAGGCATGTCCACCTTAACGAGTTGAAAGAAAAGACAAAAACATACGAGAAACCACTTTGGAAAACAGGATAGGATACCTTCACGATCGTCGGGTCAAGAGTGTCCGGACGGACGGCAAAACCAAAGCAAATCTTTTTACATTCAATTTGATGCGTGTAAAACGGGACATGTACTGCAAGTGATTTTTGGACTGCCGGGTTCCAAATAACGCACATTAGATTAAACCCATAAACAAAACACGAAAGACCATGAGAATTGCCAACTGCAATCATAGATGAAAGCATTAAATCTGTACGAAGTACCGTAGCGGTCAACTGTTCATTAAAAGCTAACATAAAACCTTTGTGACCCTGATCAAATGTTAGCGAAAAAAACACTCATCGTTACGACGAACACCGTAATTAGAGATGAAAAAACCACAATCTATACTAGCCTTCCATAACTTGCAAACACTACGTAGCTGGAGTATAGACTTAGGAGGTAGCCTGCGAATGATATCTAGTTGAACATCCAGTGAGATATAGTCGGACATTTTGTTAAACAAAAGCAAAAGGATTGGGATAAAGATATGAAGTGAATAGACCAAAAGAAGAAAGAAAGATGTTGTTAAACAAATTAAGAAAGATTTGTATTGAAGAAAGAGATTGGCAAAAGAAGACATTTAAGGACATGTACCGTAATGTACTATAGGGCAACCAAATATTAAATTCTGCTAGTATATACCAAATAAATTAATAAAGTATACATAACCCATAATATATAGAAGTGGTTTGCAAAGCATAGGCTTTTTTGTATATGTGCACGGGTATTAACTAAAGAAGTGCCGTTGAGTTAAAAAAATATTATAATAATCGACAAATATATAATAGAAGTAAAAATACCTACAATATACGTTGAAAGAAAAATACTTCACATGTCAACATTAGACAATAATTATGGGTCAAACGGACATTAAGGATAGTACCTTGAAAGACCGCTATCAAATTATGTATTCAACCTTGTGCTTCCAGAAGTATTCAAGCATCCGTTCACGGTAAGCTAAAGCTTTTTGAAGAGAGTCGTCTACTTCCAGAGGTGGTTACTGAGCAATCTGTACAAAATAATGCACACCCATACTCCACAGTCACCATACAAGTCCGATTGTTTTGGTACTTGTGGACACTTGTATGTGATTTTATAATCCCCCGGTGATACGCCCTTACTATGCAGTACCCTAGCGTTTATTAGGTACGATTTAAGCTGTGTTTGTAACTTTCTCTTGGAATCTCGCAACCACCATTCACTTCACGAGGTGACCCAAGAGAGTCATAAATGTAAACAACTCCAGTGCGGAGGTGGAGCTCACAGAGTACCCAGTGTTTTGTATCTTCATTCATGGGAAAATACACCTGATATATAAAACAAATGCAGGATATTATAAGTGTTTATAACAATGAGTGGTATATGTACGGTAAGAGTCTCGCCATAATGACCTTTGCAACATCTCAAGCCAAGGGGTATGTTGTGGCATCTGAATAACTGGTAGGCATGTTGCCACCTAGGATTTGATTGCAAAAAGTACACCTTGCCAAAGCCCAATCTGCATCAGTTGGTCTAAACAACCACATCAATTCAACCCATGCATCCAAGTGCTGCGGAAAGATAAAGCAAATCAAAGCGTAAACATTCGTTTCATAAGTAACAAAACGAAATAATAAACAAGTGCAGAGACCGCTAGGCATCGGTTTACTCACTAACTCCTTAAGCCACCCGCCGGTGCAATCTTCAACACATGCCAAGGCTACCCAAAAATCCCTATAAGCAATAACCGCACCGAAGCCCCAAGGAAACCTATAAAGTAATGGTTCTTTAAGCTTCAAATACTTCGAAGGTAATCGAAACAGTAACCTTCTTCTTGTTGCATTTCAGGTGTCGTAAAAGTTCCTACAAAATAAATATATTCAATAACATACACACAATCATAATGATGTTATTGGATTAACAAACAGAACCTACCTCTACAAACGGTTCAATTGTGGGCGAATAGAATCGACTAACTGGACACGTTCTTGGGTTTTCAGATGTTTCCTGAAAACAAAGTTGAAAGATAAGCGAAAAAATAAAAATAAAGATTCGTTTCAGTTTCAATTTAATAAGGTGATGTACATCTGAACGGCAGGGATAATAGCCTCGTTAATGACACCCTGCGATCTTGTAACACGGTGGCAAGGAGTAGCTGATGTTTTGATACCCTATTTTCCGAAGAGAGACCCAAACAACGTCGCATAAGTTTGTACAAGCGCCTTCTTTTGAGGTTGTCGTTCAATTTTACTCTCTTTCTTTTGTTCGTATTCATATCGGAGAAAAGATCTTCCAATAGAGGTTTGTCATTAGGACCTACCACATTTGCAAATGACACTTTCTTGGGTTTAACCTGAGATTCAGGGGCTTCAGCGTCTTTCTTTGTTGGTGTATCTTCTAGGCTAACCACAACAACATCATTGTTACTGGATTCAAGGCCAACAAACGAATTTTTGTCAACCACATCCCCTTGTTGATCATCACAATCCATTAAATCTAAAGACGGAAGACACAATTTTGTATCGACTCTTTTGTTGACATTATCTTGGGGGGAAGCAGGAGTGTCATTTTGGCCAACCACATTTACATATGGCAGGTTGTTGTCTTGAAACTGACATTTGAGAATATAGTATGTTACAAAACAGCACATTAAACTATTTTATTTATCGGCGATGTTTTACTGAGAATGTAGATACCTCATGAGCTTTGTTGGTGGGTGTTCCTACTTCTGTCTGCACACAATCAATATTGCTAACGGGTTCAGGTTGGCAAGGCAATTGTTTCTGAACCACATCTTGTTGTTCGTTATCACAATCCATTGCATCTAGAGAATTATCACCCGAAACTTTTTCATCGTTTATGTAAGACGACGGTCATTACCACAATCGGTTTCTGATGAATTTCAAATATATATACATAAGTAGGGACGTATGCTATAGCTGATATTTAAAGCAGTAATGAAGTATAACGTACAATAATGGTCACCGTATTTTATTTTCCTATTTAGGTGCAACTGGTGGAAGTTGAGTACTACTTTGACCTCCATATTCCATAACAGGACATTTTTGGGTCATGGCACAAGCTTCAACAAGCATACCAAGGTTACATGGTTGCGTTTCTTTAAGCCCATCATCATTTTCAATGTCCGTTGCATGGTACGACGTGGCCTGTATCGACCAATGTTTGATATAAGTGTGGACACAAACGATTATTTGAGTTTGGTATAAACATTGGAGGTAAATGAAAATTAAATAAACCTTCGGATCATCGAGAGTAACGTCAGGGTCGTTTGTGGTGGCAAAACTTTTAATATGTTCAGGATCAACAGCAGCATAATTATTAAGACCCAATAGTTCTTGTACTTTTGAAAGTCTTTTCATAGTCATAAACACATCAAGTACAAAAGGTGTTCTGACCGAATGAATGCCGTTTTCTATCATCAAAACTTTTTTTTATTCAAATCCACTAACTCACGAAATAGACGCCCGGCCGAATGAGTAGTTCCCGTTTGTGCAACATTTAAATTGAAATCGTCCATGCGCAAGTTTGAATTGAAATCGTCCGCGAATTCATTTGAATGCTCTGCAGTCTTGTAACCATCGTCGGTCTCTGGAACAGACAAACCATCTATAAATTGAAGCTGGCAGTACACCATGGTTGCTTCATTTCAGCTTGTGTTGTAGAAAGTTCAGCAATGGGAGTTGAATCCTAACAACAACAACAACAACATTTAAAAAAAATAATAATAATAAAATTTAAATTACTCATATAATGTGAACAAATTCATTACAAGTTCGTGGTCAGCAATGTAAGACTGTGTGATGCATACCGGTCCAAAGAGGTTACAATAGTCCGGTTTCCGAAACTTTGAAAGTCCTGACCAAGCAAGACCACGTGGAATGACCTTATTGTCTTTCACCCACCAAAGTGAGCTTTTAAGATAATCTCCAAAATCCAAATCTGTAATAGCCACAATTGTCATCTTTAAAACGTGTACTTATGCAGCTATCGTTTTTGAAAATGTTTCAAGGTTTACCAAAGTAAAGGTAACCTGTTTAGGATGAAACAATACCTTTGTGGTTACAATTTAAAAATAAATCACAAACTAAAATGTGTTATAACATTTTTGTTATCTAAATTACGGGTAACTTTTATATTACTTGTATACAGAAGAAAAACCAGCATTTCATAACAATAAAACAACAACGTTAATTTTAGGTACTTTTGAAATGAATAAGAAATAACACAACAAAATAGAATCAAAAGCTTTTAATAACCTGTTTTTGTAAAGAAATATGTTATCAAAGCTAGACATTCATACATTAGTACAAACTAGTGAGAATTCTAACCTTGAAAGCCAGCGAACCACAGTATAGATTGTATGTGGCATGAACTTTGGTTTTTTTCAATTTTAACAAATGATCTTTTCTGTGAATATGAACAATATTGAAAGTCCTTTGATAAAATTTATGCCACATATATTCACCCCAAGGAAATACATTCCGGGCTTCAAAATCGTCAACCAAGGACAATAAGTGATTATGGATGCAATTCTTGTCTTCTTTTCCCATAAACACCACTACTCTACCAGCGTACAGACACACCCTAACAAGCATCCTCATCGAAAAGAGATAACCACCTTTTCCCATTCTTTTTTCCGTCATTAACAAGTTCCAAAAGATCAATTGCATGTACATTTGTTATACCATTATTTTTTTTTCGGAAATACACGATCGAAAAATGCGCTAGATCGTTTAATAGGTTTTGAAACTTTGCCAAATCGAAACTCTGTTATGAGACAAAATTCTTCCGCCAAACCTTAACGAATGCTCCCCAATTTGGAATTTTAGTGGAGGGGAATCAGAGGAGATGTTAGAAACATATACCTGGTGTTGCAAAACATAATGCATCAGAAGGCAGTCATTCTCACACGACTTTATATCCAACCGTGGACCAAATACTGTTTGCCTGAACAACCTTTCGCGGTTTTCATTCTTTGACAAACAGAGTTTAATATCTGGCAGCAACTTCAATGTAGAACGAACTGCGATTTTACAATTGTTCAACTTTAATTTTGTCATATGGAATTATAGAGTAAAATTAATTAGGGTTTTGAGGGTTTTATGAATAAGATGTGGTTTGTGAGTGTGTGCCGTGATGTAGAATAAGACGTTTAATTGTAGAAGCTGTTAGAAATCGTACAAGAAGATGTTTGATTGTGTGTGTAGGCGTGATGTTCTAAGAAGTAATATACTGGTATTAGTTTTATAATACAACCAGTGTAAAATGACAATATTATCCTCGTGTATAAATACAAGTTGCCCGAAAATACAATTTGGTTGCCCAAAAAACAATACCTTACAATACATGACATATATTCTCAAAATACGTACTTCGGTCATACCTTTGTCGGACACATGGCACCCCATGGTTGGATACCAGAAAATCGCTGGGCAACTTGTCCATTTTCATTCGGCAAAAGTGCGTGGTCCGGATAGTGATAAGCCTCAGGGGGCGCGGTCTATTTGCCTCATTTTCCCTTATATAAATAGGTTTTCATGTTAAATTTAACTAAATTATCTCTATATGGTGCTCATGATCATTGTTTACGAAGACCCTGTTATGAATAATTATGATTGTTGCTATCCATATACCTTAACCCCTCAAACCTTTCATCTTTCATATTCCCCCTTTATGATTGTACTAAATACTTTGATTATGAGAGTCCTATAAATTGAGGATCATTTGTAGTTTGTGAGATTAATCTCAATGAAATATATTGGTCTCGATTCTCTCTATTTTATTCTTCCATGCATTGGTTATGTGTTATTGCTATTAGGCCGTTGTTTCACAACACGTTATCAACACGCTCTAAAAGTGTTTTTAGTTGCTAAAGATTTACTAAAGAAGAGTTTGATGACAAGGACGAAGAAACCGATTCATCTTTTCGTTAAATTCCATTGTTCGTTTAAGAAAACAGTTAGTTTGATCCCATGAGGTAATTCTTATACCATTGATATATATTAATTCCATACTACTTGTTAATAGCATATACAATTATTGGAAACTAAACAAGGTGTACGTGATGAGGTACTATAATTTTATGTGTGCATGCGATATTATAGCTCTAAATAGCCCTAAATGTTTTAGTTTTTCTTTTTTTAATTTTATCTTGATGGTCCTATCTATGCAAAATATATATATATATTTATTTAATTAGATTCATGACAACTATAAATCTCATACAATGACAATGACTTTTTAAAAGGAATCTTTAACGAAGGTAGTTAAATATTTAGATGACTATTTATTTTTGCATAAGTATGTAGGCCTGTACATCCACCATGTGTAAAGTCCGACAGCAATTAACATCTAATATTTACGTTGATATGCATTAAAGTGATATATGGTTTCCTATACCGGTGTGCTAATCGAAGTTGGTGTTATTTGAGTTGATTCCACAAACATAAAATCTTACATATGTGAAAATAGTCATTAACACATAATTAACAAAGTAAATAATTAATGCATTTAGCAAAACAACCGCTAAGTTGTTTCTTTGTGATAATTTCACCAAAATGCTATGGTACCCTCTATAAATAGACATGAATGATATAACCTATTGTTGCAAGATTTTAAGTCGGTGAATAAACTAGGCCAATTGGTTACTTAGTAATTCATTTATGTGAAGATAAGGTTACTTATGAGGATATTTTTTTTATGCAATATATATATTTCTTGATTATAGAAGAAGTACTATTAACTTTGTCTCATTAAATAAAATTTCATGACTTTAATAATGTTATTGAGTTGTAATGAATGTGTGCATCATTTATTATGTGGTTTTATTTGCTTATGAGACATTTTAATGAATAATAAAATTGTGTGAGTTCACTTGTATAAAAGAAGTGTTTCTTGTTAAATGATGCTATAGGCTAATGGAGTATCACATTAGTACTATGTAAAAGCTATGAGAGAGCTCATATATATGTTCTCCATATTATTCGATTTAAAAAAAAATAAGTCAAGTGCAATCGAAGCAGATGTGGTCATAAACTAGAGTTTATGAGCAAAGATTATTTATTGGCATGACCGGTTGGACCATACCGGATCAAGGATGATGCGAACTATATACAAGAACCATGAGTTCTTTGTGATTTGATTATTTTTATTTTTCTAAATGAAAGTGTATTGTTCATGTATCACCACTCAGTAAGTAAGGACTTTGTTCTATAAATTTGGAAAAATATAAAGGGGATGTATGTAGGCCTGTACATCCACCATGCGGATCATTTTAAGTTTTAAAATCGATGCATCGTCAAAATGATCATCAAATACGCAACCTAAGGTTAGCGTGGTTAGTGGCTCGACTTATAAAATGTGAGCATGGTTTTCCAAATCATATTATTGCAAATGGTGGTGAATACTTTCAAGTATTGGGCGATTATTGGAATAAGTATTGAACTTAAAAGTAGCCCAAGTTCATACGCGAATTGCTTTTGTTGAAACGTTTATAAAACGTCTTCAGTTGATTGCAAAGCCAATAACATTATTTAAAAAAAAAATAGTCTATGGGGCATGTTATAACATATGAATTCACATCTTGCCATTAATCTGTAATGAATCCTCCCCAGTAGAATAGTTTTTGGTCACAAACCATATATCCCATGTGAGATTTTGCAATTGTGTGAAATGGGATGTTGATATAGATAATTCATTCAGGGGGAGAGAATAAGCAGCGAGAAAGAAGGAATGAATTATGATATAAAATGTTGATCCTCACACTAATGAAAAAGATCTTAAAGTTCAAGGGACAATTTACATTCCAGATCTAGTAGTTGCGGACAAGTTTTGTGACATAAATAAAGTGACTAGATCATACAATACACTGCTAATGCTCCAATTAAAATGTGTGTCCCAACATTAAAACCAATGATTGATAGTAAGTCTATGGCACGTGCAAGCGTGATAGACTAATCGATTCCAAATAAAAGTCCTCGAGTGAAAAGATAAAATGGAGCAATAAAATCAAGATGGTCGAATCGAGGTAATAAAGTCCCCATAATAGTCTCTTAAAGAGAAACTAGACATGAAGGTTATTGAAAACCCCGGGTACATGAAAAAATTTGAGATCTTAACAAATGATAGATTGTAATGTCTAGTAAAGTGTGAAATCGAACTAAAATGAATCGACGTCGATAGTACTATTGAGTATAATATTGCGCAAGATAATGATAATAATATAGTGTTATAATAAGAGTGAGGATCTTGAAAACAAACTTGCAAGATGATTGGCCAAAATATAAAGACGCAAGTAACTAATGAAAAGAGTTAAGTCTCTTGTGATGAGACATGGTTACTGGGACTTGAAGTCCGTACATATGAATGTGTAAAATTATTGGATACGTACCAATCTTTATGAGAAAGTGAAATTAAAGAATTGAAATTTTCGTGTTTAAGGCATAACTAATGGTACACAATATTTTCGTAAAGACATGAAAATAATCATAAGGAGATATGTTCTTATGTGGTGGATCCAATAATGTATTTTGTTATTATAGAAGTATGGCAATGTAAGAAATAATTGATGTGCGTCTAAAGGATATATGAATAGAGCTCGTCGATTTTGAATTTCCATTAGAAAATTCTCGAGAATACAAGTAGATTATAATTGGATTCAACGATATGGTTTAAAACAGATATGGGCATACGTGTGACGATTGCATTAATGTATACTTGCTGATGAGCCATGAAAATGAATAAGTTTCTCATAAAAATTTATAAGGTATCCGGATTTTAATATGTTATAAGTTTTATATAGTTTGATTATTTGAATATCGATGGAACTCCAAGGGTGTTTACAAAGGCAATTGAGTACTTATAAAATGAATTTGACTTGACAAACATAGTTCGTCATAATATATGAATTGAACATAATAAGGATTAAATCCTTAAGTTGATAGATATACTTTGGTGGATAAATGATACTCATGTCTATGAGGTCACATGTTGCAAGGCCCCTTCAATATACAAAGCTGATGATCACAATATTAGTTTGGAAGTGTCAAATTTAAGCGTATAAGAAATAATGACGATTGTTGCTCGTCATATATGATATAATTTATCATTCATTTTGAATTTTTTTCAAAGTAAAAGAGTGTACAATGAATGTTGAGTCCTCATATTGGAGGTATGAATCACAACTGGTGAAAATAGTATTTAACAAATTCTTTCATGCGAGACTCGACCAAATTTATATATAAAAGACACTGGCCATGAAATTAATTAAGATATTGGTTGTGCCAACTTAAGGAATTCAAGTGATGTGATCACAGGGGAGAGAATATACACGTTACACTCTTTTTCCCTTTTCCTTGTTTTTTTCCCTGGGCTTTTCAAAGAAAGTTATAATAAGGCAACATCCCCAAACGTATGAAGAAGTTATGTACTATTTTTCTAGTATTGACATTTCATGGCTCTGTAAAGCAAACAATGAGTGTGATACAACATATTTCGTGAATCATGTGGTATTTCTTCTGAGCCATGAAGCTCCAACGGTGTACATGAAAATAGTGCAGCATACATTGCTCAAAGGACTGCTACATCAAAGGTGACTTAAGCAAGCATATTCTACCAAAGTTCCGTTTCACCAATGATTACAGAAGAGTGGCTATATTATTGTCCATAAGGTTTATTCATGCAAGAACCTAACAGACTTATATCAAGGCACTTCCTACTGCAACATTTAAGAAGTTGGTTCAGGGCATTGGAATGCAAAGACTCAGTAAAATTAAGTGATCTAATCATCAGAGGGAGAATATACGCGATGCACTCTTTTTTCCTTAGCTATGGTTTTTTCCCACAGGGTTTTCTAAGCAAGGTTTTTAATGAGGCATCATATCTAAGCGTATGAGAATTAATGATGGATAGCCAAGAGGGAGTGTTATGAATAATTATGATTATGGCTATCCATATACCTTAACCCCTCAAACCTTTCATCTTTCATATTCCCCCTTTATGATTGTACTAAATACTTTGATTATGAGAGTCCTATAAATTGAGGATCATTTGTAGTTTGTGAGATTAATCTCAATGAAATATATTGGTCGCGATTCTCTCTATTTTATTCTTCCATGCATTGGTTATGTGTTATTGCTATTAGTCCGTTGTTTCACAACAGACCCAACTTTTTTATTGGTAATTGGTAACTTTTTTGTATTTCATTTTACTTGGGCTTTTCAAACATTTTATTAACTATTTGATTTATAGACTTTAGGAAGATAGTTTTTCATTATCCATTTGTTGCTCTTAGTATAGCTAGTTTCTAACAGAGACATAAGAACGGGACTTTAGCTTAAAGATGTGATGGTGAAAAATCACCATTTTGTCATGCTTTGGATGGTTGTATTTTCAGCTATGTTAGTTGTACCAAGCGTGTTTGTGGCAGCCAACACAGTTGGCGATAACACTGTATGGGCGACTCCAACTAATGGTGATCCTTATGCTACATGGGCATCACAACATACTTTCGTTGTTAGTCAAGTTTTAGGTATTATTTAATCATATACTTCCTCGTTATGAAAAGAGTGTCCACAAAAATAAAATGAACGATTTATGATATGCGTAAGTAATGCATGTTTTGATTGTTAGAAAGTCAATTTTACCCTCACACTTATTATAAGAATTTAAAAATGAGCAAGCAATTCATGTTTTGATTAGAAGATCAAAATAGGAAAAATAGTCATAATTATTATCTATATACAAATCAGAACACTTTTTTTTATAAACATAAATAGCTTTTGTAAGAAGGATGGAATAACTTATGTTAAGAGGAAAAAAAATGAAAACATTGTAGAACTAATTAAGGTACATGTCTCACCAAGTAGGCTATATTCTCATAATATAGTCATTTGATGTCTTCACAAGGTACATCTTTGAGGATGACCAAAGAAAGGATCGAAATGGTCACGAGATACTCTGGTTACGGCGTGTACATCTAAGCAAAAGACTCTCTCTCTCTGGATAACCTTAACAGTTAAAACATCATTTAACTCATTCGCTTGCAAAGAAGCTAGATAAGCAAATTGCTAAGAGTGTGGCATTAACCACGCTGTACATTGAGTGACGTGCTCCATTACTATGAATTGAAAGAATGTTGTCGATATATGAAGGAGTGCTAGAATGAATAATGGGTAAACAGTTAGTTTTGGAATACCTCACCACTGCCACCAATGTTTATAGCGGAGACGCACTGACAATTAGTTTGCCCATTTCGGCTAATTACCACTCATTTAGGCCTTAAGGTATTGTTAGCAAAAAAAAAAAAAAAAAAAAAAAAGGTTGAATTTACTGATGGCCACATTGCCTTTAAAATGCATGGATATAACCACAATAAATAAGTTGAAAACCACCTTATGCAAATTAGAGCCTCTCATTCTTTGACCTTACTAAAAAAAGCAAATCAATATATCCTCACCTTGTTATGCTTATGCAAATTAGAGCTTCTCATGTTTGGACCTTACTAGAAAAAGCAAATCAAAGTCATGCGTGAAAATTGTGATAGGAGGGTTGGTGTCTTTGGATAGATATCCTTGTCCCACCTCGGAAGCTAAAAGAAAGAACGGTGTCTATATATACATAAAGAAAGTTTATATAGATCTCAATTTATCATAGATCCATGAGCCAATCATGCGAATTCATTTTTCTAATGAAAAAAAATAAAACAAACTTTCACCCTTTTTTAAAAAATTAAATATCTCGCAAACCGTTAATCGTTACGTGAAAAAAATTATCATGTGCAGAATTAAATTATCTTTCTATGCATGCATTTCTATATATTTTTAACGATTTTTTCAAAATTTCTCAAAGACGAAAAATCATATATGATTTGTGAAAATCATATGTGATTCGATCTTTACAAATCATATATGATTTTTACAAATCACACATGATTTGTAAAAATCATATATGATTTGAAAATCACATAGTGATTTGATTTTACAAATCACATGTGATTTTTGAAAATCATATATGATTTTTCCACGAATTTTTAAAAAAAAAAAGTTTGTCAAAAATATAGAGAAGTGCATATCTATAGAAAGATAATTTAATTATCTTCGCGATGGTGTATTTTTTGTAGTTTGAAGTTTTACCGTTTTCAAGATATGTTGTTTTTTTTTTAAAAAAATGTGAAAATGATCTTTTTATTAATTTTGATCAAAAATTGATGACTAAGATTGATTTATTGGATATATAGCAAATATGAGATTTATATTGATCTCAAGTCTATATACATAAGGTTTCTTTTTAGTCGGAAGTTTGAAATGTTTTATACAGTGTTCATGATCAGCGTTATGGACATATCCAACATTTTTATTGGTAATTTTAACTTTTTTGTATTTCAGTTTACTTGGGGCATTTCAAACATTTTACTGGTAGAGGGTTTTATATCCAAACTATTTGTCTTATAATGCTTTGCTCATACTTTAGAACGACTTTAGGAAGATAGTTTTTCTTTTCATTATCCTTTCGTTGCTCTTACTTATAGCTAGATTTCAGGAGAGGCATAAGAACGTCACTTTAACTTTAGCTTAAAGATATGATGCTTAGAAGTAACCATTTTGTCATTCTTTGGATGGCTGTAGTTTCAGCTATGTTAGCGGTACCAAGCATGTTTGCGGCAACCAACGCAGTTGGTGATAACAAAGGATGGGCGACTCCAACCAATGGAGATTCTTGTGCTATTTGGGCATCACAACAGATTTTCATTGTTGGTGATGTTTTAGGTATTACTTAATCATATTTACTACTTAATAACTTAAGATTTTTTTAGAAAGATGTCCCGAGACAAGTTATGTTTGGCAAAACTAGATAAAAGTTATAGATTTTGACATATTTGTCAAAACTAGCTAAAGTTGTATAATTACACATTTGGTCACTACGAGCAATGAGACTATTTTGCTTTTCTCGTCCTATTCCCTCACTTTATAGTATATTTGTCATATTTTTAAAGATGACAAAAGATCTTTTGGGATCGATCTCCATTCTCCATCTTCTCTCCATTTTTATTTGATTTAATGAATGAGATTAATACCAACAATTTAAAAAACCCACATTCATTCTTTTTTTTCAAATATTAATATCTTTAAAACCGTTAATCGTTAAACGAAAAAAAATTTACCATTACGACAATCATTTAATTATTTTTCTATAGATAAGCATTTTGATATACTTTCGACAAATTTTTTTTTTCGTGTTTTTCACTTTTTTTACATTTTTTTCTTTTTTTTTCCGTTACTGAAATTTATATGAAAAAAATCACATGTGATTAAACAATAATTTGAATATCACATGTGATATTAGTGTTAAATCACATATGATAAATTTGAATATCACATGTGGTATTAGTGTTAAATAACATATGAAAAATTTGAATATCACATGTGATATTACATATCATTGTGATATTACATATCATATGTGATTTAACACTAAATATCACATGTGATATTCAAATTAGTGTTTAATCACATGTGATTTTTTCATGCAAATATCATATTCGAAAAAAAAAGACGAAAATATTACTTTTTTTTTTCTTTTTTCGAAAGTATATCAAAGTGTTCGTCTATAGAAAGATAATTAAATGCTTGCCGCGATGGTGTAATTATTTTCGCTTAACGATTAACGGTTTAACAGATATTTAAATTATAAAAAATAAGTGAAATAATAAAATGTTTTTAATCTCAACCATTGTTTTCCTTTTAGATGGAGGGTGGGGATGAGTCCCTTTATATGTGAGAAAATTTTGTATGTAAAATAACTCTCCTCATTTTCTAAAACTGTTTTTTTTACTTGTATTCAACTTCGTCAATGGCAGTCACATGGTGGCCAACGTTACGAAATCCTCATTCGACACGTACGATACACGAAGTCTTCTTTCGATACAGACCACCGGCCTTGCAAGTTTTACCATAGACATAGTCGGTTCACACTATTCTATTTGCACAATACTTAATCGTTGTTCTCAAAACCAAAAACTGACTATCAACGCTAACGACAACACCAATATTAGAACTGCAAACACCCCTCCTTCTCGCGGGTCTCCTCCTTCTTGTGCACATCCTCCACTGAGGAGAGTGGAGCTAGTGCACCGGATATGGCTATAGGAACTTTGTCTAATGTGTTTATAGGCTTGTTGTGTTCAATTCTCATTCGTCACAATTTTAATTTCTGTTTCTTATTTTTCCATGTCTTATTTAGACTTTTCCTTATAAGTGCATTGTGAATGAGAGTATCTTAAAATGTACGTCAAATTACTTACTTTGCGTGTCTGTTTTTGGGTATGATGGTATAGGCCTTAAGGGGCAACCATGACTCACCATACCTCACCACTCACAAATAATATCATTCCATCTAATCTCATACCTCACTTATACCTCACTATAGTTTTTTAGTGGCAATGGTCATTCCATACCTCACTCATTTTTTATTATTATTATTATTTTTAAATTTATAATTATATTAAGGGCAAATCGCATAAAAATGTACTAATCTTATGTTCAATTTCAATTTAAGGTACTTATCTTTTTTTTCTCAATTTAATGTATCAAACTTTTTTTGACTTGCAATGTCAGGATACTTTTACCTACGTAATAGGTTGCAAGTCACCACCTCCTCACTTCATCTTCTCCACTCAAATCTTTGGTTAAATTCCGGCAAAAAAACTTTTTTTCCCCTTATATCAACCCTAAAAATGTTTATAAACATAAACAAACTTAGGCACTAGCATAAAATAAAACTGTAAATGTGGTTGCTTTGGATCATATGCTGTTAGCAAAAATGTGGCAAATAATCAATTTTGTTGTATATTTTTCTTGTCGCTGTTCGCACATTAGTTCTTCCAAATGACGATCTTATAATCCAAAATGTCAATATTAACGAGGGAAGCTGCCCACCATGAACAGAGTTGTTTAACAAATTGCCTCGAAATAAATAATTCCATTATGGCCTTTTTTCTCATATTATAACACCCATGTTAACTTATCTTCATACGAACACATATACATTTGGCTGGATATGAAACGTATGTGGCCGGGAAAAACAAATGGTAGGCAGAATAGGTGGCTGAAAAAGTGGGTGACCTCCTAAATGTATTTTGTAACTTGATAACCTATAAATTGCCTAACATTGCAATACAAAAAAAGTTTGATACATTAAATTGAGAAAAATAAAAAGGTAGGTACCTTAAATTAAAATTGAATATAAAATAGGTACCTTTTTATGTGATTTGCCCTTATATTAAGGATTGATACACCATCTTTTGATTCTTCACCACCATTCATGTATACAGATTGTATGTATTACATCAGAATGCATCTAATGGTGGTGAAAGAATCAAAAAGTGTGGTGTGAGTATCACCTCCCTTATATTAAATCTAATAAAGGAGTTAACACGAATACTAATTGTATAAGAGGAACAGAGCCATAAACATGAGGAACAAGGTCATCTCTAATATTATAATTTTTCATTTTTAATGAAACATAAAGCTGACCACCACCACCATGGTCTTCTTTCTCTTCACCACTTTCATGTGAGCTACTGTCTAGATTCTTTGATGCTCCACTTCCCATTTTTTTCTTTTCTTAACTTACTGTTTCTTCACCTCAAATGAGTGTTCTTTTATTAAGTTGAAGAACAAGAAACATGTGTGTCTTGGTTAGAGAATAAGATTGAAAATGTGAGATGGAGGTTATGAAAATAGCCCAACGGCTATATTTTCAACCGTTGGCCAACGTTCCCATTTCACTTCCTTCGCAAACCGCAGCGGCAATCTTCCCCACTCCCCATACCGTGTAGCCCCATACCGCATGGGTGGCAACGGTGTTGCCGTGCGGTATGGAGGCAAACCGCATGCAACCCGCAGCCATTGCCACTGCCCTAAGGCCAATAACTATGTTCAACATTGTATTTTCGAGTAAAATTCGCACAATGTAGATTGTCAAAATCTATAAAACCAGTTTTGTGTTTATTTCATAACGTGTCATACTGTCATTGTCATATATATTTTAATTACCAAAATCACAAGTTATTTACAAATAAGAAGTTATATCTTTCAACATACTGAGGTCGTAATATACAATGTCCCACATTGGAAGGGAAAACAAAGAAATGTGTGTATATATTCATAAGGTTTTTAGATTTAACCATGTTGGTAAGGAAACGTTTGATGTCATATGTAACCATGATCACCATATATTTCCTTACCATCTTTTTTACGCCAGCAAACAGTTATATTGCTCCCTTACTAATGTATTACTCTGTATTTTAGTTTGGAATTAAATGTCAACTATTTTATTTTGGTTTACTACATTCACATACAATTTACAAAAACAAATCCACACAAATATTTCCTTACCATCTTTTTTACGCCAGCAAACAGTTATATTGCTCCCTTACTAATGTATTACTCCGTATGTTAGTTTGGAATTAAATGTCAACTATTTTATTTTGGTTTACTACATTCACATACAATTTACAAAAACAAATCCACACAAAAGAGTTGGCAACATGTGATTAGTGTGATGAAAGATAAGAGAAAGAAAGTATATCAAAATACACCAATCACATGTTAACTCTTTTGTGTGGATTTGTTTTTATAAATTGTATGTGGAATAATAACTACTAAATCTTTATATTTTAATTAATTAAATTGTTTTTGTTGGCCTTTTGAGTGCAAGAGTTTCACATTTGTTAAAGAGTAAATTGCATTTTTGGTCGCTTGGTTTGTAAAGTGCGGGGTTTGGTCCCCATCCTTTCGAAAGTCTGCTGATGGTCCTCATTTTAAAGTTTTGGTTTGCATGTTTGGTCCAGGCCAAAGTTTGAATGACAAAAATACCCTTGGTCTTTTTATTTATTCATCCAATAATACATTAAATAAATTAAAAGTAAAATCCCTACCGTATTATTGGCGGATCCACGCCGCTACCCTCTTCATCTCTCCCTTTCAGCTCTTCTTTACTGCTTCCCCGAGATCACCATTTTCCGGTAACTATTCTCTTTGATAATAATCCATCTCCACTATCTTCCATAGCTTCGATCAATCAACGAGGAATTATCATCAAACCCCATGGCCAAAGGTGTCAAGAACATCCCTATTTAACTCCTATAAAAGCCAATTGAAGGCAAGAATGTCTTAATTTACACCTCAAGCATTATCGAAAATTAGGGTTTCAAAAGTTAGGGTTTTAAGAAATTGAGTTGGGGTTTTTGAAATTCGAGGAGACCGAGCAATTGGTGAAAGTAAACACTTGGAGAACCTTCCTTATGCTTCGATTAACAAAACCCCTCACCCAATTTCAAAAAGCCCTATGATTTGCCAAACCTTAATTTTTGAATTTGTGACATTTGTGGTGATGATGAACTGTGAAAAGCGAACTCTTGTTTATACACAAGGATTTGGGTAGAAGACAACTCTCTTTCTTGACCTCCATAGCTATGAGTTTCTCCCTTTTAGCTCCGTCAATGTCCACAGTTGCAGCTCCTTGTGATGCCTAGGGTGAATAGAATCCGTTTGTGGGATGGAGGGTGATAGCCTTTTGTGTTTTGCTTTTACAGAGAGGAGAAGAATCATATAATTGGTTGATTGATTGGGAAGAGACATGTGGGGCGAAGGCGGAAGGCGAAAAAAGAAGAAAGTTACAATTCATTTGGAACGTGGGGAGTAATATATTTTTGAGTAAATTGCATTTGGAAGCGTTTGATGGATTATTTTTCTTGTTAGAGTAGTTTTTTGTTTTGAGTTGTTAAGGATGATGATGATTATATATTGTGTTAAGAATTTGTGTTTTTTCTTTTTTTTTTTTGTGCGTTTTTATTATAAAAGAATAAGAGAAACGTGAATAAAAAATATAAACTAATGGGAAAATAAAGACCAAGGGTATTTTGTCATTGACTTTGGGCGGGACCAAACATGCAACAAAACTTTAAAATGAGGGACCAGGTTACTTTCGAAAGGATGGGGACCAAACCTGCAATTTGGCCAAACCACAGGGACCAAAAATGCAATTTACTCTTTGTTAAATTATGTGAGTAGCTAACTTAAATGCTGACATCGCTTATATTTTGGATTGTATTCAAGAATTTAATGCGTTAAGCAAAAAATATATATATATATATACCATTCAATGGCATTTATCTATCTTTCTAGATGACCTTACTTTGATATACTTTCGACAAATTTTTTTCGTGTTTTTCACGTTTTTTTTTTACGTTTTTTTTTTACTTTCTTTGAAATTTGCATCAAAAAATCACATGTGATAAAAAACTAATTTGAATATCACATAATATCACATGTGATTAAAAACTAATTTGAATATCACATGTGATATTATGTGATATTCAAATTAGTTTTTAATCACATTAATTTTGATGCAAATTTGATAACAAATGAAAAAAGAAAATAACGATGAAAAATGATTTTCTTTTGAAAGTATATCAAAGTTCCCTATACGTCGTGATGGTGTAATTATTTCAACAACGATTAATGGTTTAAAAGATATTTAAATTATAATCAATATGTGAAGTATTAAATACTTTTAATCTCAATTGATTTGTTTTTAAATGAAGAGTGAGAACGAGTCTTTTAATATGTAAGAAAAGTTTAATGTAAGAAAAGTTTGATATGTATATAAATAAAGGTAGTGGCAATGGCTTCGGTATGACTTCGGCATGCCTCAATGACGAGCGGTAATACCGCTGCCACTGTTTCGGTATGGCATGGCATGGGAGCAATTCGGCAATCTTTACCGAATTGGCATGAGGCATGGTTTCAAAAATATAGCCGTTGCATGGAATAAAATTATGGGATCATGGTTGCCACTAG
Source organism: Chrysanthemum makinoi (assembly GCA_910596185.1). Taxonomy (NCBI): domain Eukaryota; kingdom Viridiplantae; phylum Streptophyta; class Magnoliopsida; order Asterales; family Asteraceae; genus Chrysanthemum; species Chrysanthemum makinoi. The sequence continues at coordinate 34,416,969 of OU343221.1, read as the reverse complement.
AAAAGTATGGTGATGTATAAGAGAGGCATGGGATGAGATGACAGAATATTATTGGTGGGTGGTAAGGCATGGGAGAGTCATCAGATCATAACTCTCAGCACCCTAAGGTTTTTTGATAAATGTAAGTTGGGAAAGGTGATAGATAGTGTGTTCTTGATGACTCTCTTCATTTTCCTCGACTTTTTATTGGTAATTGTAATTTGTGTCCATTAAATGCAACTACGGTCACAAGATTACTTTTCTTGAAATTTTATGACTTTTTATAGTGATGTAGTTTTTGTTATTTCTTTTTACTTACGTACATACTAATGTATTTTTATGTATTGTTGTTTAATTTCGAACTAAATGTCAACTATTTTATTTTGGCCTGTATAAAAGTTACATATATATTTTCATATTTTAATGGATTAATCTATATATATGGTAGGATGATGTGCATCCACATTATGTCATGAGGCGGTATGCTGAGTTTACAGCTTCACTTATTCAACTTAATGTTGACTATGGGATGGCCAGGTTAAGACACACAAACTCATGTATATAATGAATTGTTTTTGTTATTCCCATAGGTATTAATGATTTTCTCCATTTACAGCTTGATTTGAACATGGAAAGACTGAAAATGGCTATTGATGACTTGCTTATCAAGCTTGCCAAAACATTCACAAAACCGCTGCCGGGCAGGTTTTTCTTATTAACAACTATGACATGACAATTGCAGTTTTAAAGGTATGGTTCCTATCTTTTATCTGTTGAGTAACTTAACAATTGTATGTGTTGTTATTCATTCCTTTCTCAGTTGCTGCTACAACAATGCAAACTCTGAACATTTTCATCATGGCTTAGAAAAATATGTAACTATTAATTAAGTTGTTCACACATATGAAATCATAAAATCTGCTTACATTTTTATGCATCTCATATTTTTTTTGCATTTATGCTTCTAATGTTTGGCCATTCAAGCATGGGGAAACATAGAATTTGTGTACCCTTAAGAATGTCGAGGTCACTTTGTTAAAAAAAATATTGTTTATAGCCTACATATGAATTAGCTTGCATCATGTTGGCTATTGCACCAAAGAGCACACTTTTCACAAACCAATGAGTGTTAAAACAGGTATTCACCTAGAGTTTAAACCTGATTTCCTCGATACGTTATGGTGGTTAGTTTATTGTCTATTAATTTGAGTTTGTTTATGATGTTAGGGTCCATCATCATTGGAGTTGTAGCTAAAAGTTGAATCAATGTTTCATGCAGAGGCGATGGTTATTTGAAGCTCACTTGCATATTTCCTACAAATTGAACAAACGTCGTTTACAAACACGAATATACATATCATCCAACAAGCGTTGTGTACAAAAGAATTTTTATTTCGCATATGTATAACCATCATGTAATTGATTTGTTGGCACATTTATAATAGTTCTTTTTTACATATAATACACAAGCACTATATTTTGTTTCCAATTATTTTGTTTAATATATTTGTGTAACATATTTTCCGTTATTCATTTTTTATTTTACGTGCAAATAATTTTGTCAAACAATTTTATGAAGCGAACCCGCCCATTGGGCGGGTCATGAAGCTAGTATATATATATATATATAGACCCATTCCAAGTTTTTTAGTCCCAACTATAAAACCTAGCCAAAGATGTATTACTAATTTATCAAGCTACCATAAATGTCATCACATTTCAAATCGAGTCTTTCTAGAATATCATACTAATATTCATGATATGAGCTTGTATTAACTTAAATCACTGGTTAAAAAATAAAAGTGACATCATGCTTACGCGTATGATTGAGCTACAAGAGTTGACATCATGCTTAAGTCCAAATGAATGAAAGCTGCAGTGAATTTCTTGCACGTGAGTTTCAATCAAAGCGTGTGATATGTTATGGTCTTATGGACTTTAGTTGCAAGGGCAAATTGCATAAAAAGGTATCAAACTTATGTTCAATATCAATTTAAGGTATCAATCTTTTTTCTTCTCAATTTAAGGTATCAATCTTTTTTCTTATTGCAATCTTGGACGATTAGTAGGTTTGCAGGTTATACAACAGGTTAAAATACCAAACACCCTTTTATCTCTTGATACACCTAATTCCAAACATCTTTTTTCTTCAACCTCCCATTTATCACAACACATCTTCATCCCTTGTCAAGATACACCGGTTCATACTAATTAAGGTTTTAAATTTTCCATGACAAAAAAAAAAAAAAAAAAAAATAGTCATACGTACTTACGAATCGTTCTAACCTGATAAGCATAACTATAATACTCGAGTCCTATTATACACTAGATAAACTCATTTATTGTTACATGTTCATAACAGGACACGTCATCAGTTATCAATTTTGATATTTATTGTTAATGGATAATTATTTGATGTTTGCTCAATACATTGTAGTTATCAATTTTAAATTCTATTTGTATTGGTAACTGGTAATACCAAATCCAAGCATAAACAGTAAATGTCAAAAGTTTTCATATTCATCACTCCGGAATCCATATAAATATTTTTCGATACTCAAAACTTTATTTCACGAGCAATATACTATCTTTGTGTGACTAATCCAAACATTTTATATTTAGCAATTGATTTGACTTTATCAGATGAGAAATTTTGAGGCTGGTTGTGGTATTTGATGATGGTGGTGGATGAAATGTAAAAGTAAAAGAGTGTTTGGATTTAAGTTTAGTGACCCGTTACCTAACTAGCAGGTAAAAATATCCTTAAATTGCACAACATTACAAGTTAGATACCTTAAATTGAGATAAAAATAGTCGGATACCTTAAATTGAAATTAAACATAAGTTGAATACCTTTTTATGCAATTTGCCCTAGTTGCAAAAGAGAATTATTATAAATTCAACATGAACATAATATCTTATAGTTAAAACGTATCCAGGAAAAAAGTAAAAAAGAATCTCTCTAGGATGCATCAATTTAATACTTACTTGATGCTTTCATTGGTTGCTTTCTTGTTCCCATGTTTGCTCCTGCAAGCAGCACTAACTACTGGAAGCTTGACTACCGACCCAGAAGATGGAAATGAAACAGCGATTGATAGGATCGGTGTCATTCTTGATCAAACGTCTCGAGCTGGGAAAGAGGCCAAAGTGGCTATTGAGATAGCAATTCAAGGTTTCAACAACGAAACAACTCAACATTCAGTTTTATATTACAAAACTTCTCGAAGCAAGGCTGTCCATGCGGCTATTGCAGGTAAAGTATTCACAAGAGTAATAACCTTATCTGCATACATAGTTAAGGGTGGTCTAGATTGCTTATTAAAACTCCTTATCTAGCTAATTCTTATTGAGTTTTGTTACAGCAATAAACTGTTTTGCAACTGTTTGGTAGGGGGGGTTTATTTTGAAAAAATGAAGCATATGAAGAACCATTGGTTACCACAAGTCCTGCCAATGAAGCATATGAAGAATCATTGGTTACCACAAGTCCTGCCAATGAAACATTTTAAAACATACACACTATATAGGGGGCCTTTATTTTGAAAAAATGAAGCATATGAAGAACCATTGGTTACCACAAGTCCTGCCAATGAGTCTCCCGGTAGAACGGCAGCAAAATTGTGATTTGACATATGGTTCAAATTCCTTCGGTTTCTGTTATTATTCTGAAATACATGACAAAGTCATCAACAAAACGAGGAATGCATAGTTCTCATCGATCAACCAAGTATATTATCTAATGTCTAGCTAGTTTATTGTTGCTGTTTTTAGTTTATCTGGAGTTATGACTGTGTAACCATGAGTTCACAAAGTGATGTTACTTACACATGGTACTGCATATGCTAAACCTCCACAGAAGTAATTAAATGAGTGACTTCCAAAGGGTGTTTAGATTTCACGTTTTCGAGAGCTAATTATATGATTATTATTACTAGAACTAATACTTAGTTTTGAATGTTTGAATATTCGGATAATGCCTCTCATCATGCGTGATTCTGCAACCAAGATGATCATCAGCGGTAAAGTAAGATTACTGATTTTTCCCATTCTAATTTGAAAACAACACTTTTAATCAATTTGTCTTACTTCCTTGCCAAATTACCATATCATTACAACTTAAGTACAAACAAGCACATCCAAACACAATACAGCATGTCGATTATCTGATTCTCATTATATAATATAACACAATCAATGTCAAAACGGACATCCAAACACTCCTTTATCAAGTTAATCACATAAAGGGAGGTGACTATCATCACCAAGGTATCTCTCCAACTACAGATTCTTTCAAAATAAAATAAGGCAGACACAACTATTTCTCTACAGATTAAAACCACAAAGATGAACAAACTTAACTAAATACAATGAATTGATATAATAGAAAAATGAAGCATACGAAGAAAACCAACCTCATAACAAGCGACGTGATTCATAATGGAAGGAGTGGCTGGGACACGAGGTGATGAGAGTATCCGCTATGGTTTTTTTGTATAAACCCCGAACCTTAGATCGATGGTTGATAGAATGCCAACTGGTTTACAGATCTAGAGAGAGGCGGAGGCACAGAGAATATTGTGGTGTTTTTAGGGTTTACAGAGAAGATAGGAGACATATGGATTGTAAATGAGATAACTGTTATTTTGATTTACAGATCTAATGGGATAATATGGTTTTGAAGATATCTACTAAATTTGAATTTGTAAAAAATCAGGTTTAATGAAATATATGGAAAATTACTTTATTGACCTTGTGAATTTAAATAAGTAAAATAAACTGAAATTAATTTACTAAATTATGATTGGACAATATGGGTTACCGTAGTTACCATGACTTAATAAGGTTACAAAATAAAGATACACTATATATATATATATATATATATATATATATATATATATATATATAGGGTCTTTATTTTGAGAACACTAAAGTGCGAACTCTCTAAACCAATGAGATTTTTTTAAATATTAACAATTATTATTAATCCATAAGGGTATTATAGTATAATACAATTTTTATATTCTTTTTGTTTTTTTAATTAAATACCGATTTTATTTCATTTTTTTATTATTATTATTATTATTTTTGCCATTGTTTCAGATAATTACATGTGCATACATGTTTTTTTAAAAGACGAGGTGCATGCATGTTTCATGGTTTCGGAATGTTAGAGGTGCATACGTGTTTTTTTTAACGATGAGGTGCATGTATGTTTCTATTGTACAATTGTTTAGATATTTATACCACCAAACCAATATTTTTCGGCGTATAACTAGCCATTATTCTTTTTGAAGTTTGATACAAAAATTAAAGAATATAAACCTATATAAAAAAAAAACAAGATTTATATACTTATACGTTACACTTCATTTGATTAGATTACAAGTACAAAAAATACATATGCAATAATTGTTTCTTCTCAAAGCCGCAAATTATCTTCAAGCATCTATATGTGCATCAACTTGTTAGTCTTCAATGCTATTATCATCTTTATGAACCTGAAACAAGCACACACAAATATAACTAAACCATACACAAATATTATACATGAAACACATATGCACATTTCACTAAACACTAGCAGAGCGCCTGCATGTACTTGTGACAGTTCTAGTTTTGACAAATCCCAGTTGCATCCTTATTTGTGTGCGTGTGTTGGTAGCTTCACGAAAAGTTCAACGGTGGTAGTCCAAGTGAATCCGAATCTCATTCCTTTTATTTTATTTATGAATGTGCAATTTCGTTGCGTCCTAGCGCTAATTTGTGCAACGCATACCACCTACACCACCAAAACCACTAAAGATTGCGTTCAGATATCACTTTTTGAATCAAATATATTTTAGTGACACTACAACACAATTGGCCTAATGTAACGGTCGAAATCGGTTGCAAATCCGTTGCAATTGGTTATTTGCAACGGATTTCCAACGAATCACGACCGTTGTATAAATGCTCCATGCAAATTTTATTTGCAACGGAATTGCAATGGCTGAAAATTATTTGTGACGGTTTTGCAATGAAACAAAAGTGGTTACAAATTAGAAACTGATTTGCAACGAAGATTTTTTCCAACAAATTTGCAACGAAAACTTGATTGCAACGGTAAAATTTTGCTACGGGTTTGCATCCATAAGATTTTGCAATGGAATTATATTGTTGCAAAGTAATTTTACTCTTTTTGAATATTAGCATTATTTAGCTTTTTTCAATACAGCAAGAATTAAAACAAAATATTTCTAAATACATAAATCAAACTCAAATAAATAACACAATCATATGAATATTCAAAATTTAATTGTACCAAAATTCATAAAATACAAGCATACAAGAAATCTATTGTTTTCCATCTAAAGCTCACAATAAGTCAAGAAGACTTTAGAAATCAGAAATCAATCCAAAACCTAACCAAGTATATATCTTGAACTTCATTTTGCTTTCCACCACATGAATCCTTAGCTTGTTCGCATATAAAGTCTTCGTTTTCTGCTTTGTTGCCATTGGCTTTAGTCCTATGAGGTTTGAGCTTCTCAAACTTGACCAATAAGTCAACTAGAGAGAGTATCGTGTGGTCTTCTACAATCACAAGTACATTCTTCATAAGTATACCTGAAAATTAGACAAGAATGAAGGATGTCAATTCACTTCTTATTATTATTAGTTTATCATTATTATTAACTATATGATAATGAAATACACTTTTTAGAGCAAGATAATTTTGTGTTCACAGTGATAACCTTTAGATGGCATTTGTTTCGTCGAATTTAATTAGTAGACCTAAGTCACCAAACAGAGCAACCTTAAGAATCATCAAACAACAGATCTGCAACTATAATAAGATAATAATCGAATTAAAAAAAAGTAGTAATACCTTTCCGATACCAGCAACTATAGCGAAACTCTAAACAGAATTAAAGAATGGCTGCGCTGTAGAGAGTGAATTCACCATGCTAGTGGCTCGGAGCTGTTAAAAATCAGAACACGGAAGGCTAATCAAGATATCGATACCTTTAATTTATAACTAAATGAATGTTGGAGCAAGATTGCTACCTGGTTGTTGAAGATTTCGAGCTAAAACCATGGATTTGAAGCCTGTTTGTATGTGTGCGGGTCAACAAGTGAAAAGGAAAAAATAATATAGCTGGTCAAAACCGAAAAAGGGATGAGGGAAAGGTTTCAAGATTGGCTCAAAATTCAAAATTTGGGAAGTGGGGTGGAGGGACAAAGGAGCGGGAACTAAAATTTTGGTTGGGTGTTAAAAAAGTTTTTTTTCTTAAAAGACTTTCACACAATTTATGACTATTCTTGCGTTAACATTTTCTTTTCTTTTCTTTTTGGCATGAATTAACAAAATACTTTGTCATTTACGAGTAGATATTAGAACAAATAACTTCTTGTACTTATTAGATCATTCTTTCTACATCTATAATGGCTAGCCATAAATTGATTCCACAAAAAGGTGTAGATTGGAGGGAACACTCTGACCCCGGATGCCTTTTGGCACCAACCATTGTCCACCCCACAAGGAATAGCTCCGGAAACTCTTCTAGCCTAGTGGGGCACCAACTGGAGTGAACATGAGTCAAGACTCGGACCCCTGAGCTCTTATTCCACAAAGTCTCTCCAGCGTGCCCATAGGTTTTGTGAAGGTGGGTACCTATATGAAGCAAATTCTAAGGATGAGACTTGAACTTGGGTCTATTGACTCAAGCACAAGAGCTTCAACCATTGGACTAATGCTCCATTGGTGCTAGACATAGATTAATACTTTGTTCATCATAAAATCCTCTCACGGGTCTTGCTAAAAACGCGATAAAGGGTTTACTCTAGTAAATTTTATAAATAAAGGGTTTACTCCACTAGTGGTGTAAACGGTTCGAGCTTTTGACGAGTAAGTCGTGTTTGAATTCGAATCGAGCTCGTTCAAGCCGATCTTTATCGAGCCTCAAGCTCGAGCCCCATCTTAAAAAATGAGGTGAAATTTATAACGAGTCGAGCTCGAGCTTATATAAGCTCAGCTCGAGTTCTTATTAAGATTTTTGAGCTTTTAAGTCATATATGCATTGTTTTATATATTCTATATGTAAATTTTATGAGCTTTGTTAATACAAATAAACCGTAAAAACGTTTATTAATATTTTGCGATCTCTTTGTGTTTTGTTGATAACAAATATAATGTTATCTTAAGTACAATTATAATGATATATGTTATTTTTGTAAATCATTTACATATAGTCATTTAATACAAATTGTTGTAATAAATCATTTGTTGTAATAGTTTATTAGGATGGGTAAAAATCACAACCCATGGATCATATCCATAACCCATGGTATTGACCCATACCCACTTGACTAGATACATTGTACTCACTAGATACATTGTATCTAAAAGAATACCCATGGACCAACCCATAACCCATGACCCATGACCTATAACCAAAAAACCCATGGGCAAAGAGGAGCGTCCCACGGATCCCTAGGTTTACACTAGACGGATCCCTTGTGATATTTCTATTCAATTTCTTGTCACTTATATCATTTTAATTCATATTTTCTGTTTAGTATACACATGTGTGACCCATTGGCATCTCTATGAATACCCATTGTGAAAGTTATTGTCGATTGCACTCAATCCCTTCGTGTACGATGAGCCATGAATTATGACCGTGGTCGTGCATCGTTCGTGCGTCGACCATAACTTGGGTGTGTCAGAAAGCTCAACACATGTCACATATACAATTTGGTATCGGTTGAAGGTAGTACGATCCGATTACAATTGAGATCTCTCAATGTCATACGTTCGATGGGTAGATAATTGTTGGTTATGTGTGCATAGTATAACATATATACTTATATTAGTGATTGTTGGTTATGGGTCGGTGATGAGTGTCCAAATACTCATCATTTTTGTACTGTATAAACTGCAAAATCATCTGAAAACACTCAAAAACACATCAAAATGATCAAATTATCACAAATCAGTGTTTTATGTGTTTTAAATTCAAAAATATCAAAATCAGATGAAAAATGTATCAAGTTTGCAAAATTGGCGGTTTAGTCCCAGAGTTCTAAAGTTGTCAAATCTAGTCCCTGAAATTCAAAAATGTGGAAATTTATCATTCAAGGTCCCTGAAGTATTCTAAGTTGTTTAAAATGATCCTTGAATGATTCTTTGGTCAATTGGCAAGAAAGGTCCCTAAACTTTGGAAATTTGCAAAAATAGTCCTTGGACTTTTAAAATGGATTTTATGCAAAAAGGGTTCTTGTATTATCAAAGTTGGCAAATTTAGTCCTTGTGAGAAGTTTGGAAACATGGCACTTTCAGTCCTTGAAGTTTGGGTGAATTGCATTTTTGGTCCTTGTTTAATAATCAAACCAAACGGACACCTTATTAATACCTAAGGCCCAATCCAAATCCAATACACAAGCCCAACATCCTTGGCCTTTGACCTCTTGAACCCTGACCCCCAGCCACATCCAATTTGGCCCCTGCCACAAACCCAATTTGACCCCCATGTTATTAATTCTGTGGTCAAAGTAAGTCAAAAAGAGGAAACGCGCTCAAATACTGGCTACTGTAGCACTCTCTCCTCAACACCTGAAACTTCAAAACCATGACTGGTTTTCACCCAATTTTCAATCCCCCTCCCATACCATGTCCCCTCCAACTCCTCTACATTCCAAAATCCTTTAATTACCTCCACCAAATTCATTAATTGAAAAAAACTGCTAAGTGGAAAATTGGCGGTAAATCACAAATGGACGGATATGATTATTCTAGCCAATCCAATGGCTCTAGTTTGGTGGGAAAGTCTCAGAAGACATGTGGGATTGCTAAAAGTCTATAAAGATGAAATGAGATGCAATGTATGAGGAGTATCTAGTGTAATTTTATTTTCTTAGTCGTTTTTTTTTAGTTTAAGCTTTTCAATGTATGTTTTTATTTCAAAGTACCTTATTTAAGTTTCTCAAGTGTATTTGAACCTCTTTTGATAAGTAATTCCAAGTTTTAAAGTGTATTTCAGTTTATGCAAAATCTCAAGTTTAAGCAAATTCTCATATGTTTCCAATGTTGTTGTTTGTTGATTATATGGACTGAGATAGGTCACTTAAGCTCTTAGAAAGCTATTTCAAGCTTTTAGAAATTCTAAAATTCAGTTTAGAAGAAAAAACAGAAAAATCACCAAAAATCCAATTAAATAGTGAAAAATAAAAAAAAAGGTTCCATTGAAGTGTTCACAATTTGAGGCGAGGGTTTATCTTGGATGGCCTTGGTATAGTGCTTCTTGGGAAGCTATAGGAATTGGTTTCAAGTCTTGGTTCTCAGTTTTAAGCATTGGAAGCTTTTGTAAGCTCTTTTGATCATTTTAGCATTTTACTGTTTTGTTTGTTCATTAGCTCTAATTCTGCTTCTATTTTGTTTACTAGTCTTAATTTAATGTGTTTGATCATTAAAATCAGTAAGGTGTTAATTTAAATTTGTGTTTTAAAAAAATCTCATTTTGGCATTCAAAATAGTTTAAGTCTCATTTCTAATTTTTAAGTTGATATTACTGTTGGATCATGTCCTTTTAGTCTCACATATTGATCTTGTAAGGTTTGAAATCAATTTCATGTTTTACAAGTGTGATTTGGTGTGAAAAAGTTCTTAACAGTCATCCTAAAGGTGTGTTTGGTTTATTGTGTTTCAAGGTGTTTTGATCTTTGGTTTGGTTGGAAATCTGTCTAAGTAGTTCTAAATAACTGATTTTAGTCACAAGAATCATTTCTCAATAGCACAAAGTCAAAAATTCATTTGGATCTTATCTTGCAGTCACTGTTGACAGATTCATGATCCAAGATCAATGTTTTGTGTTAAAAAGTTGATAATATTGCTCAAGTTAGTCTTAAAACACCTTAATACAACATCATCAGTGCTCTAGATCAGATTAAAACTCACTTTGGTCAACTTTTGGTTTTTCTCAAAAAGTCAAAAATCTCAATGGGTCATTTTTGAATAAACTTGGGATTTTTACTGTGGGTTCATTAGTGAGTTTCAGAGTATAAGCTTTGGAGGTATTGTAGTTTAGTTGGTGTAGAAAAATAGAAAAATACTAGTTCTTGGTTTCTCAACTGTTAAAGTGCTTATTTCTTGCTTATTGAGAGCACCTGTTACGTGAAAAGCTGCTCGTACCTGAGAAAATAAGCTCAACTTGATAAGCTTGCAACAAGCTTATTACCTGTCCAATTCTAGTGTTCTTTGGTTCTTTGGAAAGCCAACTTGGTCCTCTTGAGTTGTCAAGTTTTATTTTTCATTTTGGAGCTTGTTAGCTAGGGCTGCTACTAGCTTAAAGTCATCCCAGTTTCTGTTTTTCATCACAACAGTCATAAGTTCCTATTAGCCTATTTGAGCTTTTCAGTGTGCTAATTTGTTCTTATTAGCCTCATTTCAGTCTCTCTAGCTTATTCCATCTTACTTTGAGTTTTTGTTTCAGTATACAAGCTTGTTTGAGCTTATTGCCACCTAATAAGCTATTTAAGCCCTTTGTTGGGTAAATAAGCCACCAAAACAGCTTATTTGAGTTTTATAAATTTTTTGTCTTTGTTAAAGTTTCTTATTATTAGTATTTAAGTAGTTTTCAAAAATAAAAATCACAAAAACATCCATATAAAAATAGTGATAGCGTTTATTTAAGACTTTTTAGCTTTTTGATTTTTCTTTTCATCTTTTTAATAAGCAAGTCCTGTTTTTCTATTTTTCTTAAGTTTCTGTTATCACATAGGATTTTTAGAAAAAGTTTCAGATTTTTCTTTATCTTTTTAGTATTTATTATAATTTTAATTAGTTAAAAATAGTAATTAATTAGTAATAAATAATTAAAAAGTCTAAAAAATATATTTTATGTTTTAAAATTAGTTTTATAGTATTTTAGATTTTTCAGAATCATAAGTTTATTTTTCTAGCCTTATTTTGTATTTTCTTTCATTTTAGAGTATTTATTAAGTAGTTAAAATAGTTTTTAATTAATAATAATTAATTAAATAGTATTAAAAATAATTTTCTTTTTCTAATAATTTTCTTTTATTTTTAGGATTTCAAAAATGTCATTTTTATATTTTTAGGTCTTTTACTTTTTAGTTTTCACTTTTTATTTTGTGCGTCTGCGTAGTTTTTAAAACTTACGTTTACGTTTCTTTGATCGGTTTGTTGTGCTTTCCAAATATGTACTCCATTCCATTCCAATCAATCAGTAGTGTAGTAATTCTAATCAAAACCTTCTGATCACTATCCTTAGTGATCATCCCATCATCTGAATCAGTTTTACACACCATTGAGTCTCCTTGGGACTAAACGACCCGGGAATCCTCTGTATTCTCTGATCTTCATTTGCATTTGTGTCTGAGCTGTTGCAGTGCGTAAAGACTTGGCGGTTTTACCTGAGATCAAATTTTGGCGCCGCTGCGGGGAGGCTTTAGCGTGTGTTTAGCCATTTTGAGATCCATTGTTGCACATACCGCACCATTTGTAAAAGTTTTTGTAAAGTTATAAGAAAATCAAAAGATTCTTCTCACTGATTTTTATAAAAACGTCTTCATAATTCTCATTCTCATCTGAAATATCTTCATAATTCCATTTCTCTTCTTAACTCTGAGATTTCTTAGAGTTATCTCTAGTCATCGCTTTCGTTCTTCTAGATCATTGAGTCCTTTCGCGTGATCTAGCGAAATTCTAGGCGGCGTTCTCGTAGGCGTCTTTGCCCAAATAGTCGAACCCGAGATTACGTACTATTTCGAACAACATATGGCAGACGAGCGTACAATGGCGAAAATGCTCGAGGCACCCACCGAGGGTTATGGAGATGCCATCGTCTTACCGGTAATCAATTACGATCACCCGAATTGAAGACACATTTAATCCAACTTGTGTCTACGAATCAATTCCGCGGGTTACGATCGAGAAGACCGTATGCACACATCCGTTGGTTCAACCATTTGACATCAACTCTCAATTACAAGGATGTGCCACAAAACGTGATCAAATTGATGCTATTTCCGTTCTCAATTGCGGGGGCGCCGGATTTGGTGGAAAAAGAACCCCCTCAATCCATCGAAACTTGGGAGGATCTTGTCCAAAAGTTTGTCAATTATTTCTTCCCTCCATCAAAGGCGACTAATCTTAAAATGAAATTTACGGATTTCGTCAAAATCTCGATGAAAATTTTGGAGAGGCATGGGAGAGATTCAAAGATCTCCTCAGGAAATGCCCCCATCATGAATTCACGGGGCTTCAACAAGTCAATATCTTTTACAATGGGTTGAGCGGTAATGATCAAGATTCCTTGAACGCATCGCGGTGGAAATATCTTGAATCGTAAACCTAAAGATGTGCTTGAAATTTGTGAGAGTAAATCAAAAGTTCCTTTTTCTCGCAACAAAGTCAATGTTCGAACACTCCTTCTTCATCCGGTAACTCTTCCGAGTTAGCCGCTCCATTAGCTCTAGCGGATATGATCCATGTATGATAAAAGAGGGAAAGGAAATCAAAAGCGAAATTCATAAGCCGGAACCAATCAAAGCCATAAACAAGGTGTGTGAAATTTGTAGTGGTCCACATGCGTATTATGATTGTCAAGCAACCGATGCTTCCTTTTACCAAGCTCCGTAGCCGGTAAACCACAATCAATACCGACCACAGTGATCCTCACTACGTGCACCTAGCGGTATGACACCACCTGTTTTTCCTCCTGTGCAAAACCATGGCAATCAAAATCGCTTTGTTCCGAATCAAGGACAAAACTTCAATAACTCTCAAAATTTCAATCAAAGCCGGAACAATTTCAACCAACCTTATCAAGCTCCAAATCAGCAAGGTTATCAACAACCTTTTCAAGCTCCTAATCATCAAAGTTATCAACCACCTCCTCAAGCTCCCATGCCAAATGACTTCATGAAAATGACTGAGTCAAACATGCGTTCAATGCAAACTCGGATCAATAACATGAGAGGTGAGCTAAAAAGGGAAATTGATACCACACTGTCTCGGCAGGACAAATGAGTTGAAGAATATGATGAGTAGTTTCATGAACATGAATATGAACAAAGCTTCACCATCTTACGGGGACTCCCAAGCAATACAGTTCCCAATCCAAATGCCGAGTTGAAAGCCGTCACCACTCGTAGTGGTAAGACGCACAATGGACCTACGACTCCTATGCCCCCTCCTCTTGTGGCATTTAGTCAAGTTACCAAGGAGACAACGGACAAGGTGCATTATTCAAGCCCACGAAGTACGCACACGTCCACCTTCGGTAGTCCAAGCTTTAAGTCCGGAACCCGATGTTCAGAGGAAAAATCTGAGCCAGAAAACACTTCCATCCGGCTCAAAAGTCTAATCAGGCTTCCTTACCCATCAAGAATGAATGATGAGAAGCTCGAAGACAAAAACAAAGAGCAAATGGAAAAATTTTTCCAAATCTTCAATGAGCTCCACTTTGATATAAGCTTCGTTGATGCTCTCGTTCTAATGCCTAAATTTGCATCCACGCTTAAAGGCTTACTCACCAACAAAGACAAGCTATCAGAGATGGCTAAAACTCCTCTCAATGAGCAATGCTCGTGACCATTCTTAATAAGCTTCCGAAAAGCTTGAAGACCCTGGCGGTTCTTAATCCGTGTGATTTCTTGGGGATGTTTCAATGCTCCGCCTTGGCCGATCTTGGCTCTAGCATTAACCTCATGCCACTCTCAGTATGGAAGAAGCTGTCTCTTCCTGAACTTTCATCCACTTGTATGACACTCGAGCTAGCGGACCGTACCATAACTCGTCCACTTGGGATAGCAGGATGTTGTGCTAAAAGTGGGAAAATTCCACTTTCATCTTGACTTTGTTGTTGTAGACTTCGATGCAGATCCTAAAGTTCCCCTCATCTTAGGGAGAGCTTTCTTGAGAACGAGTCGTGCTCTGATTGATGTGTTTGCGGAAGAGTTGACCATACGGGTTGACAACGACGAGCTCACACTAAATATCAACCAGAACTCCAAACCTCTATACAAAAAGAGTGTTGCCTCAATTGATCAAAAATCTGAAAGAATCAATGCAACACTCTCAAATTTCCTGGTTAAGAGTGTTAGCCAAAAGCGTCTTGAGCTCAAAGCTTTAAAATCACCCTGGTTCAAACAAATGGTTTTGAAAGCTGTACAGGGAAGTCAAGAGTGTTCTTGATGATGATGACGATGATCTAGAATCGGAGACTTCAACGGAAGTGGTGGAAACTGCTAGCTCTAAGAGCACACCACTTGTCCCACCTCCGGCATCAGTTTGTCGCATCGAGATTGTTAAGTCTGTGGATGAAACCAAAATCTCTTGGTTTCATCTGAGTTGGATGATGATGTTTGTGATCCAATGGGAGACATTCTTCCCATTGATGAAATGCTCAAAAATGATCCATCATCCTCTAGTCTTATTCCCGACTCTTCCATTCCTTCTCTCACTCTTGATGAGGAAGATGACAACTTTTGGAATGAAGTCGATGCATTTCTTAGTGATGAGTCAATTCCAGCGGGAATTGATAACACTTACCTTGATAGGAGGAGACATCCTTTTTTTGGAAAGTTTGTTGATTGAAGAACCGTTTCCCACCCTCCCTCCCGGACATCTTCTTGACAATCACCATCTAAGCTTCAAGTTTAAGCTTAAAGATGTCTGGCCGGTGATTTGCTTCTCTCTGCTGAGGAATGGACATGCATTCTCATGTACGTCTTTATTCCATTCTTCACAGATGGTGTGGTTGCTCTTTCCCTTTTCTCTTTCGGGAATGAGGACACCATCTTTGACCCGGTATCATCCTTTATAGTTTCTACTATTAACAATACGAGGTTGTATCTGCGTCGGTGTGGAACTTTCTGATGTTCATATGTTTATTAACATTGTGAACGAAAGTCCGACTGAGATTGGTTTTCCACGTTACTTTCCCCAAGAACCAATGAATTAGGGTCGAGTCAAGCTAGCGCCTCGGGAATCAAAAACAATAGCACACTGTATGGGTTTTCACCCATATTTCTGACTTCTTTCTATTTTCTACCACCCTAGTGTGGGGGTTGCCACATGTTGTATATAAGTTTTCTTAAAAAAAATCTTCTTTATACATAATGGCCGTAGTATTTCCCTTTTACGTTCTTTGTTTCGGCATAACGCCGGTACTTTGAATATTGAGGGCAATATTCATTTCTAGTGTGGGGGGGATTCTCACGAATTTTATCATGTAATTATACCGCCAATTCCCGTTTTTGGCCAAATTTTTTATTGGAGTAAGTGTTTTGCACTTACTCATTTGGTTATCAGTCCGCCATGCGTAAGACAAAAGGATTGGCTAATCCTAGAGCAAACGGCTCTTGGTAAAGATTTCTCAAATCCGTTTATATGGCTTGCAATTTGCCCCAAATTGTATGGTTCTCAACTCCCCATCATCCTCAAAAGATAATGAGTTGGCTAGCCCGCAAGATTATGGCTTGTGGTAAAGGCGGTGGAAAATCCATAATTGGTATTCACTCACCAAAGTTAATTCGATAATTTATCTAAGAGTTGGCTAGTCCAGAAGGGTGCGGCTTCTGGTAAAGACACATCAAATCCGTTATATGGTTTATGATTTGCCAATAAATCATCTGGTTATCGTTGTACCAAGATTCTTACTTGAATCGAAACAATTGGCTACTCCAGAAGTGATGGCTTTTGGTAAAGAGTTTTTCAAATCCATCAAGGTTTTCTCAAATCATTGCTAGGGACTAGCAATATCTCAGTGTGGGGGATTGATGAGTGTCCAAATACTCATCATTTTTGTACTGTATAAACTGCAAAATCATCTGAAAACACTCAAAAACACATCAAAATGATCAAATTATCACAAATCAGTGTTTTATGTGTTTTAAATTCAAAAATATCAAAATCAGATGAAAAATGTATCAAGTTTGCAAAATTGGCAGTTTTAGTCCCCCGAGTTCTAAAAGTTGTCAAATCTAGTCCCTGGAAATTCAAAAATGTGGAAATTTATCATTCAAGGTCCCTGAAGTATTCTAAGTTGTTTAAAATGATCCTTGAATGATTCTTTGGTCAATTGGCAAGAAAGGTCCCTAAACTTTGGAAATTTGCAAAAATAGTCCTTGGACTTTTAAAATGGATTTTATGCAAAAAGGGTTCTTGTATTATCAAAGTTGGCAAATTTAGTCCTTGTGAGAAGTTTGGAAACATGGCACTTTCAGTCCTTGAAGTTTGGGTGAATTGCATTTTTGGTCCTTGTTTAATAATCAAACCAAACGGACACCTTATTAATACCTAAGGCCCAATCCAAATCCAATACACAAGCCCAACATCCTTGGCCTTTGACCTCTTGAACCCTGACCCCCAGCCACATCCAATTTGGCCCCTGCCACAAACCCAATTTGACCCCCCCATGTTATTAATTCTGTGGTCAAAGTAAGTCAAAAAGAGGAAACGCGCTCAAATACTGGCTACTGTAGCACTCTCTCCTCAACACCTGAAACTTCAAAACCATGACTGGTTTTCACCCAATTTTCAATCCCCCTCCCATACCATGTCCCCTCCAACTCCTCTACATTCCAAAATCCTTTAATTACCTCCACCAAATTCATTAATTGAAAAAAACTGCTAAGTGGAAAATTGGCGCCAAATCACAAATGGACGGATATGATTATTCTAGCCAATCCAATGGCTCTAGTTTGGTGGGAAAGTCTCAGAAGACATGTGGGATTGCTAAAAGTCTATAAAGATGAAATGAGATGCAATGTATGAGGAGTATCTAGTGTAATTTTATTTTCTTAGTCGTTTTTTTTAGTTTAAGCTTTTCAATGTATGTTTTTATTTCAAAGTACCTTATTTAAGTTTCTCAAGTGTATTTGAACCTCTTTTGATAAGTAATTCCAAGTTTTAAAGTGTATTTCAGTTTATGCAAAATCTCAAGTTTAAGCAAATTCTCATATGTTTCCAATGTTGTTGTTTGTTGATTATATGGACTGAGATAGGTCACTTAAGCTCTTAGAAAGCTATTTCAAGCTTTTAGAAATTCTAAAATTCAGTTTAGAAGAAAAAACAGAAAAATCACCAAAAATCCAATTAAATAGTGAAAAATAAAAAAAAGGTTCCATTGAAGTGTTCACAGTGGAGCGGGGTTTATCTTGGATGGCCTTGGTATAGTGCTTCTTGGGAAGCTATAGGAATTGGTTTCAAGTCTTGGTTCTCAGTTTTAAGCATTGGAAGCTTTTGTAAGCTCTTTTGATCATTTTAGCATTTTCTTGTTTTGTTTGTTCATTAGCTCTAATTCTGCTTCTATTTTGTTTACTAGTCTTAATTTAATGTGTTTGATCATTAAAATCAGTAAGGTGTTAATTTAAATTTGTGTTTTAAAAAAATCTCATTTTGGCATTCAAAATAGTTTAAGTCTCATTTCTAATTTTTAAGTTGATATTACTGTTGGATCATGTCCTTTTAGTCTCACATATTGATCTTGTAAGGTTTGAAATCAATTTCATGTTTTACAAGTGTGATTTGGTGTGAAAAAGTTCTTAACAGTCATCCTAAAGGTGTGTTTGGTTTATTGTGTTTCAAGGTGTTTTGATCTTTGGTTTGGTTGGAAATCTGTCTAAGTAGTTCTAAATAACTGATTTTAGTCACAAGAATCATTTCTCAATAGCACAAAGTCAAAAATTCATTTGGATCTTATCTTGCGATCCTTGTTGTGATTCATGATCCAAGATCAATGTTTTGTGTTAAAAAGTTGATAATATTGCTCAAGTTAGTCTTAAAACACCTTAATACAACATCATCGATTGCTCTAGATCAGATTAAAACTCACTTTGGTCAACTTTTGGTTTTCTCAAAAGTCAAAAATCTCAATGGGTCATTTTTGAATAAACTTGGGATTTTTACTGTGGGTTCATTAGTGAGTTTCAGAGTATAAGCTTTGGAGGTATTGTAGTTTAGTTGGTGTAGAAAAATAGAAAAATACTAGTTCTTGGTTTCTCAACTGTTAAAGTGCTTATTTCACTTGCTTATTGAGAGCACGTTACGTGAAGCTGCTCTGTGCACAGAAAATAAGCTCAACTTGATAAGCTTGCAACAAGCTTATTACCTGTCCAATTCTAGTGTTCTTTGGTTCTTTGGAAAGCCAACTTGGTCCTCTTGAGTTGTCAAGTTTTATTTTTCATTTTGGAGCTTGTTAGCTAGGGCTGCTACTAGCTTAAAGTCTGTCCCAGTTTCTGTTTTTCATCACAACAGTCATAAGTTCCTATTAGCCTATTTGAGCTTTTCAGTGTGCTAATTTGTTCTTATTAGCCTCATTTCAGTCTCTCTAGCTTATTCCATCTTACTTTGAGTTTTTTTTCAGTTATACAAGCTTGTTTGAGCTTATTGCCACCTAATAAGCTATTTAAGCCACTGTTGGGTAAATAAGCCACCAAAACAGCTTATTTGAGTTTTATAAATTTTTTGTCTTTGTTAAAGTTTCTTATTATTAGTATTTAAGTAGTTTTCAAAAATAAAAATCACAAAAACATCCATATAAAAATAGTGATAGCGTTTATTTAAGACTTTTTAGCTTTTTGATTTTTCTTTTCATCTTTTTAATAAGCAAGTCCTGTTTTTCTATTTTTCTTAAGTTTCTGTTATCACATAGGATTTTTAGAAAAAGTTTCAGATTTTTCTTTATCTTTTTAGTATTTATTATAATTTTAATTAGTTAAAAATAGTAATTAATTAGTAATAAATAATTAAAAAGTCTAAAAAATATATTTTTAGTTTTAAAATTAGTTTTATAGTATTTTAGATTTTTCAGAATCATAAGTTTATTTTTCTAGCCTTATTTTGTATTTTCTTTCATTTTAGAGTATTTATTAAGTAGTTAAAATAGTTTTTAATTAATAATAATTAATTAAATAGTATTAAAAATAATTTTCTTTTTCTAATAATTTTCTTTTATTTTTAGGATTTCAAAAATGTCATTTTTATATTTTTAGGTCTTTTACTTTTTAGTTTTCACTTTTTATTTTGTGCGTCTGCGTAGTTTTTAAAACTTACGTTTACGTTTCTTTGATCTGGTTGTTGTGCTTTCCAAATCTGTACTCCATTCCATTCCAATCAATCAGTAGTGTAGTAATTCTAATCAAAACCTTTACAGATCACTATCCTTAGTGATCATCCCATCATCTGAATCAGTTTTACACACCATTGAGTCTCCTTGGGACTAAACGACCCGGGAATCCTCTGTATTCTCTGATCTTCATTTGCATTTGTTATGCGAGCGTTGCGGTCGTAAAGACTTGACGGTTTTACACAATGCAGTCGGTCGGCTAACTACCCATTTAATGGGTGTATCAGTAAGCTCAACACATGTTACATATACAATTTGGTATCGGTTGAAGGTAGTACGAGCCGATTATAATTGAGATCTCTCAATGTCATACATTCGATGGGTAGACAATTGTTGGTTATGTGTGCATAGTATAACATATATACTTATATCAGTGATTGTTGGTTATGGGTCGGCTAACTACCCATTTAATGGGGTATTTGGTTTTTGACTTGGCTAAAGAAACAAACTAATGTAAAGCTTGACAAGGTGATCTGTTTTTACATGTTGTTTGAAGTGAGATTATATATCTTAAGTTATCAGGGCACAAATTAACATAAACGAGCTAAAATTGAACAAATGAACATAAATGAGTTAAAGCGAACTACTGAACATTAAATTATTATAGACACATGGATGAAAAGAAAAACTACATACTAAATTAGTGGGAATTTCCCCCATCGGCAAGACATACAAGGTAAATTACATGAGTACTTCTCGGTAAGCATTGTATAAAGACTATTTCGACCAAGAAATAATGATGTTGGATGGTCTAAGGTGGTTTGCTATTCCTATTTGTTAAAAAAAGGAAGCCGCTCAGTGAAGCAACTCATTGATGTCATCATTTCAAGATGTTACTAACTTATAATCTCAATATAACCGAAAGGTGTAAAAGAGGCAAGCCTTCAAGAATTGTAGTCTTATGTTGCAATGCAAATTTTTGAATTTTGTATCAAAACTGCAACGGAAAGAAATGATATATTTTTTTTGTATTTTAATTATTTCTTTCGTTGCTATTTCGTTCGAATTCAGTTTTTTGTAAAACGGAATTGCAAATATAAAATAAGTTATAAATAGTTTTAGATTTATTTTTTGTCTTCCGTTGCTATTCGGTTGCAAATTTTGAAAATTTGCAACCGAATTCCAACGGAAAACAAATATTAATTTTTTTAGATTTAAGTTTTGTCTTCGGTTGCTATTCCGTTGCAAATTATTAAAATTTGCAACCGAATTGCAATGGAAACAAAATGAATTTTTTTTAAAATTTAAATTTTGTCTACGGTTGCTTTTCCGTTGCAAATTTTAATAATTTGCAACGCGTTTGCAACGGAAAAAATAAAAATAAATGTTAAAGAAATTAGTTTAGATTTTGCAACGGATTTGCAACCATTTCCTTTGTCATTGCTATTCGGTTGGTAATTCGTTTTATTACGGTTGCAAATCTCCAACAAAATCCTTCTGTTGCAAATTTTCGTTGCATTAGCCTGTTTTTGTAGTAGTGTGATTACTTTATGTTTGATCTCATATAAAACCAGTTTTCATTTTTATGCAAATCTTAAACTTTAAACAAAACTATTAGCCACTTGTGTAACTTTTTGAAAGTGATTTGCACACTCCACAAAATAATTGGAACACTCTAATTTATTGTGTGTGGACATTGTTACACTAACAGTTATCCTTACATTTTCACTCATGTAAAAGTATAAATGTCCAAAAACAATAATTTAAAATGTGTCAATTATTTTGTGAAATATGCAAATCATCTCTCATAATTTTTACCATCAACTTTAATTATATTTCGCATATTTTTGAATTACCATCAACTTTAATTATACTCCTTATAATTTTTGCTTTTCAAAGTATGAACTATATACTTGTATTTTATTACTCCGTAGTTGATAGTTATATTTTGTTTGTTGAAAAATGAATTCTTTAATCAAAAGGGATGTGATTTGCACACTTTTAAAAATGATTGAGACACTCAAATTTTGAGTATTTGGACATTTATAATCTTACAGGATACATAACTAAAAATAATGTAATGGTATAAATGTTCTAACACTCAAAATTTAATTGTCTCAATTATTTATGAGAATATGCAAATCACCCTCCAAACTAAAAAGTAGCTTTTTATTTGGGACGTACTATATGGACGGGGGCTACCCCTTAGGCATGGGTCCCCCTTTGTCCTCTCTCTTCCACATGGGTCCCCTTTTGTCCCCTTTTATATATATATATATATATATATATATATATATATATATATATATATATATATTTTAATTGTGTATAGTTTATTTTGTGTAGTATAATTAATTTGTGTAGTGTTTTTATATGTATAGTGTATTTATTTATGATTATATATTATTTGTGTAGTGTTTTTATATGTATATAGTGTATTTATTTGTGTAGTGTTTTTATATGTAGAGTATTTATTTGTGTATTGTTTTCATTTAATTAAAAAATAACAATAAAACATTTTATAAACTTTTTTTACGTTACTTTTTATAAACTTTTTTTATAAACTTTTTATAAACTTTTTTATAAACTTTTTATAAATTTTTTTTATAAACTTTTTTATAAACTTTTTTTATAAACTTTTTATAAACTTTTTTTATAAAAAGTAACATAAAAAAAAGTTTATAAAAAAAGTTTATAAAAAAAATTTTATAAAAAGTTTATAAAAAAAGTTTATAAAAAGTAACGTAAAAAAAGTTTATAAAATGTTTTATTGTTATTGTTTAATTAAATAGAAACAATACACAAATAAATACTCTACATATAAAAACATTAAAAGTTTATAAAATATTTATAAAAAAAGTTTATAAAAAATTTATAAAAAAAAGTTTATAAAAAGTAACGTAAAATAAATACCATATAAAAACACTACACAATTAAAAACACTATACATATAAAAAGCACTACTATGAAATAAATACTTATACATATCAAAAAAAAAAAAAAAAAAGTGTGGACAAGAAAGTACCCCCTAATGGGGAGGGGGTTAAACTAAAATACTAGTCACCATCAATATAACTTACCCCTTTTATTTTTCAAAGGTCAATACCTTATCTCAAGCTACATTTACTTGTCAATAATAGGCTAATAGGTCACTGTGAATCTGACAAGATGAACAAAGTCCCGTGGAACATGATACTTTTGGAAATATAGTTAGCTTTTTGATGACCATCTCTTGAGAAATAGTAAATGGTAAAGTTGATACAGTTGTATATTTAAAAGTAAAAATTGTAAGTTGATATAATCCACATGACATGTCTTGTTTTCTTGCTAGACAAAATTGCTTTGTTCACATATACCGGTGAATGATGCACGGGAGTACAGGACCTGATGCTTTTACCCAACCTCACATTTAGCTTTGACCTACTCAAGGAATTTCAAATTGAGAATTCACAGCATTATCAATTCAAAGTTTAACACAAAAATGGTTTGAGAGCTATTCTTATCGCTAAACATAAATATATTCATTATATATAATCTTTTAAACAAAACAATAACAAATACTCCCTCCGTCCTTAAATAAATGTCCACTATTGACTTTTTAAGTCTTTGTTATTCAACTTTGACCTTAAATTATTTTGTTTGTGTTATGTAATACTTGATGCAAAATATATGAATGGATTGAGTTTTAAATGTATTTTTATTGGTATAATTTTCATCAAGTATTGAATAACACAAACAAAATAATTTAAGGTCAAAGTTAAAAAAAGAAGACTTTGAAAGTCAATACAGGACATTTATTTAAGGACGGAGGGAGTACAAAAGATCCTCATAGCCAAGCGACACACAACCGGCGAACAGATTATGACCAAAAGATTAAAGTTAGGGCAACTAAATTTTTTTTCTGGAATAAATAATAAATCGAAACACAATTTTTTTTTCCATATCTCACTTCATAACTCCTTGCAGCAACATACAAGGATTTGTAATTTTTTGGGTCCTAAAAATTTGAACCTGCATTACTGCATAGGTTATAAAGTTACTTTATGTATCTCATTGTTGGTTCTGTGGTGTGTTTTTGGTACTTTATACATCCAAAAGTCTGCATTAAGACTTGGTAGTTGTTGTAAATAACTGATGACAGACACGTTTCCTCACGGAAAATATGACTTTAACACTGCACGTTATTTGACCTCAACTTTTGTTGGCAATCTTACAGTAAGTTTTGCTGAGATCTCGCTGTAGCGCGCGGCTAACATCCTCGTTAGATCTCATCAAAATAATTGTGAGATCTCTTCAAACACCACACAAGACATACTCAAAACATATCTCAACCATCTAACTCCTTAAAATAATTTTTGTTACCATATCTCAACCGTAAAAAATTATTTTTTTTACCATATCTCAACCAACTAAAGGGGCGTTTCTTTTATGTGTTAAATTGTCTGTGTGGTAAGAATGTGGGTCCAAATAATATATTAATGTTTTTCTTTAGGTTGGGGTCCACTAAAATATGCTAAATCTTCTATATCCATAGAGGGAAAAAACCCCACCGGTCCCCAATCAGATGAAATAAGAGATAAGGGTCCCACATGATTTTAAATCCACTTTATCCACAACCAAAAAGAAACAAGACCTAACTCCTTTGCACCGAAACCACCCAAGCACACCAAACCTCAAAACTGCACATTAAAAAACTGTTAGATCTGTCAAACACCACACAAGACATACTCCAAACATCACCTAAACCAAAAAACACCACAAATGGCCAAGAAACCAATACACAAGATCTGGTTTTAGCAAAATTCAGCTCTAGCACAGTTTTGAAACCACTAAAACCCATATTTTATCAAACCCATTTGCAAACAACTGTAAAAATTGATATTCATAAATACGCTCATAACAAACAACACAAACATGATTGTACGCGAGATAGGCTCAGACTATTTTGTTCATGAAAGCAAGATAAAATCGATATGTCTCAGCTGCAAAAAGAAAGTTGCTTTGTGGAAAATTTAATCTCGACACAATACCTTCATTCAACTTTTGCCATGCCGAAATAAGAATGTTCACTGTAACTTCAAGCAAAAGTTTTGTCATCATCGCCTAGTAAGATATAACATAACACAATAACTACAAATTTTGCCACATATTTGAAAGATCTTGGCATATCAAAACCATCCGAACACACTAAACCCACTAAAACCGAGCCAAAAGGTGTTCTATCGAACCACCATATTTTACATTTGGATTCAACCCAAAATACAATCACAAATCTGCAAATATAAAAGTAGATCACAGATCTATAACACATCTCGATTCATAGCAGAATCTAGGCACAACCCATAAATAAAACTCATATCCACGGATCCAAACCAATCCCAGTAATGTTTAACCAATGAAAAAAGGTTGGTTACACATAGTTTTCATCACCACAACGTTCACCATCACAAACTCCAAACCAGATCTGGCCATGTTCGGTTGAAACCATGAATAAAAAAGAAAAACTTTAGATCTAACAAAACAAAAGCAAAAACTTTTTTTTAGATCTAACCATACACCTCAAGCCAACATGATTCGATTAAACATCACCAGTTGTTTAAATAGATCTAAACAAAATCGATTGCTTAAAGATTATAAACCTGTATTTTAACAAAAATGAAACCAAGGCTAAAAGAACCTACTAATCACACCTGAAACCTCCTTAGTTCCTAAACCAAAACAACCACACACACCAAAGCCTCCTAGTAGCTCAAACCATCAACCTGAAACATCATTCAAACCATCGATGATGGCGAAGATGGTGGCAATGGCGGCACTGGTGGCTGTGGTGGCAACAACAATTTTCGGTTTAGAGAGAGAGAGTGAGGCTGGCGTGATTTTTAGTAGAGAGAAAATAGGGCCGGTTAATATGTGTAAAATGTTTTTTTGGTTTTTATATGGTAGGTAGTTTTGAGTAATAGGGTTTTTAGTTTGTTGGGTAAATCTTAACCATTGATTTCAAATGAAGGGTGAGGATGTGGTATTGATTTGCTTGGGAACTTTTTTGGTTTGGATGTTGGTTCGGGTGTATGTAAATTTAGGCTTGTAACCAGGTATGGATGGCTGAATCTTAATTTGTTGGTTGGGTATTAGGCTAGGGATATCCATGCTTTATAAAAGGTTATAGATTATAGATGTATGCACCATTTCTTAAACATGTATGTACCATTCTTAAAACATGTATGCACACCATTTTATATTATCTTTGATTTTATATGAACAATAAAACACATATGCACATCATTTTTATTGATTTTTTTTTACATAAACATGTATGTACCATTCCTTAAAACATGTAATCAATATCATTAAAAAAAACACCCAAATCGATTATCATTAAAAAAAAAAAAAAAAAAAAACCACCTGTACAAGAAACAAACTAATAAGATAATGTCCATAACGTTTCTCAGTATTGTTTTATTAACTGGGAATTTAGTTGTTTGAAAATTAGCCAAGGCTTCCAAAATAATATCAAGTCATACTTGTTAAAGCAACATAGTATCTTGATCCCCCTAACCCTTCTTTCCATTTAGCAACTCGCAAGCGTGGGAAAAAACCATCTAAATGTGCAACCGACAACTGGGAATTTGATAATCTGCCATGCCAAACACAAGATTAACAAAAACCAAGCCTCATAATATAACACAAATGAATTAAAAATTGAAGTTGAAATGTCTTACTTCCATTGATAATGCTCATTCATGTTTCATATATTTGGGATGGAAGCAGTGAATGATGGTTGTGGGAAGGAAATATAGAGAGAGAACCGATGATTGTGGGAAGGAGATACACATAGACGGCGGCTAGGGTTTCATTAGGATGGAGGCGGTAATGTGTGATAGAGAACGAATACGTATTGTAACTGATTCTCTCAGATTTAATCCATCTAATAAGGAAAAAAAATTATGATTCCTAAAATGCCCTCCGATCAATAAAGAAGTTAATTTAATGCTTTTCTTTATTACATTTATGCCACAAGTTATTTTGACCCTTGATCAACTAATCCAATGGCTAAAAATGAGTTCTCGCAGTTTTCGCACTTAACAGGGTTCTCAAAATAAAGATACACTATATATATATATATATATATATATATATATATATATATATATATATATATATATATATATATATATATATATATATATATATATATATATATATATATATATATATAGTTAGGATCAAATGAGAAGAAAAATTAAAATAAGAATGATAAGAAGAAACCACAACCACTCATTTCAGATGCATCTACAAAAATGGATGCATCTCCCTTAAAATTCTACCTCCTATTTGAAATGTGTGGTTAGAAATCCTTTTTTATTCTTCTCATTTTTGTTTTTTTTCTTACGGATCCCTTCCCTATATATATATATATATATATATATATATATATATATATATATATATATATAGGGGAGGGTTAATGTGAGATCAAGCTTAAAGTTGTAAAAGTAAGACCCAATATGAACCGTTAGATCATTGTATTTGTGTTGGATGAGATTAACATTAAATGAGTAACATTATTGTAATTAAATAAGGTTTCAAGGGTATTTTGGAGAATTCAAATCTAAATGTGGTCAATATTTTTTAAAAACTTTCGCCTTTTTTTATAAAAATCTGACGAGAACTTTCTGATGCGAGAATCCGGTACACGCATACATTAGCGGTCCGGTAACCGTACGATGCATCTTGATTTCGGTTGAATCGTGCATTTTACCAACAATCTGGTCCACATTTTTTATATAATAAAATGATACCCAACCAGAAATACTAGACGTATCACCAAACAAAACTAACGCAACAGACTTTGGTACATCAGAATCCGTGCATTTTTACCCAGAAATCCAATACAGATGAGACACATATATAGATATGTGTACCAAGAACCTATCTTAAAAAACTGCTACATTAATACAATGAATCTTCGAACCAATACCGAAAAGTAGCAGATTCCGGTACACCGGAATCCATACGTTTACAAAGAATCCGATACATAAACATATGAGATACATAAACAAATCTGTGTACCAAGAACCTATCTAAAAAACTACTACACTATTACAATGAATCCTAAAATAGAAACCAAACAGCAACAGATTCCGGTACACCGGAATCCGTGCATTTTACCCATAATCCGATACATAAACAAATGAGATACACATACAGATTTGTGTACCAAAAACTGCAACGCTACTACAATAAATCTTTAAAACCAAAAATGAACAGCAGCAGATTCCGGCCACCGTCAGATCAAGTTGTCACCCATTAATCGAAACCCATCATTCCAACCACAAACATCACGATCACAAACCACAAAACCATAAGCTAAAAAATCCCGCTACATGAACACCACAAACTAGTACCGAAAATGGCATAAACACTACGATCTAAAAAATGTCATGATCTGAAACCACAACCACTACGATCTAAAAAAAGGAGGGCTTTGATATTTAAAACAATAAACCATAACCACCACGATCTGAATCTTCCTAAATCACCGGAAAATGGCACGATCTAAAACCACAAGATTGCTTGTAAAAAAGACCGGATCTTGTTGTATGGCCTCGCCGAAAAATGTGATACATCATGGTTGTAAATGAAAGGGAGAAGATACCATGACATAGATCACATGGGATGAGTGATCTCCGAAGAGGAAGAGAGAGATAATCACATGGGAGAGCATCTGTATTTTTTGATGGGATAATGAGGGGCGCCTTTGCATATTGTAGAGGAAGAGAGAGATAATTGCCAGAGAATGAGTAGGTTGTATGACTGGTAGGTGTTTATTAGGTTAAATGGGATAAGGGTGTTAAATACCAAATTTACCATTTTAATTATATTAACAGTTTTTTTTTCTTTTTTAATTAAGTGCCACTTGCCCTCTTCCTATTGGTTGTTGAGTTGATCTTATTTTTACAATTTTAACATTGATCTTATTTGATCTCAAATCTATATATATATATATATATATATATATATATATATATATATATATATATATATATATATATATATATATATATATATATATATTTATATATACATACACACAATGCCAATTATTGTGTTATTTAAGAGAGTTTGCAATCAACTACAATACTTTGTAGATATTATTTTTGTACAAAATCATATCTTTGGTCTTTACGTCTTTGACTGGCTGATATGATCTTTGGTGCGTGTTCTTTGAAAAAGATTATAAAAAGATATTATTTTTATAAGTTACATGAAGTAACATTTTATTTTAAAAAATTATAGAAGCTTTTGGTTTTTGTTTTTTTAATCTATTATAAGTTCTGTCTGGTAAACAAAGATTATTTTTTAAGTATCTTATTTTTTGAAAAAATAAGTATAATCTCTTCATAATCTCATGCGCCAAACATAGCTATAGCATACACAATCCAACGTACGTATAAGCGATGTCAACAGTTAAGTCAGCTACTCTCTTGTCCTAAATTAATTATTTACTTTGAAGTTTTGAGATAATTTACCAAATGTTAGACTATTACATTGTGCATCAAAAAAATATACTTTTTAATTAACTAAAATTTAAAAATGTACCCTTGTTTTAAGGCAAAACAAAATAAAATAGTTGCAATTTAATTTGAAACTAAATATAAAGGGTGCTCTATAATTATTTGCGTCCGTCAAAATAAAGAAGAGGTCTGTAGTGACCATGGTTTCAAATTAAATTGCAACTAAAAATGTACCCTTGTTTTAAGGCAAAACAAAATAAAATATTATTTGCGTCCGTCAAAATGAAGAAGAGGTCTGTAGTGGTTGCATATGCCATATGACACTAGAGGCCCCTTATCATCACGTTTAAAATTTGAACCTTGTGAGATATATACACAATTTTTTTGTTTTCCCTTCCGATGTGGGCCCTTGTATATTACGACCTCTGTTAAAAGATCCAACTTCCCATCTGTAAATAACTTGTGACATTGGTAATTCAAACATATATGAAATAAACACAAAACTGGTTTTATAGATTTTGACATACTACTAAATTTGACATTTTCCTAAAGTCGCTATAAAGTATGAGCAAAAAGCATTATAAATCAAATAGCTTGGATATATGAATACTAGAAAACCCGTTACCAATAAAATGTTTAAAAAGCCCAACTAAAATGAAATACAAATATTACAATTACCAATAAAAAGATAAAGAGATTGTAGATAGTGATCAAAAATACTATCTACAATTGATACCCTTTACAATTGGTCAAGAGTGGCTAATTACCACTCTCTCATGTATTTAACATTATTCATTCATTCTATTCACCGGATATTGATACCCTTTACTCAAAAAAATATGGCCACTAGTGAATTCGACTTTTGTTGGCCAAAAATACCCTAAGGCGGTAATTACCCGAAATGGGCAAGCTAATTGTCAATGCGTTTCCGCTATAATCATTGGTGGCATTTGTGAGGTTATTCTAAACCTAACCGTCCGTTATCGCATTCCAACACTCTTTCATATGTCGGACAACATTATTTCTCGATTCATAGTGATGGAGCATGTCGTTCAATGTACATTTCAGTTCATGCCACGTACACTCATAGCAACTGACTTAGCCAGCTTCTTTGTAAGTGAATGAGGTAAATGAGGTTTTCACTACTCTCTCGTTCTAAATTTTGTTTACTTTCAAGTATCACGAAATTTAACAAATTCGAGACTATTACATTGTGCATCAACAAAAATATTTTAATTAATTAAAATATAGGAAAAAAGCTATAAATTCATAACGTACTTTACAAAAAAACTCATTATGCTCTCTCTACTTCACTTATTGTCATTATACATAACCGTTTTTATTTTATTCGTTTATTTTCTGTCGTTTTATCCGTTTCGTAAATCGTCAATTTTTATCCGTTTTCATTTTAATATGTCCGTATAAAAACAGATAAAAACGGATAAAAACCGTTTTGACATGGATAATAAAAACGGTTTTAATCTTAGGTTTATCCCCACCATTAGATCAAAGTAGATGGATGATGAGGATTTGTCCCTTGGTAAGCACCAAAATAAGAGTAAGCATTTGAAAATTCCTCCATAAAAAAAATATACTTTTTAATTAACTAAAATTTAAAAATGTACCTTTGTTTTAAGGCAAAACAAAATAAAATAGTTGCAATTTAATTTGAAACTAAATATAAATGGTGCTCTATAATTATTTGCGTCCGTCAAAATGAAGAAGAGGTCTGTAGTGACCATGGTTTCAAATTAAATTGCAACTAAAAATGTACCCTTGTTTTAAGGCAAAACAAAATAAAATAGTTGCAATTTAATTTGAAACTAAATATAAAGGGTGCTCTATAATTATTTGCGTCCGTCAAAATGAAGAAGAGGTCTGTAGTGGTTGCATATGCCATATGACACTAGAGGCCCCTTATCATCACGTTTAAAATTTGAACCTTGTGAGATATATACACAATTTTTTTGTTTTCCCTTCCGATGTGGGCCCTTGTATATTACGACCTCTGTTAAAAGATCCAACTTCCCATCTGTAAATAACTTGTGACATTGGTAATTCAAACATATATGAAATAAACACAAAACTGGTTTTATAGATTTTGACATACTACTAAATTTGACATTTTCCTAAAGTCGCTATAAGTATAAGCAAAGCCCTATAATGTCAAATAGTTTGGATATATGAATACTAGAAAACCCGTTACCAATAAAATGTTTAAAATGCCCAAGTAAAATTGAACACTCCAATGTCAAATAGTTTGGATATATGAATACTAGAAAACCCGTTACCAATAAAATGTTTAAAATGCCCAAGTAAAATGAAATACAAAAATTACAATCACCAATAAAAATAACTACAAAGAATCAGAACATTGATTATGAATAATGTTTGAATGATTTGAAGATATTGCTAATAGCCCAGAAACCTTATGTATATATATACATAAACGAGTTGTAATTACCTGGAATTGGCGAACTACTCGTCAATATGTCTCCGCTATAACATCTGTGGCATTGATGAGCTTATTTCAAAACTAACCGTTTACCCGTAACCCATTCCAACACTCTTTCGTATCTCGACAACGTTATGTTGATACATAGTATTGGAGCAAGCCATTCAATGTACATTGTGGTTCATGCCACACTCTTAGCAATTGGCTTAGCTAACTTCTTTGTAAGTGAACGAGGTAAATGAGGTTTTCACCATTAAAGTTGTCCGGAGAGGACGGGTCTTTTAATAAGATGTTAGCGCCCTAACGAGAGTATCCCGTGTGACCGTTTCGATCCCTTCTTTGGCCACCCTCAAAGATGTACGCGTAAATTGTCTTGTGAGGAAAAAAAGCCTACTTGGTAAAATGTGTCACGTAATTAGTTAATTTCACATAAGTAATCCTCAGTTTGAATCCTCTCCTGTTTCAAAGTTTTTTTATAATTTGTTTATTTTGTAGTAAGAAATAAAAGGACAATAACGCTTACAAATAACACAATTAAAATGCAAACAAACTCCATGAATTATTAATTGAACAAACATACAAACATTATAGAGAAAATCTAAACAAGACATGGAGAAATAATTAACAAAAAAAAAAAAGTGTGACAAATGATAACTAGTTCAAATAAACCCTTTAGTGGAACATTGCATTCCAATAAAAACCCCCTTTAGTGGGTTTTTATTCTAGATGTAAATTGCATTCCATTACATGGAACAATTGGATTCCATTACATGGAACAATTGTATTCAAAACCCTTTAGTGGGTTCCTCTTTGTAACTTCCTAGCGCCTTGCTAGTTTGAAATAAATTTCTGCCGTTCAAAAAAAAAAAAAAAAGTTCAAATAAACCAACAAACCTATGAACATAAGATGCAAAGTTCCCATAGCCATAGCCGGTGAACTGGCTCCACTCCCCGTTGGAGAAGGTGCACGGGGAGAAGGTGACATACTTAGATATGCTAATCTTTTCTTTAAGAATAGGTGACATAGTCTTGCTAATAAAGAAGGATAACTAAATTAGAATTTTACTATACTTACACCTGTAATATAAGCGTTAATGTTTTGTCAACTAGTTCACTACTAGAAAGTGTTGATTCGATTCATCGTAGTGTTACACATATCATTATGGCAATTTGGCAAGAATGCAATAATAGAATTCATGGACGGGAGAAGCGTAGGGCGGCTCAGATTCGTGACACTATTGTTGAATTTATTCGTATGAAACTAACGGTTATCCGTTTCAAGAGAAAGTCGAATGTTGCTCAAGTGTTACAACTTTGGAAGATCTCAACTGGTGAAGTAGGTGGTACAACGTGAGCTCTTTAACGGCATGGTGCTTGGCTGGTCATGAAGGCTGCTTTTGTTCTATTTTTTGTCTAAGTGTCATGTCGTTAATGGTTGTTATGTTCCAAGCTGTCGAACATATTAGTAGTTTGCTTTTGCAATTGGTCTAGCGTGGCTAATTACTACTATCATGGAGTATTTAACATTATTTATTTATTCTATTCACCGGGTAATGATACCCATTACCCAAAACAAATATGGCCACCGGTGAATTCGATTTTTGTTTGCCAACAATACCCTAAGGCCTAAACAAGTGGTAATTACCCGAAAAGGGCAAGCTAATTGTCAATCCGACTCCGCTATAGTCATTGGTGGCATTGGTGAGGTTATTCTAAACCTAACCATGGTTACCCCATTCCAACATTCCTTCATATGTCAGACAACATTATTTCTCGATTCATAGTGATGGAGCACCGAGCACGTCATTCAGTGTACATTTCGGTTCATGCCACATACACTCATAGCAACTGACTTAGCTAGCGTCTTTGTAAGTGAATGAGGTAAATAAGGTTTTCACTATTAAACTTATCCGGATAGCTACTCTCTTGTCCTAAATTAAATTTTTTTACTTTCAAGTATCACAATTCAACAAATGTAAGACAATTACATTGTCCATCAACGTAAATATTTTAATTAATTAAAATATAAAAATAGACCCTTGTTTTAAGGCAAACCAAAATAAAAAAAAGTTGGAAAATTTAATTTGAAACTAGATTAATTACATTAGTAAGTAAGGGAGTCCTATAGTTATTTGCTTGCGTCAAAATGAAGAGGAAGATATAACTTCCTATCTGTAAATATAAATTGTGATTTTGGTAATTAAAATATATATGACATGTTATGAATTAAACACAAATGGTTTTACATATTTTGACAAACTACTAACTTAGGCTTATTTTACTAAAAAATACAATGTTGAACATAGTTGTTGGCCTTTACTTAAGGCCTAGCTATTCCATCAGACCCCAAAACAGACTCGCAAAGTAAGTAATTTAACGTACATTATCTGATACACTTATAAGGTAAAGTCTAAATAAAACATGGAGAAATAAGAAACAGAAACTGAAAGTGTGACGAATGAGAATTGAACATGTTTAATCACAACAAGCCTATAAACACATTAGAGACAAAGTTCATATAGCCATATCCGGTGCACTAGCTCCACTCTCCTCAGTGGAGGACCGAGGATGTGCACGAGAAGGAGGAGACCCGCGAGATGGAGGGGTGTTTGCAGTGCTAATATTGGTGTTGTCGTTAGCGTTGATAGACAGTTTTTGGTTTTGAGAACAATGATTAAGTATTGTGCAAATAGAATAGTGTGAACCGACTGTGTCTATGGTAAAACTTGCAGGGCCGGCGATCTGTATTGAAAGAAGACTTCGTGTATTGTACGTGTCGAATGAGGATTTTGTAACGTTGGACACCGTGTGACTACCATTGACGAAGTTGAATACTACTGTACA
This sequence comes from Chrysanthemum makinoi, assembly GCA_910596185.1. NCBI lineage: Eukaryota > Viridiplantae > Streptophyta > Magnoliopsida > Asterales > Asteraceae > Chrysanthemum > Chrysanthemum makinoi. The sequence goes on along the minus strand of OU343221.1, from coordinate 34,382,095 downwards.
AGTAAAAAAACCAGTTTTAGAAAATATGACAACAATACTATTAAAGTAGTCAAGGAACATGTAGCATGAATTAACTTAAATATTGGCCAAATATCATTAGTTTTCAAATGTTATCAGTGATCATAATCCATAAAGTGATGGAATAGGACGGGAAAAGCAAAATATTCTCATTGTTCTATAGTGACCAAATGTGTAATTATACAACTTTAGCTAGTTTTGAAAAATATGTCAAAATATATAACTTTCACTACACCAATTTTGGGCTTTGGGGACGCCAATTTTTTAGCGACTACAGATATAGTCGCAATAGGCATACAAAACGACAAAAATCCCATTTTCCTAGTCCCGTCTTTGACCCAAACTTTTAGCGACTACATTTTAATCTGTAGAGACTACGTGTAGTCGCTATAGATACACTAGAAGACAAATTACGAGTCCGCAAATTATTTTGCTTTGACTATCTCTTGTTGCGACTACATGTAGTGGCAAGAGGTTTCGACACGAACAAATTTGAGTCAAAGTCAAAAAATGTTACTTTTTTGGTTGCGGGAATGTTTGGTGCAAAATCTTTAGAGACTACATGTAGTCGCAAAAGGTTCCGGGACGAAATTTTTTTGGCCAAATCCAAAAAATTTTGTTTTACCGGCGAGGGAATTTTTGGCGCCCAATTTTTAGAGACTACATGTAGTCCCTAAAGGTTACATTTTTTTAATAGATTAATAATATTATAATTAATTATAAATATTTTAAATTAATTATAAGTTATTTAAACAAATTAAAAACGATTTCTAAATAATTTAAATTACTTTTTGTACTAGACAACGAAACGAAAGACGAATGCGGATTACATTACAAATCGAAGTAAAATATATACGAAGTGCATTACAATGTGGAACACACATACTTTTTCAGTCAATGATTTTGGAATTAGACAAATTTGGTCCCGACGACATGTCAAACTGATAAGTCGAGCTGTTATGGATATACATAACATATTAAACGGATGAGTCGAGTTGTTATAGATATACATAACATGTTAAACGGATGAGTCGAGTTGTTATAGATATGCATAACATGTTCAACGGATGAGTCGAGTTGTTATAGATATGCATAACATGTTATACGGATGAGTCGAGTTGTTATAGATATGCATAACATGTTATACGGATGAGTCGAGTTGTTATAGATATGCATAACATGTTAAACGTATGAGTCGAGTTGTTATAAATATGCATAACATGTTAAGCGGATGAGTCGAGTTGTTATTGATATGCATAACATGTTAAGCGGATGAGTCGAGTTGTTATAGATATGCATAACATGTTAAGCGGATGAGTCGAGTTGTTATAGATATGCATAACATGTTAAACGGATGATTTGAGTTGTTATGGATATGCATAACAAGTTAAACGGATGATTCGAGTTATTATAGATATACATAACATGTTAAACGGATGAGTCGAGTTGTTATAGATATGCATAACATGTTAAACGGATGAGTCGAGTTGTTATAGATGCATAACATGTTAAACGGATTATTCGAGTTGTTATGGGTCTTTAGTGACACTTATTTCGCTTTCCGTGATACTTTTTGTGTGCCACTAAATGACCCTTTTTTGTAGTGAAAGTTTCTCACAGGTTATTTTGCCGGTGAAGTTTCCCACCAAAGGTTTTCCGAGGACATCTTCACTCATCCGGTTTACATGTCATGTATACCATAACAACTCGAATCATCCGTTTAACAAGTTATGTATATCCATAACATCTTGAATCATTCGTTTAACATGTTATGTATACTCATAACATCTCGACTCATCCGTTTAACATCTTTTGTATATCCATAAAATCTAAACTAATGAGTCGATATGATATCGTTATACACGAGATGTTAAAAGGATGAGTCGATATGACATCGTTACACATGATATGTTAAACAATTGAGTTGAGATAATATTGTTATACAAGACAAGTTAAACGGATGAGTCGAAATGATATTGTTATACATGAGATGTTAAACGGATGACTCGAGATGATATCATTATACATAAGATGTTGAACAGACGAGTTGAGATGATATCGTTATACATGATATGTTAAACGGATGAGTCAATATGATATCGTTATAAAAGACATGTTAAACAGATGAGTCGAGATGATATCGTTATACATGAGATGTTAAACGGGTGATTCGAGATGATATCGTTATACATAAGATGTTAGACGAGTTGAGATGATATCATTATACATGATATGTTAAACGGATGAGTCGATATAATATTGTTATACAAGACATGTTAACTGGATGAGTCGATATGATTTCGTTATACATGAGATGTTAAGCAGATGAGTCAATATGATATCTTTATACAAGACATGTTAAACAGATGAGTCAAGACGATATCGTTATACAAGACATATTAAACAGATGAGTCAAAATGATATCGTTATACAAGACATGTTAAATTGATAAGTCGAGATGATATCGTTATACATGAGATGTTAAACGGATGAGTCGAGATGATATCTATACACATGAGATGTTAAACGGATGAGTCGAGATGATATTGTTAAACAAGACATGTTAACAGATGAGTTGAGATGATATCGTTATACATGAGATGTTAAACGAAAGAGTCGAGATGATATCGTTACACATTTGTATTGCAAGTGAACATGTACGAAAAAGCTTTCATAAATCATTTTGACTCATTCGTTTAACATCTTACGTATAGCAATATAATTAAAAATTTTTGAATATATTAAAAAATTCTAAACGAAAAGCGCTAACAACGTTTGTTTTGAATATAACATTGTTCGATTTAACAGAATCTTAAGCTCAAAACTTCGCCTTGTTATGGTTTAACACCGTTCAATTTAGTTAGGGTTTTTTTGTAAAAATTACTGTATTGATCTAATTTACATATATTGTAAAAGTGTTAAAAGTTATAAAAATACTTTTAGTGACTACACATAGTCTCTATAAGTGTTCCCGTAATCGCTAAAAGTTTCGCACCAATATTTCACGAAAAGTCAAAATGACCGCCTAAAATATTCATTCCCCTCCCAGAGCTATAGAGACTACATGTAGTCTCTATAAGTCTATGTGTAGTCGCTACAGGTTACTTTTAGTGACTACACATAGTCTCTATAAGTGTTCCCGTAATCGCTAAAAGTTTCGCACCAATATTTCACGAAAAGTCAAAATGACCGCCTAAAATATTCATTCCCCTCCCTGAGCTATAGAGACTACATGTAGTCTCTATAAGTCTATGTGTAGTCGCTACAGGTTTGATACAAAAAACCAGATCTCATTTACTCTCATCTCTCCAAAACTTAACACTTTACCAAAAATCATTTTACTCACTTCATCCTCTCGTTTTTCACTCATTCACCACCAAACATCACCACATTCACCACCAATACCACCACCACATTCACTCCCAATACCACTATCATCAGCCACCACCACTCGCCGCCCAAATCCATCCATTGTCGTTGTTTCTGTCGTCCTGACACCACCACCAGCCGCGACCCACCACCTCTATATGCTTGTTTTGTTTTTTAATTTGGTTTATGGTTTAATTTGGTTTGTTTTTTAAGGTGTTTGTATTTATGGTTTTGATGTTTGTGTTTAATTTAGGTAATTTGGTTTATGGTTTGTGTTTAGTTAATTTGTGTTTGTGTTTGCTGCCGTTGCTGACTACCTCCTGCCGTCGCCACCACATTCACCACACCAGCTGATGCCCTTGTTCACCACCAACAACATGTATAATTTTGTATATATTTTTTGGTTTTTTCTATGGTTTTTGGTTTTGGTTTATGGTTTTTTTTGTAAATCTGTAGCAATGTATATAGTTTTTGGTTATTATGTTATATGGAAAAGTGGTAAGAAATGTAGCTAAAAGTATTGAACATTTAAAACTGCTTGTGTATATAGTTTTTGGTTATTATGTTATATGGAATAATGAGGAAACAATAGATGGTAATATATATGTTTTTTTTTAATTTATTTATTGAAACATAAGAATTGGTTTCTAAATAGTGATGGTGTGTTGTTCACAGGTTGTACGCGACAAAACCATACATGGAAGTTTATTAAGAGTGTGTCCACAGGTACGTAAATATGTGACATTTGTTGACATGAATTATATAATTGATAAGTAATTTTTTAGTTATAACATCAGTTAGATATGTATAAATGATGAGTCATATCCGCAAGTTTTATTGACTTATATACCACTCTAGATATGTATAGATGATGCACACGTTTAGGCTAAAACGGGTGAAATGGGTCAAAACGGGTGAAACATGTACTAATAAGTAAATTAGATGTTTATATTACACTTGTTTCACCCATTATAGGCCGAACATGTACGAATAAGTAACTTTGTAGTTTATTTGAGTCATTTCGCTCGTTTTGACCCATTTCACTCATTTTAGCCCAAACATGTACACGTTTAGGCTAAAAGGGTGAAATGGGTCAAAACGGGTGAAGCATGTACTAATAAGTAAATTAGATGTTTATATTACACCCATTTCACCCATTATAGGCCGAATATGTACGAATAAGTAACTTTGTAGTTCATTTGAATTATTTCATTCGTTTTGACCCATTTCACTCATTTTAGCCCAAACATGTACACGTTTAGGCTTTAACGGGTGAAATGGGTCAAAACGGGTGAAGCATGTACTAATAAGTAAATTAGATGTTTATATTACACCCATTTCACCCATTATAGCCCAAACATGTACGAATAAGTAACTTTTCATTTGAGTAATTTCACTCGTTTTGACCCATTTCACTCATTTTAGCCCAAACATGTACACGTTTAGAATAAAACGGGTGAAATGGGTCAAAAGGGGTGAAACATATACTAAATGTAAATTAGATGTTTATATTACACTTTTTTCACCCATTATAGACCAAATATGTACAATTAAGTAACTTTATCATTTATTTGAGTCATTTCACCCGTTTTGACCCATTTCACCTATTTTAGCCCAAACATGTACACATTTAGGCTAAAACGGGTGAAACGGGTATGATATAAACGACCAGTTATTTATTAGTTTACGTTTGGGCTAAAATAGGTCAACTATAAGTTGTTTTCAATTTTGTGAAATTAACTTCATTGTTTTGTGACTTTACAGAATTAGATGATCAGTATACGGGAGAGCCAAGAAGGACAAGAGATAAGGATGAGTGATCAACATATTATAAGCCAAGTGTTGGGAGTGAGTTGAGCGTTCTACCCAGGTCGAGGTAGGCGGTTGTCGGTCTGTTCATCCTCGTCTAGGTCCGTAGCTTCCCACACCCCCGAACCACCGATATCTCAGTCGACATTCACTAGGTATGTTGCGGCTAGTCAGCTTCAAGTTCAATAGATGTGTGATAATTTTATGAATAATAACAACAACACCCCATAACTACGTCCCACCGTTCTCGACCCAAGTCAGTTTTTAGATGCTGATGAAGATGCTCTTAACACGGACGATGATGTCGGCCCTTCAGGTGAATAGGAGATTTTGTTATTGTTAGGTTGGTTTGTGGAACGTTTATGCTTTTGAACAACTTATGTCGGTCGTTGAACAATTTAATTTTATGTTGTTGAACAAGTGATCGTTGAACTTTAAGTGAACGTAATTTATATGTTTTAAGTTATTATTTGTGTTGAATTGATTTACGTTGAAATTCTGGAAAAACTGCTTGCGGAATGGGTCGAAATGACCTGGTAAAACAGCTAGGAACAGCCTGCATTGGCTTGTGCAGCAGGTACCTTTAGCGACTACATGTAGTCGCTAAAGGTAATTGTTACATTATGGGTAGAACCTTCTAGCGACTACATGTAGTCACAAAAGGTAGTCGCTGAAAGGATCGGAGAAAAATTGAAAAAACATATAGCGACTACAAAATAGTCGCTACAAATGTGTCGTTATAGTTTTTTGGTCAAACTTTAAAAAGTCAAAGTCAACAAGTAGTAGTCGCTAGAAACGAAGACGGTAGTCACTACAAACCTATAGCGACGAGGTATAAGAGACGGTAGTTTTTGAGATTACATGTAGTCGCAACAGGTTTATAGCGACTACTTGTTGTGCTTTTAGCGACTACTTTTGTAGTCACAAAAAGCGGTTTTTGTTGTAGTGTTTTATCTAGTTTTGCCTAACATATCTTGTCTCGGAACATCTTTCTAAAAAAATCTTAAGTTATTAAGTAGTATATATGATTAAGTAATACCTAAAACATCACCAACAATGAAAGTCTGTGTGATGCCCAAGTAGCACAAGAATCTCCATTGGTTTGAGTCGCTCATCCGGTGTTATCACCAACAGTGTTGGTTACCGCAAACACGCTTGGTACCGCTAACATAGCTGAAAGTGAAGCCAACCAAAGCATGCATGGCAAAATGGTTATTTCTCACCATCGTAACTTTAAGCTAAAGTGCATTCTTATGCTTCTGTTACAAACTAGCTATACGTAAGAGCAACTGGATAATGAAAAACTATCTTCCTAAAGAGGCTATAAGCAAAATTCTATCAGTGAAATAGTTTGGATATGAACACTAGAAAATATGTTACTAATACAAGTAATATGAAATACAGTTGGCAGAATCCTTTTCAGTGATCATGAACACTGAATAGAACATTACCAATTTGTGTTTATTTGGAAACCTTATGTATATATACACACTTTTTTATCTTTTATCTTCTGATGTGGGACACAAATATATATCTAAAGACTCCAGAGTCCAGTCCTTCTATCACAAGGAGGGGGTAGTATGATTTGCCTTTTATATTAAGGTATTCGAGTATTCGGCTTTTGTGGTTTTATCCATACATTTTTTATGGCAACATTGCAGCCAGTGAATTCGAGTATTCGGCTTTTGTTCGCCAACAATACCCTAAATGAGTGGTAATTACCCAAAAGGGGCCAGCTAATTGTCAATGCGTCTCCGCTATAAACATTGGTGGCATTGGTGAGGTTATTCCAAAACTAACCGTTTACTCGTTACCCATTTCAACACTCCTTCATATATCGACAACGTTTTTCCGATTCATAGTAATGGAGCACGTCATTCAATATATGTCGACAACATTTTTCCAACTACCGACTTGTTTAGATAAATGGGTTAACATATATAATCCGCTAACTTGTTTTGACAAGGAGTTTGCGTTGACAATAGTCACAGGACTGGTCTAGTTACTCAAACAAAATCGTCACCATTATTGATACTGATGCCACTATACTCTCTATAGTATATGTTTGATTAACAAAACATGTTAACCGTACTCACTTGGACTCGACGAACCAACTAAAGCAGCCAACTTGTTACAAAATATGGCCACGTTCAGTCCATGAGGCCTCAAAAATCCCTTGTTAACTTTGAATGTGTCATTTTCACACAAAACAAAACTTAGAAAATTATTACTAAGATCGGTGTTAATTCGAAACAAAAATAATACATTGGTAAAAAATAAACGGAGCGCTATAATTATTTGGCCACGTTCAGTCCATGAGGCCTCAAAAATCCCTTGTTAACTTTGAATGTGTCATTTTCACACAAAACAAAACTTAGAAAATTATTACTAAGATCGGTGTTAATTCGAAACAAAAATAATACATTGGTAAAAAATAAACGGAGCGCTATAATTATTTGCTTACGCCAAAAGGTGGCCAATGGAAATATTGGTTGCATATGAAACCAATATTTACATTGCCAACATGTATACAATTAGAAACCTTCTGTGTATATACACACATTTCTTTGTATTCCCATCTGATGTGGGACGTAGATTGCACTAACAGTGTGTTGAAAGATATAACTTCCTATCTGTAATTATAACTTGTAATTTTGCTAATTAAAATATATATGACATGTTATGAAATAAATTTAATAAATACAAAACTGGTTTTATATATTTTGACAAACTACTAATAAATTGTGCTTATTTTACTCAAAATTACTAAGTTGAGCATAGTTATTGGCCTTTATTTAAGGCCTATCTCATTAGAACAAAAAACAGACTTGCAAAGTAAGTAATTTAATGTACATTTTCTAATACTCATCTATACTACATTATAATGTATTTAGGACTTCCTATAAAAGAAAATCTTAAAAATATAAGCCTACACATGTTACTATAATTAGCAATTCATATAATTAAGAAAAGAAGCATAATATACAACACTTTAATGCACATAATTTTCAGACGTACAACACAATAAGCATAGCGTATACTACTTTAATGCACATATTAAAAAAAATAAAACACCACATTAATGCTATTTAATATAGTCAATTAACTAAGTGATCAATAAATACAATTAATACAGTTATTAAAACACCCTTAACATAGTAAATACAAACTATCAAGCATATTGTACAACCAAATTAAACACAATTCTACATTAAATAATATTATACAAATAATATTCAAGCCTGAACGAGCAACAGGCCAAATGGGCTCGAGCCCAAACGGGCACGGGTTAAACGAAATTCTTGATATCCGTAAATTTATTGTCAAAAACGAATATAATAAACTAATTCACCGGAAAATTTTATTTCAGGGTACCCGCCGCCGCAACGCGTGGGTACCATGCTAGTGTTCACAATACACTTATAAGGAAAAGTCTAAATTAGACATGGAGAAGTAAGAAACTAAAACTAAAAGTGTGATGAATGCGAGTCGAACTAGTTTAATTACACCAGCAAGCCTATAAACATTAGAGACAAAGTCCCGATAGCCATAGCCGGTGAACTGGCTCCACTCTTCCCCGGGAGGATGTGCACGAGGAGAAGGAGACCCTGGAGATGAAGAAGGGGCATCGCTGGTGCTAGTGTTGGTACATGTTGGTGTTTGCATCGATAGACCACTTTTGGTTTAGAGAACAAGGGTTAAGTATTGTGCAAATAAAATAATGTGAGCCGACTGTGTGTATGGTGATCCGGTGGTCTGAATCGAAAGAGGATATCCTGTGTTGCTCCCGTAGAATGACAAAGTTGAATACTAGTACTGTAAGTAAAGAGCCTGGTTTTAGAAAATATGATAAAGTGATGGAATAGGACTAGAAAAGCAATATTCTCATTATTTTGTAGTGACCAAATTTGTAATTATACAACTTTAGGTAGTATTGACAAATATCTCAAATCTATAACTTTTTCTTTTGTTTTGCCAAACATATCATATACGGAGTACCCAATATCTTTCTAAAAAAAATCTTGAGTTATCAAGTGCTATGTAAGATTAAGTATTACCTAAAATGTCATTAACAACGAGAGTCTTTTGTGATGCCCACGTAGCATAAGGATCGCCATTGGTTGCCGCACACATGCTTGGTACAACTAACATAGTAAGCATGGCAAAAGGATACTTGCTTTGTTAGATACTTGCTTTTAAGTAAGAGCAACAAAAGGATAATGAAAAACTATCTTCCTAAAGTCGCTATAAAGTATGAACAAAGCATTATAAGTCAAATACTTTGGATATGAACACTTGAAAACAAGCTACCAATAAAATGTTTGAAATGGCCCAAGAAAAAAAAAATACATACAAATAAAAAGTTGGAAAGAACTATCAAGTGATCGGATGATCATGCCCACTAATTAGAAACTCAGCAATTTAATACGAAATCTTATGTATATATACATACTTTTCTTTCTTTTATCTTCCGATGTGGGAGACACATATCTATTTCATTTGCCTTTTTCATTAAGGTCCTTAATTGAGAAGCTCTAATTCGCAACTGGTGGTTTTCAGCTTGTTTATTGTGGTTATATCCAAGCATTTTTATGGCCATGTGGCCATCACTGAATTCGACTCTTTTTTGCCAACAATACCTTAAGGCCAAAATGAGTGGTAATTACCCAAAATGGGCAAGCTAATCGTCAATGCGTCCAGTGGTGGAGCTTTAACATTGATTCTGGGAGGGCCATTAAGGTAGTTCTTGTATATTTTGAAGGCTAAAAAGTATAATATAAGAATATAGCATACAAATAGCAAGAAAGAAAAGTACACTAATAAATTTTCTTTCTAGGGCCACCACCCTCCCTAACCTCTAAGCTCCGCCCATGAATGCGACTATGCTATAAACATTAGTGGCATTGGTGAGGTTATTCCAAAACTTACCGTTTGCCCGTTACCCATTTCAACACACCTTCGTATGTCGACAACATTATTTCGATCTCGTACTGATGAAGCACGTCATTTGATGTACATTTCGGTTCATACGACATTACTTTTAGCAACTGGCTTAGCTAGCTTCTTTGTGAGTGAATGAGGTAAATGAGTTTTTCAAAATTAAAATATGAAAATACCCACGTATTTCAGACAAACCAAAATAAAATAGTTGACATTTAATTAGAAACTAAAATAATAATACATAAAAATACATCAGTAAGTAAAATGAAATAAAAAACTAGACACTAAAAAAAGTCCGCAAAAGTCATCTTTATGACCATAGTTGCATTTGCACATGGACACAAGGATTAATTTTACCAACAAACATCTGGGTCAAAACATTATAAATATATAGATACATTTCTTTCTATTCCTATCCAATGTGGGACATAGAATGCACTGCAACATTGTATTTTACTACCTCTAGTATGTTAGAAAAAAATAATTCCATGCCAGTAAATTTAACCTGTGATTTTGGTAATCATAGTATATATGATCGAGATGTTAGGAAATATTTACACATCAGGTTTTATTGATTTTAATAAAGAACTAAATTGGGCCTATTTACTACTCTAAAAATTCAAAATCATGATGCTCTTTATAGATAGAACTACTATGAGAGGTCTAAATTCGACCCTGATTTGAGTGATTTCTTTCTTTATATTATACTGTAAAGGGGATGAGCATCGTTATGGGTCTACTTAAGGCCTATTCGAAGACCCATAAACAGGGTCGCAAAGTAAGTAATGTAACATACGTTTTCTCATACCTCATGTTCTATCCCTTGATATTTGAGATTGCTCAATTTAAACTGCTTAAAAAGTATGCAAGCACCACTTGAAGGAGTGAGGAATGATACGCCTGGGCCCGAGCCCTAAGACCTTAAATAGGCCTGCCTGCGCCAGATCATTCTCACTCCTTCAAAACTACATTGCCCTCAAGGTGTTGTCTTAAAACATTCTTAATTGACTTTCCTAAATAAATATGAAAACAATCCTAAACAAAGACACGTAAATAAAGATAGATTATATGACATAATCTTTATGTCATACGTTTGGACTTCTTGAGTCGTTTGGGTAGCCTGTCCTCCCTAACATCGGCATAATCCGATCCCATAATCTTCTTTGAATTGTAGCCTTCGCTTTTTTCTTCTTTCTCATTCCTTTGCCTTGGACATAACACAACACCCTTCTTCCATCTTTTTGTGCCCCACAACTCTTCTCGATATACCCACTTCAAAAAAACAACGAAACTCTCTCCGAAAACATCTCCACCCACAACAACATCTTCCACACTTTCTTTATTTTCTGAAAATTCGTTAAACTCACTACGAACTTCCATACTTTTCACATTACTCTCACCAATATCAAAAACATCATTTATAGCGCTACTAACCTCAACAACACCAATATCTTCATTAGCATCTAAGGACTCTTTAACCACATATAGAACTTCTTCACTTGGCCATGATAGAACGATATCTATTTTTCTTCGATGTTCAAATTTTTCCTCGCAATTATCTCAAAACGAGCCTCCATTATACGGGCTATGGAACAGGCTTCTCCTAAAGTTGTAGGCGCTAACCTTAAGAGTGCCAATTGTAGAAGCGGTTTAAGTCCCGGCACCATAATTATGAGATCTCTGTTACTTGATTTGCAGAACCAACCTCTCACACCACCGGCAAAGAAATACGCCCGATCGCAACGCCCCATATCATTAGTAACTCAAAGAACAATAATTTTTTTTTTTTTTTTTAAGAAACAACAATCTTTTTGCTTGCTAACGTCAATCACAAACAAAAATAATTCTTTGTGCTAACGTCAATTAGAAACAATAATTATTCAATTAGAATAATAAAGCCCCAATAATTCTTCTTTTGTATGCTACAATGCTCACAAAACAAAATAGCCGCCTAATTGCTCTTTTTTTGAACCGCCGCTTTTTTTTGGTTGTGTGGATGGGACTCTAATTTGATAGCCTTTAACGAAGACTCTCAATGAAAGCACCAATTGATACGACCCGGTTAGGGGTTGTATCGGGATAAGACACCACTTTTAGCGTGTGCGAGCTCCTTAAGAAAGTAGAGAGAAGAACTAGAGATTTATTGATCTTTAACTTGATTGATTCATTCATAATAATGATTCGGTATATATAACCGAATAACCCTAGCTTGTAAAACAAGCCAAATATAAAGACATATCTAAACAATGACACTTTCTTAATACGACACAAAGACATATCCTAAATAAATATAATATGACATAAAGCCCGGGGCGTATCAGTTGCACTGAATAAACAATCCCAAACACCCTTTAAACTTTGCAAACTTAGCATATATGTGACATTTGAATGTGCATTTTTAAAGTGGTTATTTTGACACATAAGAAATTATAATTAAATAATTAGAAAATATTGGTTTTTCTTTGTTCCTAAGTAGCTGTTTATGAATTGGATGAACACTTAAACAAGACTGCTTCTTTTGCCTACAAGGAATATAATCATGTCACCAATTTTACTATCAGTTTCATCCTTTTTCAACACTTTCATGGAAGATAACTCACAAAATGATGCTTTTCTAGTAAAGTATACTTGTGCTTAGTCTAGTTCAATATTTGTTTGATGACCAAAAACGACCCGTTGACCTGAAGAGTCAAATGTCGACTTTGTTGGATGAAAGAATCTACAACATCAATTTTTGTTCAATTTATTGTGTTTGTGATGGATAAGGTTCGTCTTCAAAGTGTTGGTGTTGGCGTTATTAGACAATTTTTGGTTAAGTATTGTGTAAATAAAATAATGTGAACCAGCTTTGTCCGGGTCGTGGTCCGTATTGAAAGAGGCCTTCTTGTGTTGCACCCATCGAATGAGGATTTTGTAACGTTAGCCACTGGCACCGTGTGACTGCCACTGACATAGTTGAATATTACAAGTAAAAGAACCAGTTTTAGAAAGTATGACAACAATACTAAACAAGTAGTCAAGTAAGAACATATAGCATGAATTATTGGGTCTTTCGTTAATTGCCTCTAGACTTCTCTATCGTGACTGCAAGGAGCTGGTTGAGAATGTTAAGAATAAAATTTGTGATTGGAAGAATAAATTTCTTTCCTTTCACTTGGTAGAGTTCAGTTGATTCAGTCTGTTTTGGCTTCTATGCATGTGTACTGGGCGTGTGTGTTTATTCTCCCATCTCGTATTATGTTAAATATGGAACAATTGATGCGGGGGTTTTTGTGGTGTCAAGGGGATATGCGCAGAGGGAAATCTAAAGTTGCATGGGAGGTGGTTTGTCTTCCTAAGGTTTAGGGTGGTCTTGACATTAGAAGATTGGAGTGGTTCAATAAAGCTTTAATCACTTCTCATATCTGGAGACTCTTTACGCATAGGGAATCTCTTTTGGTGCAATGGATTCATTCTTATAAATTAAGGGATCGTAGTTTTTAGGATATTCCATTGCGTGGGAATATGTCATGGAGTTGGAGGAAAATCCTCCAATTGAGACCAATTATTCGTCAGTTTTTTTGGTATAAAGTGGGAGCGGGTAATACCATTTCAGTTTGGTTTGATAATTGGTGTGATTCGACTCCTCTTACTAATATGATCTCTTCTCGGGATATTTATCGGGCTGGCCTCAATCTTTCATCTTCGGTTTTTGATTCTATTGCTAATGGTAGTTGGATTTGGCCAATTGAATGGTATTCTAAATACCCATTCCTTGTTTTGATTTCTGTTCCGAACCTTAACCCGGATACTTTGGATCGGCTGGTTTGGAAAACTCATGATGATGGTTTCCAGGATTTCTCGGTGGGTACGATTTGGGAGTTCATTAGATCGAGAGGGGGTGTCGTCTTATGGTACAATCTGGTTTGGTTTTCGCATCATATCCCCCGGCATGCTGTTACTCTTTGGTTGATCATCAAGAGGAAATTAAAACTCAAGATAACCCGAGACAATGGGATGTCGTAGCGTATATGACTTAAACCTCTTTCGTGTCCGTTTGCAAGACTCAACCGGATTCTCATGATCATCTTTTCTTTCAGTGTGTTTTTTCTATGCAGGTTTGGACTCATGTTAAGAGCTTTACAAGTGTCCCTGCTATTCCATCCACGCTGGACCCTATTGTGGATTACCTTGTTCCTTTGTCGCGCAAGAGATCTATTAGATGTGTTATTTCGAAGCTGGTTTTTGCTGCTTCATGTTACTTCATCTGGCAAGAGCGTAATAACAGGCTTTTCAAGAATCAGAAGAGGTCGGAAGCTCAAGTCATTGATGTGATCATGTCGACTGTTCGTCTTAAGCTTCTCTCTTGTACCTTCAAGAAGACGGCTAATGTGGAAGTGCTTCTGGATTTATGGAAGCTTCCGAGGTCTCTCATCCGCTCTACTCAATGATGGTTTCTTTTCTTTTATCGATGGATGATTGGTATCTGCTCTGTCTGGACTAGGATATTCACATTCAGTTTGGTTACTTGGCTTGTGGGGAGTGTCAGTTGATTTATGAGTCACTGGTTGATGTTGGTGGTCGTTTGGGTTCGTTGGAGATCCGGGTGAGAGTTGTACTCTTTTTCCCTACTCCAAGGTTTTCCCACAGGGTTTTTACTTGGAAAGGGTTTTTAAGGAGGCAATCTCATTTGGTTCATCAATCTCCTTCGAATAGGTGGGCGGATTATTTTGGTGATTCATGTGCTGTAAAATGGTTATTTCCTGTTGGTGATTCATGTACTTTCTAGGCATTGTAACGCTTAGTGGCATGTCTCTAGCGGTTTAGTTGGTTGTTCAAGCATTTGCTTGAGGTTAATGTGGCACGTCAGTCACATTCCAATGTACTTATTTGGTTGACTTTTTAATATATTTTACCATGGTGAAGTCCTTTTACCCAAAAACGTTATTTGTTACTAAATGTGTAATTATACAACTTTAGCTAGTTTTGAAAAATATGTCAATTGGTTGGAGTCGCCCATCCGGTGTTATCACCTGTTGGTTTGCTGCAAATTAAACATGCTTGGTACAACTAACCTAGCTGAAAGTACAGCCATCGACAGCACGACAAAATGGTTATTTCTCACCATCATATTTTTTTGCTAAAGTCACGTTTTATGTCTGTTTGAAACTAGCTATACTAAGAGCAATAAATGAAAAACTATCTTCCTAAAGTCGCTATAAAGCATGAGCAAAGCCCTATAAAGTCAAATAGTTTGGATATCAACATTAGAAAACACGTTATCGATAAAATGATTGAAAAAGCCCAAGTAGAATGAAATACAAAAAAGTCACAATTACCAATACAAAAAGTCCAATATTCCAACAAAGTGAATGAACACTTTATTGATAACTTACACTTTTTTTGCTAAAGTGGTTATTTCTCACCATCATATTTTTTTGCTAAAGTCACGTTTTATGTCTGTTTGAAACTAGCTATACTAAGAGCAATAAATGAAAAACTATCTTCCTAAAGTCGCTATAAAGCATGAGCAAAGCCCTATAAAGTCAAATAGTTTGGATATCAACATTAGAAAACACGTTATCGATAAAATGATTGAAAAAGCCCAAGTAGAATGAAATACAAAAAAGTCACAATTACCAATACAAAAAGTCCAATATTCCAATAAAGTGAATGAACACTTTATTGATAACTTACACTTCATTCTACACATGAAACCTTCTGTATATATACACACCTTTCTTTCTTTTGTCTTCTGATGTGGGATACAGATTTCTATCCAAAGACTCCAATCCTCCGCTCACAATTTTCACATACTAAGCATGACAAGGTGAGGATACTTGGATTTGCTTTTTCTGGTAAGGTCCAAAAATGAGAAGCTTTGATTTGCATAAGGTGTTGTTCAGCTTGTTTATTGTGGTTATATCCATGCATTTTAAAGGCAATGTGGCCATCAGTGAATTTGACATTTGTTTGCCAACTACTACACGAGTGGTAATTACCCGAAATGGGCCAGCTAATTGTCAATACCTCTCCGCTATAAACATTGGTGGCATTGTTAAGGTTATTCCAAAACTAACCGTTTACCCGTTACCCATTCCAACACTCCTTCGTATGTTGACAACATTATTTCGATTCATAGTAATGGAGCACGTCATTCAATGTACATTGTGGTTCATGACATACTCTTAGAGGGTGTTTGGGATTGCGATATGTGGCAGATTATTTGATTATTGCGTTACGAAAACGTAAATAATCTTATTATAGTGTTTGGCAAAGAAAGTTAAAAACATGATTAATTGCGTTTAGATTGCTCCAAAATGGAGTTTTCAAAAAGCAACCCAAGAGGTGCAGTTCCAAAACGCACTAATGGGGTCCACCTCAAATTATAAAATTGCCCTTAACACCCTCTTAAATATCATATACATACTTTTGTATAAAAAATATACACATGTCCATTTTAGTCATTTTAGTGAATAAGCTATTAATTATTTTGATTTGCCAAACACTTATTTTGATTATTGCGATATAAAACAAAATAATCAAATCCAAACACTATATTTGATAACCACGTTTTGTAACAACTGATTATTTGATTATCCGTTTTCAAAACGCATAATCTGTTTTCAATAAGCAATCCCAAACACCTCCTTAGCAATTGGCTTAGCTAGCTTCTTTCTAAGTGAATGACGTAAATAAGGTTTTCAGTGTTAATGTTCCGGATAAGACGAATCTTTGACTTAGATGTACGCGCACTAACCAGACTCTATGCTTTCTTTGGCCAACCTGAAAGATGTACTCGTAAATTGTCTTATGAAAAAAAAGCCTACTTGGTTAGATGTATGTGTCACTTAATTAGTTAATTTCACATAAGTAATCCTCACTTGTAACAATGGATCTTTTTTTTTTTTTTGGGTAGTAAAAGGTCAGCATTGTTTTAAGAAATAAAAAGGAGAATAAACCTTTCAAATAACACAACTAAAATGCAAACAAACTCCATGAATTATTATTATTATTATTCTTAGTATTATTATATTATTATTATTATTATTTTTAACTGAACAAACATCAAAGAAAAATCTAAACAAGACATGGAAAAATAAGAGAAAAAGAAAGTGTGACAAGTGATAACTAGTTTAAATTAACCAGCAACTCAGCAAGCCTACAAACATACGATACAAAGTTCCCATAGCCATAGCCAGTGAACTGGCTCCACTCCCCGTTGGAGAAGGTGCACGAGGAGTAGGAGGAGACCCCGGAGAAGAAGAAGGGGCGTTGCCAGTGCTAGTGTTGGTGTTGGCTTTTGCAGTGATAGACAATTTTTAGTTTAGAGTACAATGGTTAAGTATTGTGCAAATAAAATAGTGTGAACTGACTGTGTCTATGGTGAAACTACCGGCCCGAATCGAAAGAGGATTTCTTGTGTTGCACTCGTCGAAAAAGTGAAGACATTAGTTTTCCAATCTAGAAAATGAAAACTATGCAAGTAATCAATTATGAAC
This sequence comes from Chrysanthemum makinoi, assembly GCA_910596185.1. Classification (NCBI taxonomy): domain Eukaryota; kingdom Viridiplantae; phylum Streptophyta; class Magnoliopsida; order Asterales; family Asteraceae; genus Chrysanthemum; species Chrysanthemum makinoi. Next base: position 34,364,477 of record OU343221.1, on the reverse strand, counting down.
AAGTAGCATTATATAAATATTGCCCAAGGAATATAATTTTTTTACATGGCGATACATATCATTAATGTAACAATCTGTCCAGATTTATATGAGAGCGGAAAGTAACCCCTAACGAGCTTGAAGTTGTCAGCTACCAGCAGTGGCGGATGCAAACATCGGTTATAGGGTCTGCACTTTCAAAAAATTCCGAAATTTATTAGTTTAGTCAACTTTTAAGTAGGGTGCGCACCAAATCTATATCTATACTACTTATAATTAATTTTTAAAGATTTTTTAAAATAGATTTTTAAGCAAATACAATTAAGGAAGCATTATTTACAAGTATTTAAAACACAAATAAAACTAAAAAAAACACTATTCAACATATACAATTAATACACAATTTAATTCATCCCATCATCAAAATATACAATTATTTCACAACAATATACAACTAACTTAAACACAATTTGTGCATTAAATATTACTAGAATACTTAAAATACCTTAAACCATGTTTTTGGTCATCCTTGGTTCATCTTAAACCATGTTTTTGGTCATCCTTGGTTCTAATTCAAACGAAAACGATATTGTTAAATCAATATAGTTTAAAAATGCATACTAAAATACAATGTCCAAAAAATATTATTAAATCGCAAGAGTGCCTCGAGAATCAACATATGCTCCTTTTGTAATATTTTTAATAAAACTTACCGTAAAAAGTAAAAACTTTGTTTTATAAAAATTGGACGATTTTTTCAAAGCAAATGATGCAAAAGTGTAAGGTACTAATTATATGATTATACACATTTACACATATCTATCTATATCTATACTACTTATAATGGAGGAAGACACTTCCTCCTAATTAATTTTTTAAGATTTCCTAAAATAAATTTTTAAGCAAATACAAGTAAGGAAGCATTATTTACAAGTATTTAAAACACAAATAAAACTAAAAAAAAAATACTATTCAACATATACAATTAATACACAATTTAATTCATCCCATCATCAAAATATACAATTATTTCACCACAATGCACAACTAACTTAAACACAATTTGTGCATTAAATATTACAATAATACTTAAAATACCTTAAACCATGTTCTTGGTCATCCTTGGTTCTAAGTCAAACCAAAACGATATTGTTAAATCAATATAGTTTAAAAATGCATACTAAAATACAATGCTAAAAAAATATTATTAAATCACAAGAGTGCCTCGAGAATCAACATATGCGCCTTTTGTAATATTTTAATAAAACTTACCGTAAAAACTAAAAACTTTGTTTTATAAAAATTGGACGATTTTTTCAAAGCAAAGGATGCAAAGGTGTAAGGTACTAATTATACGATTATACACATTTACACATATCTATCAATATTTATACTACATATAATGAAGGAAGACACTTCCCTCCTAATTAATTTTTTAAGATTCGCTAAAATAGATTTTTAAGCAAATACAAGTAAAGAATCATTATTAACAAATATTTAAAACACAAATAAAACTATAAAAAAATACTATTCATCATATACAATTAATACACAATTTAATTCACCCCATCATCAAAATATACATTTATTTCACCACAATGTACAACTAACATAAACACAATTTGTGTATTAAATATTACAAGAATACTTAAAATACCTTAAACCATGTTCTTGGTCATCCTTAGTTCTAAGTCAAACGAAAATGATATTGTTAAATCAATAGAGTTTAAAAATACATACAAAAATACAATGTTCAAAAAATATTTTTAAATCGTAAATCGGACGATTTTTTCAAAGCAAAGGATGCAAAGGTGTAAGGTACTAATTATATGACTATACACATTTACACATATCTATCTATATCTATACTACTTATAATGGAGGAAGACACTTCCCTCCTAATTAATTTTTTAAGATTTTCTAAAATAGATTTTTAAGCAAATACAAGTAAGGAAACATTATTTACAAATATTTAAAACACAAATAAAACTAAAAAAAACACTATTCAACATATACAATTAATACACAATTTAATTCACCCCATTTTCAAAATATACAATTATTTCACGACAATTTACAACTAACTTAAAAACAATTTGTGCATTAAATATTACTAAAATACTTAAAATACCTTAAACCATGTTCTTGGTCATCCTTGGTTCTAAGTCAAACGAACACGATATTGTTAAATCAATAGAGTTTAAAAATGCATACTAAAATACAATGTTCAAAAAATATTATTAAATCGCAAGAGTGCCTCGAGAATCAACATATGCGCCTTTTGTAATATTTTTAATAAAACTTACCGTAAAAACTAAAAACTTTGTTTTATAAAAATCGGACGATTTTTTCAAAGCAAATGATGCATAGGTGTAAGGTACTAATTATATGATTATGCACATTTACACATATCTATCTATATCTATACTACTTATAATGGAGGAAGACACTTCCCTCCTAATTAATTTTTTAAGATTTCCTAAAATAGATTTTTATGCAAATACAAGTAAGGAAGTATTATTTACATGTATTTAAAACACAAATAAAACTATAAAAAAAAACACTATTCAACATATACAATTAATACACAATTTAGTTCACCCCATCATCAAAATATACAATTATTTCACCACAATGTACAACTAACTTAAACACAATTTGTGCATTAAATATTACTAGAATACTTAAAATACCTTAAAACATGTTCTTGGTCATCCTTGGTTCTAAGTCAAACGAAAACGATATTGTTAAATCAATATAGTTTAAAAATGCATACTAAAATACAATGTTAAAAAAATATTATTAAATCGCAAGAGTGCCTCGAGAATCAACATATGCGCCTTTTGTAATATTTTTAATAAAACTTACCGTAAAAAGTAAAAACTTTGTTTTATAAAAATCGGACGATTTTTTCAAAGCAAATGATGCAAAGTTATATGGTACTAATTATATGATTATACACATTTACACATATCTATATATATCTATACTACTTATAATGGAGGAAGACTCTTCCTCCTAATTAATTTTTTAAGATTTCCTAAAATAAATTTTTAAGCAAATACAAGTAAGGAAGCATTATTTATAAATACTTAAAAC
>OU343221.1:34241399-34358899 GCA_910596185.1 Chrysanthemum makinoi | reverse complement strand
ATTATTGTCACCACATCACGTGGATAATATACAATTTTTATATGAAAAATTTTGTTATTGCATAACAGTATTCAAAATTAAAATTATCGTCGTATCTATATCTATTGTATTGTAAAATATATATCTAAAAAAAATTCGCTGAATATTTTAATTGTATGGCGCACGCCGCTGCAACGCGCGGGTACCCTGCTATTTTATACAAGGTGTCCACAAAATTTGGAAGAGGGCATGCACTTTGTATTAAACTACAAATTACTTGAAATACTTCAAACATTGTGATGGAACATGAGAACAAATGCAATATCTGCAACCTTTTATTTAAGAAAATCTTTGATATTAAGTACTAAGATTAAGTAATATATACCTAAAATATCACCAACGGCAAAAGTCTGTTGGGAAGCCCAACTAGCATAAGGATCGCCACTTGTCGTGTTACCACCAACTGTATATGTTGTTGCAAGCACGCTTGGTACATAGATGATAGTAAAACCATCCAAAGCATGACAAAATGGTTATTTCTCACCATCTTTAAGCCAAAGTCACGTTTTGATGTCTTTGTTTGAAACTAGCTATAAAGTATGAGCGAAGCTCTATAAGTCAAATAATTTGGATATGAACATTAGAAAACACGTTACCAATAAAATGATTAAAAAGGCCTCAAGTAAAATGAAATACAAAAAAGCCACAATTACCAATAAAAAATTACTAAGGACACTCTATTGACCTCTAACAATTAAAGTTACTTACCAAAACTTCTGTATATATACACACCTTTCTTTCATTTGTCTTCCGATGTGGGATACATATATCTATCCAAAGACTCCAATCCTCTCCTATCACAATTTTTACATACTAAGCATGACAAGGTGAGGATACTTGGATTTGCTTTTTCTGGTAAGGTCCAAAAATGAGAAGCTCTGATTTGCATAAGGTGTTGTTCAGCTTCTTTATGGTGGTTATTACCTATAAGTTATATCCATGCATGTTAATGGCAATGTGGCCATGAGTGAATTGGCCTTTTATTTTGTTTCTTTTTTTTGTTTTTGCCAACAATACACTAAGGCCTAAACGATCGGTAATTACTCGAAATGGGCAAGTTAATTGTCAATGGGTCTCCGCTATAAACATTGGTGGCAGTGGTGAGCTTATTCCAAACCCGTTAGGCCATTACCCATTCCAATACTCCTTTGTATACCGACAACATTTTTCCGATTCATAGTAATGGAGCACGTCATTCAATGTCAACAACATTTTTCCAATTACAGACTTGTTTAGATAAATGGGTTAACTCAGATAGTATATGTTTAATTAAGAAAACATGTTAACTTTAACAGGACTCGCTTGGACTCGACGGACCAAATCAAGCAGCCCACTTGTTACAAAATTTGGCCACGTTTAGTCCATTAGGCCTAAAAAATCCTTTGTTAACCATGAATGACTCATTTTCACACAAAACAAGAGTTACAAAATAATTACTGAGATTGGTGTCAATTCGAAACAAAAATAATTATTTTCTTGCGTCAAAACACAGGCAAAGGGAAATATTGGTTGCATATGAAACCAATATTCACCTTACCAACGTGCATAAAAATAGAAACCTTGTGTATATATACACATATTTCTTTGAATCCCCTCCCGATTGCACTTAAAGTGTGTTGAAAGACGTAACTTCCTATCTGTAAATAGCTTGTTATTTTGGTAATTAAAATGTATATGACATGTTATGAAGTTTATTTTATTTTATTTTTACCCAAAAAATAAACACGAAACTGGTTTTACATATTTTGACAAACTACTAAAGTGACATTCTTATGTATCTGTTACAAACTATCTATACTAAGAGCAACAAATGGATAATTAAAAACTCTCTTCCTAAAGTCGCTATAATGTATGAGCAAAGACCTATAAATCAAATAGTTTGGATATGAACGCTAGAAAACACGTCACTAATAAAATGTTTGAAAAGCTCAAATGAAATAAAATAAAGTTACTATTACGAATAAAAAGATTAGGAAGTACATTACATGGTCTGAATACCATGTAGAGAACTTTCCACCTTGTTCCCAAAAAATAGCTTGTGATTTTGGTAATTAAAATGTATATGACATGTTATGAAGTTTATTTTTTTTTACCCAAAAAATAAACACGAAACTGGTTTTACATATTTTGACAAACTACTAAAGTGACATTCTTATGTATCTGTTACAAACTATCTATATCTATACTATCTAAAAAGGAAAAATGGTCAAAGTGAAAAGTGAAAAGTCAATAAAAGTGAAATGTGGAAAATATTAAAAAGGAAATGTTGAAATAATTAATTATAAACAATTTCAACAATTAATACATATATGTTTTAAAAGGAAACTATTAATACACATCGAAAACCGGTTTGACCCAGGACGCTTCAAACCCGGCGGGTTGACCCGGTTTAATTTGACCCGTTTTTTCGACCCAATCCGTCGGGTTGACCCGGTTTAGATTGATCCGTTTTTTGATCGGAACGGTTCAACCGGTTGAACCTCCTGGGTCGAACCGGGTTGAGAATATTATGTTTAATCCTCAATTCCTCAAACTTTTATTATTTTTTGTTTATAACCCATAAATTTTTTTTATCACTAAAATTATTTGCCGCTATAAAATTCCGTTGCTATGCACGGGTACTCGTCTAGTCTATACTAAGAGCAATAAATGGATAATTAAAAACTCTCTTCCTAAAGTCGCTATAATGTATGAGCAAAGACCTATAAATCAAATAGTTTGGATATGAACGCTAGAAAACACGTCACTAATAAAATGTTTGAAAAGCTCAAATGAAATAAAATAAAGTTACTAATACGAATAAAAAGATTAGGAAGTACATTGCATGGTCTGAATACCATGTAGAGAACTTTGACAAACTACTAAAGTGACATTCTTATGTATCTGTTACAAACTATCTATACTAAGAGCAACAAATGGATAATTAAAAACTCTCTTCCTAAAGTCGCTATAATGTATGAGAAAGACCTACAAATCAAATAGTTTGGATATGAACGCTAGAAAACACGTCACTAACAAAATGTTTGAAAAGCTCAAATGAAATAAAATAAAGTTACTATTACGAATAAAAAGATTAGGAAGCACATTACATGGTCTGAATACCATGTAGAGAACTTTCCACCTTGTTCTTATGCCGAAACCTTTTGTGTATATACATACCTTATTTCTTTAATATTCCGATGTGGGATACATGCGGATAAGATGAGATCTATGTAAAACCAATGTTATCCAAAGAGCAAATGAGAAGATCTCAACCATCCATTAACCTTGAATCTAATGGCTTACATGAAGCCAAAAAATATAAAGAAGGGCAAGATAGTAAAATCAATTATCTCAATAAAAACAATAAAAAAATCTAGATCAATCTCATTTGTTACCTAACTTTCTCTCTCATCAAAATCAAAACCCACATCTATGCATCTAATCTCGTCGGAATCATCAAACGTCGCCGGAATCACCATGAATCCGACGAATTCATCAACAAAACAACCGGATTCTTCATCAAATCCACCGGCATCGACATCAAAACCGTCGGAATCATCAAACGTCGCCGGAATCACAATGAATCCGACGGATTCATCATCAACCCAACCGGATTCTTCATCAAATCCGCCGGCATCGACATCAAAACCATCGAATCGTCATCAAACTCGCCGGATTCGTCATCAAATCCGCGAATCGTCAACAACCGCGGGATTCATCAACAACCGATTGACATAGATGATGTGGTTACATATGATGTAGATGATGTCGTTACAGATGATGATGTAGATGAAGTACTCACAGAAGTTGATATGAAGGAACATGATGGTAAAATCCCTTGGGAATCTGATTTTGTTGATTAATGGGATTCATAGATGAATCCCATGGGATTCATGTATATTCATTGAATCATGAATCCCATGGGATTCATGGATGAATCCCTCTGATTCTGATTTTGTTGTTTAATGGTAAACTAAAAAAGATACTTAAATTCATTTGAGATCCCATGGGATTCATGGATGAATCCCATGTGATTCACAGTGAATCCCAAGGGATTCATACACAATCCCATGGGATTCTTTATGAAATCCCATAGGATTCATGCAGAATCCCATGGGATTCTTTATGAAATCCATAGGATTAATGCAGAATCCCATGGGATTTCATAAAAATCCCATAGGATTCATACATGAAGCTATAGATATGTATACAGAATCCCATAGGATTCATACTTGAGTTATCTTAATCCCAACTGCTTTTTATATCGATTCTATAAAATCACCAAGACCAACTTTATATGAACACGCATTTGAGACACGGGCGATCAGTATATTGGAAGCCTCATGTACAAGAAGGAATTCCTGTAGAGGGAAAATACTATGAAACATTAGATGAAATCCCAGGGGATTCATTGTGAGTCCCATGGGATTTCATAAAGAATCCCATGGGATTCATTGTAAATCCCATGGGATTCATTGAAAGACTTGTAATATATAACTTGAATGATGTTGAATCCCATGGGATTCATTGTAAATCCCATGGGATGAAATCCCATGGGATTCTTTATGAAATCCCATGGGATTCATTGTAAATCCCATGGGATTCTTTATGAAATCCCATGGGATTCAATGTAAATCCCATGGGATTCTTATTTTTTTTTTGTATAACATGTTTTTAAAATATTTTTTTTTATATAACAGGTTGTAAAGCTCGTATAAGGTTAGAATTGGATGTCATTTCTGGAAAATACAAGCTAGTTCAGTTTATTACAAAACACAACCATATGCTCATACCAAAAGAGTACAAACATTTTACCAAAAAGCAAAGAAGAATGACACAAGCAGAAAAAATGTTTGTTGTTAAAGCTGCAAAGAACAAGATTGGTCCAACACGGGCTCACAACTTGCTAACGAGTATGAAGGGTGGGTATGAATATGTTCATGGGACAGTTGCAGATTTTAAGAATGAAATGCGGGATGTTAATATGTTCATAGGGGAACCCGAATAGGCGAAAGCCAAAACCAACCTGTCCGGAGAAGCCAAATGCAGGGCGAAAGCCGAAACCAAAAGTTTCTTGATTATTTATATTCTGGTTTCTGGTTTTGTTAGTTATTTTTTCTTCTTTACTTGATTATTTAGATGATTTGAAAAGAAAATTCTTTTTTACTTTGAATATATCTTGTTTCTTACTTATATTCTGTAAGAATCCCATGGGATTGTATATGAATCCCATGGGATTCACTTTGAATATATCTTGTTTCTTACTTGTATGTATGAATCCCATGGGATTGTATATGAATCCCTAAGGGATACAGAAATATGTTAATAGATTAAGTGGAAAGATTAAGTGGAATCCCATGGGATTGTGTATGAAACCCATGGGATTGTGTATGAATCCCATGGGATTATTTCCATATTCTCTTCTACCATACACATATTTTCAAAAGATTAAGTGGAAAAAAAGTCTATCATAAAGAATCCTTTGGGATTATGAATGAATCCCCTGGGATTCACATAATTAACTGATAAAAAGACAAATAATAGTTCTACCACGCAAACGTTCTGTTATACCATTCAGAAGTTTTAAAAAGACAAAATAATGCACATGTTCTCGTCTACCATACCATTAACGCCTAACTGGACAATTGTTCTACCATGCACAAGTTCCCATTCACATGATCTCGTCTACCATACCATTAACACCTAACTGGACAAATTGTTCTAGCATTCAAAAAAGACATAACTTCTTCAATGATTACATGCGCTCACGTGCTTCCTTATTCTTCTCCTGCTTCAAGAATAATAGTCATCTTTTCTTCAGGAGGAAGTTTATGCTTCTCCTTCTCCTTCTCCTTCTCATTCTTCGTACATCTGACACTCAGCACATTCTCATTAGCCAAATCGAAACAACAGCGAAATAATACTATGAGAATCATCCGGCACATTCTTCATCTCCTGAACAACACTCGCCTTTCCCTGAACAGCCGACACAATCTCATTCTCCTTAACAACACACGCCAACTTAGCAACATCAACAATCGATGTTTTCTTCGCCTTTTTACTCGCCTTTCCCTGAACAACCTTATTCCCTTGTTTATTCGCCTTAATATCATCATAAGGATTCCACCGACCCAACGTAACATTCCCTTGTTTCTTCGCCTTAATATCAAAAGGATTGTAACGAGACAACGGCATTGGGTTCAATATTTTACCTATATCAATTTTAAGACGAAAAAAGTAATATTAGTTTTGAGACAAATATTAGATATAAGCAACTAACAACAGCACAATCTCATCAATCACAAAGTCCTAACACTAACAAACAATACAGAAAAATACGCAACTATAAATCTGATTCCTAAAAGCTAATACAAACACTCATTCTATGTGAATCCCATGGGATTCAGTGATAATCCCATAGGATTAATCTTACACAAACTGACAATTCCATTTGCTTATCTTCTTATGTCTATCACATCCAAAAAATAAGCAAAAACTATAAAACTTATTTCAATTTGAGAAAAGCATAACAACTAACTACATCAGAAAAATAAGCTAATTCAAACAGACGGATTCCCATAACAAAAATAAGCTAATCCAAAAACTCATTACATAAAAAAAAATAAACTAATCCTGAAATCTAATCTACTCGCTGATATAACCTAATCCAAACGCTGATTCAGTAACAAAATAAGCTAATACAACAACAAAATAAACTAATACATTCAAAAAAATAAGCTAATCGATCACAAAAATTTAAAATAAAGACTGATTTAACAAAAATATACCAGAATCGACATTTAGAAGCTTATTTTGATCGGATTCCGCCGACGAATGGTCTTTAGATTGAGATATTTCAGCTCGTAGGTCCATTTTAAAGGAATGAACGGTGATCTCACCTCATTTCATCTCGAATATCCATTTAAAATGAGCAATTACGGTTTCACGGTGGATTTGGAGGTGGTTTCATGGCGGTTTGGGGGTGGATTTGGTGGTTTGGTGGCGATTTAAGGTTTCAGTTGTATTTGGGAATCTGAATATCGAGAGGTGAGAGAGTGAGTGAATCGTGTGTGTGTAATTTCACGTTTTGTGTTTTGGTATAATGAGAATATGAAATTACAAAAATGACCCTTTTAGTATAATTTTAGTTTCAAATGTAAATTAATCTAATCCATTGGATTCAAATGGATGGATGGTTGAGATCTAATCATTTGTTCTTTAGATAAAACTTGTTCCGTATGGAACTTTTCTCACATGCGGATATGTATCTGAAGATGTTAGGTCACCATATTATCACAACAATATGTATTTCTAGAGAGAGAAAGTTTTAGTGAGAGAAAGTGGAAGGAACTAATGAATGATTAATGAAAATGATAATTGCAATTAGAACCAACAACCCTCTCCCTTCTAGGGAGGGGGTATTTATAGTGTTTACATAAGTAGGGGTGTTTCCCCTTGGTTCTAGAAGAACCTTCTATCACAGCTCATGGCTTACTACATGAGCTGAGAAACTAATTACAAACATTTATAAACCATAATTATTAACGACCTAATACAAATGAAATGACCTACACTTGATAATAAAACATGTTCCTAACAATCTCCCCCTAAGGGTTGGTCATCATTTGTTGTCTTGCTTAGGTCGTTTGACGTCTTGAACTTCTTTGGCGTTCATAGCTTGTGACGTCTTTGATTCTTTGCATCTTTGTTCTTTGTTCTTGTTTTGTGATCAGTTGTGAAATCTGTCTTTTATCAACATCTTTGTTGTTAGTGATGAAAGTCATTTCCAGCATGCTCATACTTTTGGTGAAGTTTGTGATTCATATATTTGAAGCTCTCATTCTTTAACTTTGATCTTTATCTCATAACTTTGCAGATTATTTGACTTTGATGTAGAATCTTTCTGAAATTTTCTTTGCTTTTTGAGAGAACTTCAATTAGTATTGATGTTGGTATGAGCATGTGAAGAGTCTGCACGATCTTTTCCACCCGTGAGCATCCATAAGAAGAAAACATAAAACATGGGTTAGAAATAATCCAGCACTTACAAGTTTGAACTTCGAGAGTGTTAACAGCATAGTGTGAAAACACATCTCTAATTCTCACAAAGGCTGTTCCTAAAATGGAGTCCCACAAGTGAGATAACACGATGTAACGAAATACACCTACAGTTCAGATGAGTCGCTGAGGTACACCGAAGCATCACCCCACGACTGTAGACCGTTTGAGACACACTAAGCGTAACCCACAAGGAGTTACCGGTGACTGCTGTCGAGGCTGTTTGATGTTGACCTGGCAGAATTTCCATTCAATCACTGAGGATCAAAATTGTGAATCCCCTCATAAATGTTCTGGCAGATTGCTAAGATCTGCGAAGGACTCTGGAAAAGTGTCACTTGTGTCCTTATTGTTTGAACAACAAGTGATGAAATATTTAAGTGTTCCTAAGAGATCTTTTGATGAATCTCATGGCTCTAGACTCGATTAGTGCGCTTTGATTTTCCTAAACGGAGACTAAGGAGAGGGTCTCCTTCTTCAATACCAACAATCTCTAAGAGAGAGTCAATAGATTACGTAGGGTTCCCTGTGAGAATGAAACAAGCTCTTTTGAGAGAACTTGAGTGGCTTAGAAGGTTTAGTGCATTGCGTCATTGGGTCCATGACGACTTTGTCTTCAATACTGGTGTCATCTTGTGACAACCAGTAGCATATGAATTGAACCCGGTGTCTGGCCTAAGTTGAATAATTTAGAGGGCTATTTCTTTTCACCCTTTTCTTTAACTTTTCTTTTTAATTCTTCAACTCATTCTTTCTCCGATTCTCATTTTCTCCTTTTTCAATCATACCTTAGGACTTCTAAATACTAAATATTTGTGGTGTCCTTGGGTAGATCCCTCTGGCTCTGGCGGATCATAGGACGTTTATTCCTAAACTTAGTCACCTTTTAACTCCATGACTATCCTATGTTGCCACAAAAACTTTTCTTGAAAATCTCTCAAGATGTTTATGATGAAAAACATGTTTTACTAACACCTTGAGAGTTTTGGTTTTTCAAATACTCCCCTCCACATGTGCTAATGAGTTTTGACTGAAATCTGCACCTGCAGAGGGAAGAGCTCGCACTTTTGAATTGATCGACTCTTGATAGACAATTCCCCGTAGCGACAAGGTTACGTTGTATAGTTAAAGAGTTCTATTATCAGCTTTTAGGTGACAACTAGCTCTAGTAACTACCTTGAAGATGTAAACTCTCCTTGAAAAGGAGGTTAGACCCGTCAAAGTTCATGTCAATCAAGAGTGTCTCGAATTGGTACATTCTACTAAGATAAGTCTTGGAAGACAAATCTTTTCGATTACTTGACATTTCAAAGTTTGTCAATTCATTGGTGATATCTGAGTTGAGCACGTTATGAGATTCCATAACTTCACGATCAACAATTTTAATCACATTTCTCCCCCTCAAAAATAGCATATGTATGATGTTTTTGAAAACGTGTTGATTAAAAGATGCTTTTTGAGGTGTTTGAAATTCCTTTAGGAAGAAACGGATTTCAAGAACATTTGATTTTGAACAAAGATTTTGTGTTGCAAACAGTTAAGAAGCTTTCGCTCCTTAAGTTTAGGATTATTGCACTGAAGTGTACAATAGGGTCATTTCTTTTGAAAAATTAAGATTTGTTTCGAATCACAGTGCCTTTAGTCTCTATTTTGTTTTTTTTTTTTTCAAATTCATTTCAGATAACATAGACCCAATCTGGTTTCTCAACAAATTCCCTGACATCAAGAATTTTAAACCGATTCATCTTGAGAAACCGTAAGTGAATAACTGAAATTCTCAACAATCTTCCCAATCCGCATTGCATGTCTTTAGCAACTTCTCCGTACACTTCCTTTTGGTGAAGTTTCTGAATCAGCTTCCCCCCAAACTCCACAACCGTCTTCATCGATTCAAAAACTTTGATGTAGTTAACATGTCTTCGACTTTTACAGTTTTAAGTGCACAGCGGAATTTGTAGATGAACAGAAAACCACATCAAGCAAATCTGAATTGTCACGTAATCACAGTTGTACATAATGCGGAAAATTCGTTCGGGGATAACATGCAAGAAATCAACAAGATCTTCTCATGTATGCAGTTACTTCACACCAAACAAACTTTGAGAGATGAAATAATACTACTTCCCCCTGATTGTTGCGGTATATCGGAATAATAATCGTCTGTGTATATGCGAATACTCGATAAAATGATCGGTGTGCGGGCATCATAATACGTTAAAGCATCATATGTAAGTAACTTCACACAAAATAACCCAGTGAAATTTGAAACGATAACACCAAAGTAAGACGTTTGAACCACATATCGTCTCATTTCTTCCCCCTGATTGCAGAAACTCGTGAAGGAAAAGAGTTTTCACAACGAAGGCAAAGAAAGCACATGACATATACTCTCTCTTCCCCCCGATGTTTTCGATGAATCGAAACATACACCACGTATGTTGATGATGAAATCGGAGCAGCTGCCGTATACGTTCAATTAATCAAGGAGGTATGAAGTACCATAAATATCTTGTGAGAATCAATTGCTGATAAAACTTCTGAACTTGTTCATTATGTTGATCATCAGTTGTGTCATTGTTGTTGGAAACAATTTGATCTATGTTATCGAGATTCGATTGAAGGTGAATCTCCAGCAACGGTTGTTGTTGTAGATTCAGGGTGTATCTAGAATTAGAATATGATCAGGGTTGTGCAGTGGAAACATTAGATACATCTGAAGCACGGCTTTCTAAAGAATCTCTAAAAAGTGGAGCAAACAAAATTTCCAATTCTTGACGATTGAGTAAAATGGTGATGCAGCTGATGGATCATTATGTTTTAGACACTGAGAAACGGGTCCTAAGTTGTTGTACTTAGAAGCCATTGTGAAGTCTTGGGTCCGAAACTGATTTATTCCGAAGCCATTGTTGTTGAATGATTCGCGGTTTTCTAGACAACTTTATTAGTCAACCACTTGTGAATGGTCAACAACTAAAGTCAAACTAAAGAAACCGTAAATGCAATAATCCGAGGTAGTACAGTTATATTCCCGGGTCGTTAATTCCCCAACGAGGTTGTGATATCCTGTGATTGAACGAATGTGTTATATAGCTTGGTTGATTAGGAATAGGGTTATGAATGATTTGTCACAATACTAAAAGTATGAATAACTCAAATGAGTTATATCAACTAATAAGTACGATCAAAAACCCTAGAAACGTAAAAAGTATAATTAAAGGAAATAAAAGATAAAATGTATTAAATAAACGCTATCACTATTTTTATAATGATGAACGTTTAAAACCTAAAACGTACGTTTAAATAAAATTACGTAAACGTACAAAAATAAAAGTAAAAAGTGATCAATATAAACCCCACAAATGTGAAATTTATATTTTTGAGATCCTAAGAATAAAAGAAAATTTATATAAAAAGAAAATTATTTATTTAACTTATATATTATTCTATTTAATATTAATTATTAACTATTTAAACTAGTATTAATTCTAAATATTATTAGATGACAAAAGAAAAAATCTAGAAAAAATTTATAAAAGTACTTTAATATAAAAGAGATTTAATAAAAATATAAAAATACAGAAGTGCTTATAAATAAGCTAAAAAGAAAATTAAATAGATAGTTTCTATTAAATAGAAGCTATTACTATAAGTATTTTTGGCTTTTTGTGTTTTTTTTCTTTTATAAAACTATTAAAATACTAAAAATAAGAAATTAATACAAATACAACAAACTTGGAAACCCAGAATAAGCACTGAAAGTGCTTATTTGCCCCAACAGTTGATTTAGAAGGAAATAAGCTCAAATGAGCTTATGTGGAGTTTACTAGGGTAGATTCTGGTTCCAATAAGTTACTTATACAGTATTTAACAAGATTCAACCAAATAAGTAGCTTGAATAAGCCACAAAACACAAATAAGCACTTAGCTTATTGGATTCTGAGACAGAAAATGGGACAACCTTGTGAGGTAAAACCAAGTGGGGTCCACTATGATCTAGGCCAAACAAAGGGTCAATGGTTCAAGCCTGGTAGGAGGGGGGTTGGAAGAACCAAGATTTAGGGTGTGGGACCCACTGATGAGCTCAGAAAGAGCTTGTGAAGTGAGGGGCTTATGAAGTTGGGTGGGTTGACTAAGTTCACTCAGTGAACTGAGTGAATGGACAAGCTTAAGTTGAGATGCAGCCCTAGTAAAAGGACTAGTGAGTGAAAATTAAAGCTTGAACTTGATAGATGACCTGCTTAGCTTCCAAATGAGCCAAAGATCACAAGCCAAAGCTCAGTGATGAGCTTATGATGGGCTTGTGAAATTGCTTGATTACACTGATGATCAGTGTTTAGTTTTATTTGATGGCACAAGTTTAAGCAAATAATAAGCAGACCAAATAAGCAATCAAAAAGCAAATAAGCACTTATTTCAGATAACTAGCCACATGGGCATCACAAACAACCAAAATATTCAGACCAACACTCAATAAACAAGCTTATGCAAGCTTGTGAAAGTGGGTGTCAAACCTGTGCATAGGGGAGGTCTATGAAGAATCACCAAAAGTTAAGCACTAATTAAGCTCTTAATCAGCTAGCATAAAAATTATGAAAAATAGTAACAAGTAGATCAGCAACAAGACTATATAAACCTACAAGCTCTAGTCCTAATATCAATTAACAAGTTCACAATTTAAATTCCAAGTTTATTCAAAAATCGTGTAAGCTGCAAATTGACTTTTTAAGTTAAACTACTAAGTTGACTTAAGTGAGCTTTGATCCTAATTTACTGATTACTTAAGTTATATTAAGCTATGATATGGTGAAATTAAGCTAGGTTATTAACTTCTAAGCTAATATGTGGAATATGAGACTAATAATCCTAACAGTTAAACATATGGATTAGATTAAGACTTATTTTGACTTTTAAACTAATAAGACCTAAATATTATGACAGAACTGAGCTAGTGTGATCTAAACTAGCATGCAGAAACAAGAATCAACAACAATAACATGCATAAACTCAGATAAGCAGCTTGATCCAAACACACCTTAGCAAGGCAGTTTTTATGATTAGTGTTACAAATCCACAAATTACAACATGAAACTGATTCCAATCACTTGATTATGATGTAATTAGATCAAATGAACACAAAACACAGCAATTAACAACTATAAACTATTAATCACTACTACACTATTTTAACTGTCTAACTTTAAACAACTATAAACTATGATTTTCAATTAACAACCTACTAATTTAACACTAGATTATCACTAATCAATACCAACTAAGCATGAAACAAGAAAGATTATACTAAATTAAGAACTAATACAGTAAGATGCTAAAAATAATGAAAATGCTTACAATTTGGTAATGAGATGAACACACAGAACCAAGGACTGAGTAACACTCCTAAATGCTCTCCACAGATTTCTATTTTTTATTTATTTTCTATTTTCTATATTTTTGGTATTTTCCTACTTTATTGATTATTACTAATTAGATTGATCTAAAAGCTTGCTATGGCTTACTGAGAACCAAGTAGTGTTATTAGAATCCTCTAATTAACAAACATCAACTGAAATTAAAAGACTTGAAATGAAAATGGTACAAGTGAAATTCGAAAACTTGAAAAAGATAGATTGATATGAGTGAACCAAAGCTGTTGAATACACTTTAGCAAAGTTATACAACACTTTTGAAACAGAAATAAACAATTACACTAATGATACAAATTATTTTGATTAACTACGATTGATCATAAACTAGATTACTATTATGATAGTTCTCTTCTTCTTCTTTCTTCTGTATTTATCACCCTTTTGCATCCCACTAGCTTCCAGATACTTTCCCACATTGTTTCACAGCCATTGATTTAGTCTAACTCATCTTGTCCGTTTAAATCCATTTTGGCGCCAAAATGCTCCACGTAATTGAGGCAGTTCCAGAGCAATTAAGGATTCTTGGGAGTGTTAGGAAGTGTAAGGGACAAGTTTTGTGATATTTTGGACCAAGTTGGGTGGTTTTGCTCAATACTGTGGGTACTAGTGGTATTTGATGAAAATGGGTGGGAATGGCATTTATGTGGGGGCTTGGGCAGGAGGTGGTGGAGAGTGGGTAGGATTAGGGTGAGTGGAAGTGCAAGGTGGAGGTGTTAAGGTGGCAGTTACAGGTGGAGTGGGGGAGAGGTGGAAGAAGAAGAGGGAAAAGCGGGGTGCCAGTTTTATTTATTTACAAAGGGTTGGGTTTGGGCTGGTGTGTTGGGCCGGGTTATATATTTTGGGTTGGGGCTTGGTTTGTTTAGGTAAATAAATAGGTCCGGTTTGGTTTAAATAAGCATAAGGACCAAACATGTAAATCTGCCAAACATTAGGGACCAAATCTGCCATTCATCCAAAGTTCACACAAGGACTATTCCTGCCATATATGAATAGTACAAGGATCATAGTTGATAATTATTTCATTTTTAAACTTAAAAGGACCTTAATTGTCATCTTTGGATTATGAGGACTAAGTGTAATTTCCCAAAAAGTTTATCATAAGGACCAATATTGCCATTTATAAATAGTATAAGGTTTATTTTGATTATTTTCTTATTTTTAAAACCTTAGGGACTAATTTTGACACTTTTCAAACTTGAGGGACCAAAGTTGCAATTTTGTGATTTTAAACTTCAAAGGATTATTTTGAACAACTTGTGAATCCCAAGGACCTAATGATATTTTTACAAATTTTGATTAACCAGGGACTAGTTTTGCCAATTTATCAAAGTTCAGGGACTGAAACTGTAAATTATGTATGTTTTGCATATTTTTCATCAGTTTTCATCCTTTTTGCACTTTAATACCTAAAAACATAATTTGGAGATAATTCCAATATTTTGAAGCATATTTGTATGTTTTCAGATATTTTTGTAGTTTAAATGTGAAAGAAATGATGAGTATTTAGACACTCATCAATCCCCCACACTAAACTATTGCTAGTCCCTAGCAATATTTTATGAAGATTTTAATGGATTTGAAAGAACTCTTTACCAAAAGCCATCACTTCTGGAGTAGCCAAGATGTTTCAGTTCAAGTAAGAACTATGGTCCACCAGATAACCATGTGATTTTGAGCAAACCACAAGCTGTCAACGGTTTTGATTTGTCTTTACCAAAAGCCGTTTGCTTCTGGACTAGCCAACTCTTCACTAGTTTAAAGATATGGTGAGTTGAACACCATACAATTTTGGGCAAATTGCAAGCCATAAACGGATTTGAGATATCTTTACCAAGAGCCGTTTGCTCCTGGATTAGCCAATCCTTATGTGGGTTAGACATGGTGGACTGATTACCATTTGTTGTGTTTAGTACATAGTACTTCCACTAAATAAAAAATTTTAAAATTTGGCCATTTTGGGGGAAAAGGGACTAAAAGGGTACATTTATGATCAAATTCGCGAGAATTTCCCCCCCACACTTAGAAATGAATATTGTCCTCAATATTCAAAGTACCGGCTGTTATGCCGAAACTTAGAACATAAAAAGATAACATTACTAGCTAAGTGTAGAAACACAACAATTATTTTATTTTATTTTATTATTATTTTTTTTTTATTATTTTTTTTGAACTATATACAACATGTGGAGCATCTCCCCCACACTAGGGTGTTACACACGGGTGAAAACCCATGTTTGTGCTAATGTTTTTGATTCCCGAGTCACTAGCTGGACTCGACCCCGATTTGATTTATTTCCTCCCAAACAGTCAGGTTTGTCACGCAAGCTAACCGCTTGTGAACGTTTAACTGTAACAAAGGGTTCTGAACGGTCGGAGAAAAAAACAATTTAAAAATCCATGGGGAAGTATCTGGATCTAAACCAATGTTATATGGAATATCCCAGGGTCAAAGGTAACATCTTCACTCCTGAATGAATGAAGAGAAGGAGAAATCACCGGGTAGGTGAAGGGTAGTAGGGAGATCAGAACAGCAGTAATCACAAGAACTTCCTCCTCAAGAATTTGAAATTTAATTAAAGGAGGGGAGGCCTTATGCTTGATCTCAGGAATTTTATCAGTTGGTTCAACTGATTTGGATTCCTCTTTATGAAGTTGTTTGGGAGGGGGGATGGTATAATTTTCTGGGTACAGCAATTGTTCAAGAAGAAGAATAACATCTTCCTCTTGATCACTCTCGGTATCATCAATACCAGGAAGAAATGTATCCAAATTGAGATAATCATCAATCTCATCCATAATAGAATCACTTTCCTCATTCAGAGTGAGGGAAGATGAAGAGTCGGAAATGATGGAATGAGACAATGTAGTGGGATCACCACTCACCAAATCAAGAACATAACCAAGATTTTCTTGAGAATACTCCTGTAAGGTAACATCAATGACATCGATTCGGTTAACCGACGCAGAGTTATAATTGGAGGAGTACTTCGAAGTTTGATCATGGTTGAAGGTAATAGCCTCATTACCCACACGCAATGTGATTTGACGCTCAAATACATCTATAAGAGCGTGGCCAGTTCTTAGGAATCCTCGTCCAAGAATGAGAGGAACCTAGGATCACATCGAATTCGACAACCACAAAGTCAGCTGGAAAATGGAACTTCCCTACTTTCACAAATATGTCCTCGGCAATACCGAGGGGCATAGATACTGTACGATCTGCAAGCTCAAGAGTCATGCGGGTAGGTAAGTTTAGGAAGAGAAAGTTTCTTCCATACTGAATTAGGCATCAGGTTGATGCTGAGGCCCAGATCGGCCAAGGCGTTGCATGCAACCATTCCTGGAAATTCACAAGGTAAGATAAATTTCCCAGGATCTCCAAGCTTCTCGGGAAGCTTCTTTAAGATAACTCAGAGCGTTCTCATTTAGAGAATTTTTTGCCAATTCAACCAGTTTTTCCTTGTTGTTTAACAACTGTTTGATTGTTGATGCGAATTTGGGCATCAAGATGACAGCATCCGCAAGACTTATGTCAAATTGCAAATCTTTAAAGATTTGCAAGAGTTTGTATGTTTGATAATTAGACCTCTCGCGGTGTTCTTGCTCATTTAAGCGTGAAGGGTAAGGAATGGTAGGCTTAAAAGGTTTGGATTTAGGGAAAGTAGGCTCAAGAGTTTCATCAGTCTCAAAGACAACTCCTTGTTTGGTTTTCTTTCGAGGGACTACTTGCGGTTGGGCGTGTGCGTACCGTGGGCTTGGAATTTGCACTGTCCTTGGCAACCTCGGGCTCTTTTTCCACATTGTATATCGGTGGTGGAATAGGAGTAGAGGGTCCCTCATAGCAGCACCACACTACGAGTGGTGATAGCTTTGATGATGTTGGAATCCTCCTCATCATCACTATCATCAAGTACACTCTTTCGGGAAGCATTAAGCATATGAGAATAAGTCATTGCTACCCTTTGGTCATAAAGATTGTTTGACAAACTTTTAACGTGAATCGTGAAAGAGTAGGATCTATTCTTGATGATGTAGGAGTAATTGGGGGTGTAGAATTTGAGACAACCGTGGTTGGTCCAACTTGAGCTGTATCACTATGTGTAGTGACAGCTTTGAGTTCACCCTAGGATTAACATATTACTCGGGAGACTTCCAGAGGTGGAAGGTGGAACGAGTTGTTTCACCAAATCAGATATCATACTTTTAAGATCGTTCTTCAACTCATTATTGTTCTTCGCAATTGAAGAATCAAATTCATTCTTCAAATTGGAGATTTGGTTTTGAACCACTCTCATTTTAGCATCAGTAGCCTTGATGTGGTTAGCTAGTTCAGCAGATTGAGATTCTTGGAACGAAACTATTTGATTATTAGGAGCTGAATACCCTTGGTTAGAATTTGAATTTCCACTATGGGGTGGGTATTGAACAGGAACAATTTGATTGTTCTGAGTACGATATTGATTTTGGTTATATTGCCCTCTTGGCTGGTTAGGATTAGACCTATTTGAATTGTTGGGTTGATATGATCCGATGGTCCCTCTGGTTATTAGCACGGTAATTTATTTCAGCTGGTGGATGGTATTGGTTACCTCCTTGATTGAAATTACCGGCTAGAGCATCAACTTCAAATGCATTGCCATCGGTGGATGCGTTGTAGTATGCATGAGGACCACCACAAGTGACACATGGTTCAATCTTTTTGACTTCAGCTGGTTTAGATGACTCTTTCTTTTGGTTAAGAGTCAAATTTTTAAGAGCATCCATGAGTTGAGCAAACTGAGTATTGTCAACAGTTTGAGTCATGGGAGATGAAGTAGAAGGTGAATCACTTGCTTTGGGAGCAACTGGTTTGTTTCTTGAGGTACGGACCTCAGCTTTGTTCTCTATAATGGCTAAAGCATCCTTGGTTGTTCGATTCAAAAAATTACCTCCCGCGGAGGAATTAAGAGAGTCTTGATCAACTTGTCTTATGCCATTATAGAAAGTATCCAGATATATCAACTCAGTAAATCCATGATGAGGACAGTTGCGTAGCATTTCCTTAAAACGATCCCATGATTCACTGAATATTTCATCAAAATGTTGTGTGAATTTCATGATTTCATTCCGGAGATTCGTGGTTTTTGAAGGAGGATAGAATTTATGCACAAATTTCTGTACTAAATCTTCCCACGTTTCAATCGACTTAGGGGGTTGTTTATCAAGCCAGATCCTGGCGGGCCCATCGAGAGAAAACGGGAAAAGAAGATGTTTTATTGCATCCTCGGGACGTTTTACATTTCAAGGTGGATGTGATCTTATTGAACCATCGAATGTGATAGTGAGGATCGTCCCTATCAAAACCATAGAATTGACGTGCTGTCACTAGGTTTATTAATCCCGTTTTAAGCTCAAAGTTCTCAGCTACGATGGCTGGAACAACAATGGCATCTCCGTACCCATCGGTGGGTGCCTGGAGAAGTTCATTCATCGTTTGTTCTCCTGCCATTTTGACAGGAATTTTTGGCTCATACGTATCTCGGTACGACTGATGGAGCATAACGTCTACGACTTCTTCGAGGTATGGCTACAAGCTCGCGAAGAGGACTTGATGACCTTGAAGAACGAGTGCGCATGCACTAAGACGTGTCTAAGGATCCTTGAAGAAAAGGAAACTCAGAAGGGGTGCGAAGAGTATTTTTGTGATTATTTATCTTTTATATATATAGAAAGAAAAAGAAAATATTTTTGTTTTTTATATTGTTTAAGGAAGATTAAAATACGATATTATATATAATATATATACAAAGGATAGATAATCAGCCAACAAAAATTGTTCAACGCCCAGACCTCCCGGCTTGGTAAAAATTGATTCGCGTTTTTCTAGACAACTTTATTAGTCAACCACTTGTGAATGGTCAACAACTAAAGTCAAACTAAAAAAACCGTAAATGCAATAATCCGAGGTAGTACAGTTATATTCCCGGGTCGTTAATTCCCCACCGAGGTTGTGATATCCTGTGATTGAACGAATGTGTTATATAGCTTGGTTGATTAGGAATAGGGTTATGAATGATTTGTCACAATACTAAAAGTATGAATAACTCAAATGAGTTATATCAACTAATAAGTACTATCAAAAACCCTAAAACGTAAAAAGTATAATTAAAGGAAATAAAAGATAAAATGTATTAAATAAACGCTATCACTATTTTTATAATGATGAACGTTTAAAACCTAAAACGTACGTTTAAATAAAATTACGTAAACGTACAAAAATAAAAGTAAAAGTGATCAATATAAACCCCACAAATGTGAAATTTATATTTTTGAGATCCTAAGAATAAAAGAAAATTTATATAAAAAGAAAATTATTTATTTAACTTATATATTATTCTATTTAATATTAATTATTAACTATTTAAACTAGTATTAATTCTAAATATTATTAGATGACAAAAGAAAAAATCTAGAAAAATTTATAAAAGTACTTTAATATAAAAGAGATTTAATAAAAATATAAAAATACAGAAGTGCTTATAAATAAGCTAAAAAGAAAATTAAATAGATAGTTTCTATTAAATAGAAGCTATTACTATAAGTATTTTTGGCTTTTTGTGTTTTTTTTCTTTTATAAAACTATTAAAATACTAAAAATAAGAAATTAATACAAATACAACAAACTTGGAAACCCAGAATAAGCACTGAAAGTGCTTATTTGCCCCAACAGTTGATTTAGAAGGAAATAAGCTCAAATGAGCTTATGTGGAGTTCACTAGGGTAGATTCTGGTTCCAATAAGTTACTTATATAGTATTTAACAAGATTCAACCAAATAAGTAGCTTGAATAAGCCACAAAACACAAATAAGCACTTAGCTTATTGGATTCTGAGACAGAAAATGGGACAACCTTGTGAGGTAAAACCAAGTGGGGTCCACTATGATCTAGGCCAAACAAAGGGTCAATGGTTCAAGCCTGGTAGGAGGGGGGTTGGAAGAACCAAGATTTAGGGTGTGGGACCCACTGATGAGCTCAGAAAGAGCTTGTGAAGTGAGGGGCTTATGAAGTTGGGTGGGTTGACTAAGTTCACTCAGTGAACTGAGTGAATGGACAAGCTTAAGTTGAGATGCAGCCCTAGTAAAAGGACTAGTGAGTGAAAATTAAAGCTTGAACTTGATAGATGAGCTGCTTAGCTTCCAAATGAGCCAAAGATCACAAGCCAAAGCTCAGTGATGAGCTTATGATGGGCTTGTGAAATTGCTTGATTACACTGATGATCAGTGTTTAGTTTTATTTGATGGCACAAGTTTAAGCAAATAATAAGCAGACCAAATAAGCAATCAAAAAGCAAATAAGCACTTATTTCAGATAACTAGCCACATGGGCATCACAAACAACCAAAATATTCAGACCAACACTCAATAAACAAGCTTATGCAAGCTTGTGAAAGTGGGTGTCAAACCTGTGCACAGGGGAGGTCTATGAAGAATCACCAAAAGTTAAGCACTAATTAAGCTCTTAATCAGCTAGCATAAAAATTATGAAAAATAGTAACAAGTAGATCAACAACAAGACTATATAAACCTACAAGCTCTAGTCCTAATATCAATTAACAAGTTCACAATTTAAATTCCAAGTTTATTCAAAAATCGTGTAAGCTGCAAATTGACTTTTTAAGTTAAACTACTAAGTTGACTTAAGTGAGCTTTGATCCTAATTTACTGATTACTTAAGTTATATTAAGCTATGATATGGTGAAATTAAGCTAGGTTATTAACTTCTAAGCTAATATGTGGAATATGAGACTAATAATCCTAACAGTTAAACATATGGATTAGATTAAGACTTATTTTGACTTTTAAACTAATAAGACCTAAATATTATGACAGAACTGAGCTAGTGTGATCTAAACTAGCATGCAGAAACAAGAATCAACAACAATAACATGCATAAACTCAGATAAGCAGCTTGATCCAAACACACTTTAGCAAGGCAGTTTTTATGATTAGTGTTACAAATCCACAAATTACAACATGAAACTGATTCCAATCACTTGATTATGATGTAATTAGATCAAATGAACACAAAAACACAGCAATTAACAACTATAAACTATTAATCACTACTACACTATTTTAACTGTCTAACTTTAAACAACTATAAACTATGATTTTCAATTAACAACCTACTAATTTAACACTAGATTATCATTAACCAATACCAACTAAGCATGAAACAAGAAAGATTAAGCTAAAATAAGAACTAATACAGTAAGATGCTAAAAATAATGAAAATGCTTACAATTTGGAAATGAGATGAACACATAGAACCAAGGACTGAGTAACACTCCTAAATGCTCTCCACAGAGCTCTAAACCAAGGCAATCCAAGATAGCACTTGCTCCTTTGCTTCTTCACAGATTTCTATTTTTTATTTATTTTCTATTTTCTATATTTTTGGTATTTTCCTACTTTATTGATTATTACTAATTAGATTGATCTAAAAGCTTGCTATGGCTTACTGAGAGCCAAGTAGTGTGATTAGAGTCCTCTAATTAACAAATATCAAACTGAAATTAAAAGACTTGAAATGAAAATGGTACGAAGTGAAATTCTGAAAACTTGAAAGATAGATTGATATGAGTGAACCAAAGCTGTTGAATACACTTTAGCAAAGTTATACAACACTTTTGAAACAGAAATAAACAATTACACTAATGATACAAATTATTTTGATTAACTACGATTGATCATAAACTAGATTACTATTATGATAGTTCTCTTCTTCTCCTTTCTTCTGTATTTATCACCCTTTTGCATCCCACTAGCTTCCAGATACTTTCCCACATTGTTTCACGTACCATTGATTGAGTCTAACTCATCTTGTCCGTTTAAATCCATTTTGGCGCCAAAATGCTCCACGTGTAATTGAGGCAGTTCCAGAGCAATTAAGGATTCTTGGGAGTGTTAGGAAGTGTAAGGGACAAGTTTTGTGATATTTTGGACCAAGTTGGGTGGTTTTGCTCAATACTGTGGGTACTAGTGGTATTTCAGTGAAAATGGGGTGGGAATGGCATTTATTGTGGGGGGCTTAGGCTGACAGAGGTGGTGGAGAGTGGGTAGGATTAGGGGTGAGCTGGAAGTGCAAGGTGGAGGTGTTAAGGTGGCAGTTACAGGTGGAGTGGGGGAGAGGTGGAAGAAGAAGAGGGAAAAGCGGGGTGCCAGTTTTATTTATTTACAAAGGGTTGGGTTTGGGCTGGTGTGTTGGGCCGGGTTATATATTTTGGGTTGGGGCTTGGTTTGTTTAGGTAAATAAATAGGTCCGGTTTGGTTTAAATAAGCATAAGGACCAAACATGTAAATCTGCCAAACATTAGGGACCAAATCTGCCATTCATCCAAAGTTCACACAAGGACTATTCCTGCCATATATGAATAGTACAAGGATCATAGTTGATAATTATTTCATTTTTAAACTTAAAAGGACCTTAATTGTCATCTTTGGATTATGAGGGACTAAAAGTGTAATTTCCCAAAAGTTTATCATAAGGACCAATATTGCCATTTATAAATAGTATAAGGTTTATTTTGATTATTTTCTTATTTTTAAAACCTTAGGGACTAATTTTGACACTTTTCAAACTTGAGGGACCAAAGTTGCAATTTTGTGATTTTAAACTTCAAAGGATTATTTTGAACAACTTGTGAATCCCAAGGACCTTTAATGATATTTTTACAAGTTTTGATTAACCAGGAACTAGATTTGCCAATTTATCAAAGTTCAGGGACTGAAACTGTAAATTATGTATGTTTTTGCATGTTTTTCATCAGTTTTCATCCTTTTTGCACTTTAATACCTAAAAACATAATTTGGAGATAATTCCAATATTTTGAAGCATATTTGTATGTTTTCAGATATTTTTGTAGTTTAAATGTGAAAGAAATGATGAGTATTTAGACACTCATCATTGAACCTGTATAGAAAGTAGGACGGGAGAGATAGAGACAGACATGGATCCCCAAGTGTAACTGGGTTCCAGATGTTAGAAGCATAAAGTTGCAGTGTCAATTATCTTCTTGACACCTGAACACACTTGTGTTGTTGCAAATGTTTAATATCTTGCCTGTAGGAATCCACCTAAGACCAACAGTTTTAAAAATTCTACCCGTGGGTATCCACCTAAGATTAGATCTAGGAAATGCTGAAACTTCTTTTGGAAAGAGTCTTTGTCCTATATTGATCCACCTATTAGGTTTCCGAAGTTTGTTTCTCAGTTCAACGGGTCTATTTCGAATAGTCTGTTGACTACACTTAGGTCTGTTCTGCAATACCTTAGAAGGCATCACACGAGGTCGTGAACCTAAGATTCCATCCTTTTGGAGTAGTGCCCTTTTCCTAGCCTTTTCTAGATCGTAGTTCTTGTACGCGTCATTTGAATCATATGAATCTTTAATTTTAATGCTCGGTTTAGACACAGTGTTCGAACTAATCCTAGACGGTCCAGTTGCAGCTACATGTTGAGGTTTAACGAAAACAGAAGCATTTTTCTCAGGCCAATAATGGGGAGTGACTTGATTTGACAAATGATTATTCTCAACAACTTGGGAGGCAAACCGTGGTTTTGAAGATTTTGATCGTTCAGATTTAAAAGCATTGGTTGTCTAACTACGATTGGTTTCGATTGATTGTAGTGACAATTTCCCCAAGATTGTTGGTTTTGTAAATTTAGTATCCACACTCTTGCCAATTAATCTTCTCAATTTGTTTTGTAAAGCAACATGCACAAGCCCCTTTGCTTGAATTTGAGCCTTTAGATGCTCATTTTCTTTTACTAATGTATCCACACGATTACTTTGCATTTTAACTTCAAGAGATTTGCAATGTGCCTCTAGTTTTGAAAAATCTTTTTGAAATTGAGCAATGGTCTTTTGAGAAGAATGTTTTCAGATTCAAGAATTTGATTTGACGATTCAGTTGTATTGTTTGCAACTAAGGGCTCAGACATGAGACAGTTGTATGGACATTGTGCAACATGCTGGTCAACCTCTCCTTCATTTCTGAATTCAGGTTGCTCAGTTTGTTTCGCATTTGCAGGCAGAGTATGAGCAACAGTAGATTGTACCTCAACCATCTGTTCTTTGTCAAAGGTTGGCTCTGTGTCATAGGTGGGAATGATATCTTCCTCAACCATTTGTTCTTCATCATAATTGGGCTCGGTGTCATATGTGGGAATGATATCTTCCTCAACCATTTGTTCTTCATCAAAGTTGGACTCGGTGTCATAGTTGGGTATGATATCTTCCTCAGATCTGCTGATGTCATCCTGCTTTTCCAATGCTACAACCTCATTGTTCGTATTACTGACATTTGCAGTATTCTCATCATTCATGACAAGCCTTTGAGCATTCCTTCCTTGTACATCAACTCTTCCACCTTGCATGACTGTTTGATTTCGGGGATCAAATGAAGTCTGACTCTTTGAATTCTTAAATTGTGAGAACATCTTAGTCAGTAACATCATTCTTTTGTTTAATTCCACAAATGCATTTGCATCTTCAGAATCATCAGTAGCAAGGTTTGGTGAAGAAGGTTTTAAGTGGTAGATGGAAGGTGAGGAGATTTGTGAAAGCATTAGAGACATTGATGTAGTGAATTTTAATTTTCCATCCAAAAATAATTATGAAAAATTTTCTCCCCCAAAATTTGAAATTCACTATAAAATGCAATTCTAAGGTTGTAAGAAAAATTTGAGGTTTGACAATTTTGACGCCAAATTTGACCCGAAAAATTCGAATTTAGGCCAAAAAATTTGATTTTTTGGGTTTGGAATGGATCTTTAAAGGATAGATGTGGTTTTAGGTTTGTGTAGATTAGTAGCAGAAATCCAAACTTGCAGACAAGAAACTCGCAGAAGAAGAAACTCGCAGAAGAAGAAACTCGCAGAAGAAACTCGCCAGGTAGAAACTCGCCAGATAGGAACTCGCCAGAAAGAAACTCGCAGAGAGAAACTTGCAGAAAGAAACTCGCCAGAGAGAAACTCGCAAAAGAAACTCGCCAGATAGAAACTCGCCAGAAAGAAACTCGTCAGAGAGAAACTCGCCAGAGAGAAACTCGCAGAAATTCAAATAGAAACTCGCAGAACTGCAAACTCGCAGAAATTCAAACAGAAACTCGCAGAACTTCAATGAGAAACTCGCAGAAACTCATGAGAAACTCGCAGAAATTCATGGCTAACTCGCCAAACTCGCCAAAACTCATGAGAAACTCGCAGAAACACGTATTCAGTCCAAAAAGTCCATAAATTTCAATCTAAAACACGTTTTTAAGTACGGATTTCTATTAAATCTAATCAATATTAACCTAAACTATCCCTTGGCTCTTGATACCACTTGTTAGGTCACCATTCTATCACATCAATATGTATTTCTAGAGAGAGAAAGTTTTAGAGAGATAAAGTGGAAGGAACTAATGAAGGATTAATGAAAAATGATAATTGCAATTAGAACCAACAACCCTCTCCCTTCTAGGGAGGGGGTATTTATAGTGTTTACATAAGTAGGGGTGTTTCCCCTTGGTTCTAGAAGAACCTTCTATCACAGCTCATGGGCTTACTACATGAGCTGAGAAACTAATTACAAACATTTATAAACCATAATTATTAACGACCTAATACAAATGAAATGACCTACACTTGATAATAAAACATGTTCCTAACAGAAGACTCCAATCCTCTTATCACAATTTCCACATAATAAGCATGACAAGGAGATTTGATTTGCCTTTTATGCTTTGGTCCAAAAATGAGAACCTCTAATTTGCATAAGGTGGTGTTCATCTTGTTTTTTGTGGTTACATCCATGCATTTTTATGGCAATGTGGCTACCAATGAATTCGAGTATTCGACTTTTGTCAACGTATCTCCGCTATAAACATTGGTGGCACTGGTGAGGTTATTCCAAAACTACCGTTACCTATTCTGACACTCCTTCAAATGTTGAAAACATTATTCCTAAGTCATAGCAATGGAGCACGTCATTCAATGTACATTGTGGTTCATGCCACACTCAAGGACACTCAAAGAAAATCAATTCGATTCATAAGAATACTAATACAAGACCACTGCATTTATTCTCTCTTGTACAATAAACTTCAAATAATGATTTCAAATTGAAGAAGAAACAAACTTCAAAATAATGGTGTTTATTGTAAGTAGTAAATCAAGATATACGATTGTCTTTTTTTTTTAATTTGCATTTTTCAATTTTCAACTCAATTATAATAAAACCCAAATAAAAAAGAGTGAAACAAATTGCAATTACACCTGTTTCATGATTGAGTCATGAGAAGGAGGCTGGTGCAATTGAACATGCGATGGAAGTAGAAGACCAGAAAAATGAAAAGGCATTTATTTCTTTGATTAAGATTCAAAGGGTATAATTGTACTTTAATATGTTAATCAATACATACAAAATAATATAAGCTATTTAAGATATTTAGTAATATTAAATTATATATTTGGATATATTTGTGAATTTTTAAGTTTTGAAAGGATATTGATGTAATTTGAAGATTTTGTAAGGATATAGATGAAATTCTCCCTAATTACACATACACATAACTGATTTTGTTTGACGACTCAATTCATAATTTACTTGAGCTCATTAAATAATTTATGATCTTGAGTATATCTCGAATAACAAAATTTTTTCGACCAATTTCATGAATCAAGATTACAAAATTCTATACTTGGCTATAATCATTCAAAAAATAATGTACATAGAAAGAGGTAAAACATATACTAAGGAATTATAGATGATACATGTATATCAATTACGTACATGTGGTGTTCTAGTCGTTCTAAGTGTAAAATTAATTGGGTTTCTTGGTTACAAAACTCCAATTGTATTAGTTTGTAATCTTTTTTAGTTACTTGCTAGTGATTTTAATAAAATATTGCCGTTAAAAAAAACATGTATATCAATTACGTGTTCTCTATGAATCTTAATACATCATCTATTGTATTCTTTGAGAAACACATTTTTTTTTCTTTTTTATTATTAGATCAAGTGTATTAACTTTGTTATTTAGTTTTATTAGTAAATTAGTTAGCATAATTTAGGGTTATTATACAAAAAAGTTACTAAAGTTTACCCAAAAGTTGACGCGAGTACAACTCACGTCAACACATATGTCATGTATAGTCAAAAGGACAAGTCAAACACACCACTCAAGAAATGTCAGGATGACTCTGTCTATAGTCGAAAAGAGAAAAGAGACGCGTCAAATCCCAAAGATAGCGAATAAACCCAAAAAAGGGATTTTCCTACACTTCCCCATACAAGCATTAAACACCCATCTTTCTCAATTCAACTTAAAACAGTGAACGAGGTAAAAAAAAATCTAGTCATCATCACTTAAAACAAAAACGCAAGACCAAGCTTGGAAACGAGATGCCTGAGAATGAACCCTGGTAGCGCATTACGGACTAGGGGACACTCGGCTAAAAGGGTCCAGCATCATATCATTAGTGTATGATCTACTACTAGACTGGGGGGACTTGATAACATATTAATATTAGTGGCCCAAACCCAATAAATACACGTTCAAATCAAGCCTATTGCAAAGCCCATCAATAAACACTTGATAGCAGCCCATCTTAAATTCCAACCACGTAAGGCCCGGAGAAACTCATTAGGTTGTTCTGAGCATATAGTACTACCACTCCCCAACTGTCACTAACGGTTAAGATGTACCATCTGACACTACGTAGTAAGGAAGCACGACAAGCACCACTTTATAGGAGCTAAGGAGGGTAGTCCACATGTCCCCTTTGTCTGCTCCTCGGATGATCAACACCTCGCACCCTAGCAGCCGTTGATCATCGCATAAGGGTTTATCTCAAAACCCTACTCGCATCTCTATAAAAGTATAAATAGAAGGCAGCACAAACAACTTCACAAGTTTTCAACCACTTGGGCAAATACTACTTCGCAAAAATAAAATATGGTTTTTGTTTAAGTGTTAACCGAACTTCTTGATCTTCATTAATCTCATCGGGTCCTTACCATTTTACACAGGAAACTAAACAACAAAAAAATTCAGATCCCATCTCTTAAACCGATTTACATATCATACGTAAACACTATATTACCCTTTATGAAATCATTATTATTACACATTCTAGAGAACATATTCATAAACTAATTAATGGTAAAACTGTTATTATGCAAAAAGTAAAAGCGATAAAACAATAATAATTATGTGTTTTTTAAAACATGCCTTTTTTATCCGAGAACAATTATTTTGGAAAGGTTGGAGGAATACATAAAATGCATTCGAAACTTAAATAAGAATACACAAAAATTATTAAGTAAGTAAAATGAAATAAAAACCACATCACTATAAAAAGGCAATAACAATAACTCCCGTGACCATAGTGTAAGTCATGAATATTGTATATTGATTTGTGAATATTACGTACAAAGGATACAACATAAATAAAGATTATCATTCCTCTATTTTGGGTAAATTGCGATTACCCTTTAATGACTAGCTAGACAATATCAATTTACAAATAATGGTCCACTCATCAATCCTATCCATATGTGAAATATACTGCTAACACTCCCCCGCAGTTTGAGCGAGAGGACCCCGAACACTCAAACTGGAGCGAAAATCTTCAAACAAAGCTGAAGGCAAGCCCTTAGTGAAAATATCCACAAACTGATAGCGACAAGGTACATGAAGGACTCTGACTTGACCAGTGGCCACCAAATCCTGAACAAAATGAATGTCAATCTCAATATGCTTGGTCCGTTGATGCTGAACCGGATTCGAGGACATGTAGACAACACTAACATTATCGCAGTAGACTAGTGTTGCAGAAGATACCGGAGTATGTAGCTCTCGAAGAAGATTCCGTAACCAACATGTTTCAGCAACTGCATTGGCAACCCCATGATATTCCGCCTCTACACTAGAACGAGAAAGTGTCGGTTGGCGCTTAGCAAACCATTAGAGTAAATTGTTGCCAAGAAATACACAATAGCCAGAAGTGGACCTCCGAGTAGTTGGGCAGCCAGCCCAATCAGCATCAGAATATGCAACCAATGATGTAGTGGAAGAAGAGTACAACTGTAACCCGTAATCCAAAGTACCTCGAATGTAGCACAAAATCCGTTTGAGCGCAGAGAAATGGGGCTCTATCGGATCATGCATATGAAGACACACCTGCTGTACGGCATAAGAGATATCAGGGTGAGTGAATGTGAGATACTGAAGGGACCCTGCAAGACTCCGATATAATGTGGGATCAGATACCAAAGGACCATCATCCCCCAGTTTAGACTCAGTGTCAACCGGAATCCGACTGGAATTACAATCAACCATGCGAGCACGCTCATGAATCTCTGTAGCATACTTGTGTTGAGATAAAAACATACCGGAAGAGTCACGTGTAACATATATACCCAGAAAATAATTAAGTGATCCCAAATCTGTCATAGAGAACTCCGTATGTAAAGATGCAATAATACGCTGTAGTAAGCTATCAGAAGAAGCTGTCAGTACAATATCATCAACATATAATAAAAGATAAGCAGTATCAGTCCCCTGATGATAGATAAACAAGGAGGAGTCACAGCGACTGTGTGTAAAACCAATCCCAAGAACAAAGGTGGCAAATCGCTGAAACCAAGCCCGAGGAGCTTGTTTCAACCCATACAAAGATCTGCGTAACAAACATACATAATCCGGATGCTCAGTATCACGAAAACCAGGGGGTTGGTGCATGTAAACAGTCTCAGATAAATCCCCGTGCAAAAAGGCATTCTTAACATCAAGCTGGTGAATCGGCCAATGTCTGGAAGCAACCAAACTGAGAACCGTGCGTATAGTGCCAGGTTGTTCATCAACATCAACCCCCTCTATCTGAGAGCTGCCATTCGCGACAAGGCGAGCCTTGTAGCGACTGAGAGTACCATCCGCCAAGTACTTGTGACGAAATAACCACATACAGCGAACTGTAGGACGGGGTACAAGAATCCAAGTGTTGTTTTTAATAAGAGCATTAAATTCATCATACATAGCATTTAACCAATTCGGGTCATGGAAAGCAGCATTATAGGATCGGGGTAAAGGAGAAACCGAAGACACATGACAAGCGTAACAAGGATTGGGATGTGTAGTCCCGACACGAGAACGTGTAACCATGGGATGAACTGAAGTCGTGGTCAGTGTAGGGTTAGCAATAGGGGGAGTTTGGGAAATGGAAACGGCGGCGAGGGGCTGTATAGGAGGGTTGGTGATTTGTGGGGAGGGAGGTATGTCTGGGGATGCCACAGTGGAAGAAGGTGAAGAGTGGAATAAGGGTGAAATGAGGAGGTAGGTGGGGTTGGTGGTTCAGGAACAGATGATTGTGAGGGTGGAGTTGGTGTTGGGGTGAGTTTTATGATGCTGGAAATGAGGTTAGGGGAATCATCCAAGAAATCATAAGATGGTTTTACAGTGAGTGTGGTGGAGCCAAATGGAAAAACTGACTCATCAAAGGTAACATGTCGTGATATGATTATTTTGTTAGTGTTTAGGTCTAAGCAACGGTAGCCACAATGATTAGTGGCATGCCCCAAATATATCGATGGAGTGGCACGTGGCCCGAGTTTGTGGTCGGCATCAATGTGAGGGTAACAAAGGCACCCAAAAACGCGTAAGATATGGTAGTCAGGTGGGGTGCCAAACATGCGTGTAAAGGGGATTTCATTGTCAATTGCACGGGAAGGTAAAATATTTAATAGATAAACGGCCATGTTGAGGGCTTCAACCCAGTAGTTTGAGGGTAGGTGTGCTTGAAAAAGCAAGGTGCACAAATTGTGTTTAAGTCATGAATATTATATATTGATTTGTGAATATTACGTACAAAGTATACAACATAAATAGAGACTATCATTCCTCTATTTTGGGTAAATTGCAATTACCCTTTAATGACTAGCTAGACAATAACAATTTACAACTAATGGCCCACTCATCAATCCTATCCATATGTGAAATATACTGCTTACACATAGTTGCGTTTGCATATGGACACAAAATTATTCTTACTTACAAATTTTAGTAAACCGTCATATATATTCCTTCAATGTGGGACATACATTGCACCAACATTGGTGCAGCCAAAGATGAATATATTATGGTGATGGTTGTGGCTTGTTTCATGTAGGTGATCATTACATATTCATTAAATTCAATTAATATTCTATTTTACCTAGAGTGAGAACGTAGAAGCAATATTAAAGCAACTGATTGTGATTCTAGATACACCTGTTCCAAGACGAAATTGATGTGTTTGTGATCCCTGCCTCTTGCTTTACGCTTGTTACAATTACGTCTTTAGCTACTACTTCTGGTGTGGTTTCTCTATCTGTAATCTATGGCCCTTTAATCGTCAAAAGATGATCATTTTTCCTGGTATGGTACGGTGCACAAACTATAGTAGACTTTAAGTCTTAGATTGGTTGAAGGCAGGTTTGTGCCTTGTCCAATTTTGATCATGATTAGAATTAGGATAGGCCATATTTATGTGATGATTGTTATGCAGTGTAGTGATAGAATAAAGTGCAGTAAGTATGCAAATAAGATAGGATACATACGGAGGGAAATTTAAAAGTAACTAACTTTATAAATTGATTGAATAAATAAAAGTGTTTACACTATTTGGCATATTTATACTTCACCAACAGGTATCATTGTGTGTGGTTTAATGAATTCAACAGTCACAATGGTTGGTGAATAACTGCCAAAATAACTGTCATGTAACTAATACCTATAATAACTGTCTAACATGGGTCGTTTGGGGCTTCGCCCAACCCATTTCCTAAATACAGATATTTAACTTTACAATGAACTAAATTGTCTTTAATAAAAGTATACTATAATGTCTGCATAAAACTAAAACAACGGATGATCAGTAGTGATGGTTGTTTGATCTTAAACAAGGTTCCAACAGTCACCTCTCTAAGATCAAAAACCATCATCCTTGAATCTTCTGTCTTCAGAATCAAATGATGAAAAAGTCATCATTTGGTGAGGTTCTTTCATCCTTGATTCTTTTCTGATTTGAGAGACTGCTTTGACCAATTGGATTGTGACTATAGGCAGTGCCTTCTTTAGTCTCATCTTCAAGCTTTATGCCAAAATGAGCAGGTTTGATGTAGTTCTTGGACCCTATAGATGCATGCAGTCTGTCCTTCTGATCCTGACTGCCAAGGCAGTATGATGCCTTGCCTTTGTCCACAATGTTTGTGGCCTTGATTGGTACTGAAATCTGTCCAACCTTTTGCATTCTTACAGTATTATGGTATCCTTTAAGAACATCTATATACCTGTTATAGCATTGCTTGAGGGCTTCACCATCATTGTAGGAGAAACCAAGGATCTCTGCAGCTTGTCCAAACTTTTTTGAGACGTGTACTTGTATGCAACCACCCAAACACTCAACAACCTTATAAAGGTCCATCAAGTGTACAATTTTGCCATTGATTTGGGGTGGTAGAGGGCCTGGCAAGGGGCCATTAAGATAGACTTCATAGAACCATTTGAGAGTGGATATGAACCTTCTCCTGAAATATTCCCATTGTTGTCCAACCAATTTGTCTATGCTAATCAGATTCATGAAGTTTGTGAAATCAGTAAAGGTGTTGACTTTGGTAGAGTAGGTTACTCCTTTGATTTCAACTTTATCACAATCATGTGACTGTGGGTCTTGGGATGCATCTAAAGCTTTGAAGTGATTGTCCAGAAAATCATTATGTTTGATTTTGAGTGCATCTTCATTGAAGGTGTGTGTAATTGGATCTTTGAACATGTACTGTAATGTACATGTATTGTTCTCATAGAGAACTTGCACTCCTTGTTTCTCAAGGAGATCTGCAGAAAGGATGTTTAGGGATACCTCAAGGGTGTAAAGGACCCCTGGGATCAAGTACCTTCCATTACCATTTTTTACAATAACTTCACCAATTCCATATGTAAAAAGAAATTTATTTTCTTCTTCAATTTCCCCTACTGTGAATTTCTCCTTAAGTTTACAGAAAAGATTAACTCTAGAACAAACATGCATGTTTATATGAGTACTGATATACCATATATTGTCCCAGTTTTCATGATCTGTTCCTTTTAGCATGCATTTTGTTTCAAAGTGTATCAATTCTGGAAACTTAATGCTTACAGTGGGACATTGGAACTTGTGTTGTGCAGATGAGTTTTCTGCATAGTTGCTTGATAAATCCTGTTAACCAACTTCTTCCTCCATCCTTCTTGTGAGGCAATCTTTGATCATATCCCCTTATTTCTTTCATTTAAAACATCTAAAAGTTCTGAGTTTACTATGTGAGGCAGTTTTGATTTCTTCAAGTTTTTCTTTGAGCATGTTTTTGCAATCTTGGGTAATCTGCTTTATGCAGATTCCCATCTTCTCTTCTCTTTCCCTTTTCTGTCTCAGCAAGCCAGACTAATTGAACCTTCTCATAGGCCTCCTTAAACCAAGTCTCTGATGCCACTTCTTAGATTGGTTGAAGGCAGGTTTGTGCCTTGTCCAATTTTGATCATGATTAGAATTAGGATAGGCCATATTTATGTGATGATTGTTATGCAGTGTAGTGATAGAATAAAGTGCAGTAAGTATGCAAATAAGATAGGATACATACGGAGGGAAATTTAAAAGTAACTAACTTTATAAATTGATTGAATAAATAAAAGTGTTTACACGATTTGGCATATTTATACTTCACCAACAGGTATCATTGTGTGTGGTTCAATGAATTCAACAGTCACAATGGTTGGTGAATAACTGCCAAAATAACTGTCATTTAACTAATACCTATAATAACTGTCTAACATGGTTCGTTTGGGGCTTCGCCCAACCCATATCCTAAATACAGATATTTAACTTTACAATGAACTAAATTGTCTTTAATAAAAGTATACTATAATGTCTGCATAAAACTAAAACAAGGGATGATCAGTAGTGATGGTTGTTTGATCTTAAACAAGGTTCCAACATTAAGTTGGTTAACTAAGTTCGTGCAAATATTGTCAGGTGCAGGTTTTTTTACAAAATACAGCAGCGTTTAAGGCACTTACCTAAGTTCCTGAAAATACGGTGAAGAGCAGGTTTTGTGTTGTACATGTCGGTATGTAACGCACTATTTTCTACTATGCACATATGGTCAAGTGCATATACAAGAGACTTCAGATCCACCATTGTTTTCTACTATGCACAAAATATAGCATAGTTTAAGGTGATTATTTGGGTGGTATCGCATTGTTTTCCTGCTACTCGTGCTTCTGTTTCTTGACATCTGGTGGGTCTGTGTCTTCCTTCTTGTCTTTGAAGAGGTTTCTGTGGACTGAAGCCTTGATAGGTGTGGATTTTTCATCTGGCTTCTGTGAGGAAGTACCTGACCAAAATAACATGTTTGGCCCATTTGGCTTTTCTCCATTGGAAATGAAAAATAACTAAAAGAATACGATTTAGAATACCATGTTACATGTTGCTGCACATCCAAAATGTCTGCTGGTATTAGTTATAGATATTTGCATCGTCAACGAAATATTTGCAAAGAAAGAAAAAGAGCATTAAGAATATGTCTGTGCGTACTCGTGATAATAAAAGCAAATAAATATGTTAAAATTATCAAATTTCCCGTGGCAGCCAAAAAAGTAAGTTATTCCAAACACCCCTTAGCCACCTAATGATTTGTTGCCACTGAAGTGCAACCTTGATCCATTTATCCATTTATCAATTGCCTAATAACATCAAAATTAAGCTGAAGTTTTCATAAGCGGGAGGTAACATCTTTTTGGAGCTGTAGCATAATTATGTTGATACAAACCTCAAAACTGGTGGGATCTTCAGAGATGCTGCAAGCATGGACTGCTTATCCTCGAAGATCAGGGCAGGACCTATGGAACATTTATGAAAAGGAATCAATTTCCAATTACACTAAAAACTAAAGTGGAGAAAACGAAAAACTAAAAATTTCTCGTGCTTAACGTTAACCTGCACTCTCGGATACCAAAAATAAAGAGCTTACATAGTGCTTCTTGATTTCTAGAGTGGATGACTCCATTTTCAATTCATCAACTTCAGCTTTAGCATTTAAGAGCTGATTAAAATATAGCCAGTGTATTGACATAGTGTCAAATGGTATCCTAAATATGACAATGAAATTCTGGCATTTTTACCATTGCTACTCGGCCTTATAATTATGTAGTTCCTCTGCCTGGGCAATTACATCGTCTATTTCATTTTTGAATATCAAGAAGCTGATCGAGTAGTTTCTGTAAATGTAAGATATAAAAATCAGGGTTAAATGCAATACTTTTGTTTGATACTCAAGAGATTACTTGTATTAAGAAACTAAACTCTAACACTGATATTGTACTTCTTACACATCGACTTTTTCTCAGTGTGTAAACCCTCGCCTGCTTTCGTCTGCAACCGCAACTGCAGAAATCAAAGCTGGTAAATATATAGATATGCCAAAAGATGAGTGGATAAAAAAAGGGTACAACTGTTGTGTAGTCTTTTTCTATTAGTTGAGTCAACTTCACCAACATTGTAGGTTGTGTTAGTAACAATCCTAATACATTTGTATCCATATATTTTTCATCATATTCTAATATATTAAGCTATATAGATGAAAAAGGATTTAATGTTTCAATACCTTATCTCCCTTGACCTCTTCGGGTTTCACTGTTGACGATTACATTATTCATCCAGAGATATTTACCTGCAATATGACATGTGATTGAGGCATTATTCCAACGGTGTCATCGACAATAATTCGTAAATACTAACAACGTTCAGTAGTATTATTGTCATAGTGTGTGTGCCGGGTTGATCTAAACCTTTTTTTTTTTTTTGATAAATAACTTAAATATATAAAAGATAAAAGCAAAGATACGATACCAGTTGGAGGGGTTGAAGGGGTTGTAAATGGTGTAAGAAGAATTCGATAATGGTCTTTTGTCATTATTTACAATGGATACGGGTATATGGCATCTGCTTATTACTGGTGTGTTGGTTTCTACTTATGGTAGTCTGAAATTCGTAAAAATGCAATTTGAAATAATTTAGCAAATCACCTCGAGTGATTGAATGTCGTGGCCTATTATTTTCATCTAACGTACTGGGACCTGGCCTTATTTATCTGGGCATGCCTAAAATGATAACAATAAACAAAAAATTAGTAGATGGTATTATGTAACTCAAATAATGTTTCAAAATAAATAATCAAATTACCTCGAGTAATCAAATGCACAGACCTGTTAGGCTGTTATTTTTATGCAAAGTGCTGGTGCCTGTTGCCGTTTGTGATGACAATAAACAAAAAATTAGTAGATGGTGGTATGTAACTTGAATAATGTTTCAAAATAAATAATTAAATTACCTCGAGTAATCAAATGTGCAGACCTGCTAGGCTGTTATTTATATGTAAAGTGCTGGTGCTTGTTGCCGTTTGTGTGACCACACCTATAATGGCAATGACAATCTTAAAAACTATGAACTTCAACTTTTCGGCTTCTCATGAACCGTTCTACAAAAAACCCCTAAATTAATACGAAACCCCTATCCCAAACACCTTTGAATTCACTAAAAAAAATAATAATAGTAATTAAAAAAAATGCATACCTGAAATTGAAGCAACAGATAGAAACATATATTCACTCCATAAGAGCATTAAACATGCCATGACCAAATAACCAACAACATCAAATTGAAGCTGACAAATTGTAGAAACAACTAAAAAGAATCCCGACACCAAAACCCCTCACAATCGATTGTTAACAATCACAGAATCTTGAAGCACAAACCAAAAACCCGAAAACATCAAACCCTAGCATACCGTGTTGATTATCTGATTTGACTCTGTGTGTCGAGAATGTTCCAGCGCTATCAAGCGCTATCATATGTAGTGATGAACCTGGGCAGAGCAGCTGCTGCTTTCCTGGTGTCCCACCCATTCGTTAGCCAAAAAAAGCCCGGTACTGTTGCGAGCACTGTAGAATTCAATGTCTAATTATATATATAGTAATGATTCAAAGAATTTTTACATACTACGCTCAACTTCATATTGAATTTATACACTTTAAAATCTACAAAATTAACTGCTATTTCCTGTAACAAGATTAAATCATCCTAAATAGACTTAACCCTTAATTACAATAACACCAACAAGCTTAAGAAACCAACTAAATATTTGATTCTGGCAATATTTTTACAAGCACCACTCATCAACTCTACTGGAAAAAGACACTCTTGTGTCGAATAATTCTTGTTTGTGATCTTCGCTGTGCCATGGAAATCACAAGCCTCCACACTTTGTTGGCTCATCTGAAAATAATTATTGAATGCGTACGATACATTCATACGTGCACTTAGTTTATTGCATGTTGATCCATACGAAAGACTCGTGCAATCACCCATTCTACAAGCAAAATCCAAATGAGCATATACGCTACTTAAATTCCTTATATCTTCGTTCAAAACACACCATTTGTTACTTATATACTTCACGTTTTTTGCACCCACGGGCATCTTGTCGTTACCTTGGCCCGAAAAATCAATAGGGAACTTTGGTTGTCCGTCGTGCCTAAAAATCCCCCAGTGACGCTCAAAGTAGCCCGGTGCAATACTTTTAGTATTCTCATCGGTTAAACTGAAAAGATAAACCTCAATGTACCCGGGGTGGAGTGGGGTTCCTTTGTTTGTTGCTAATTTTTTTAGTAATCCGTTGTAGAATTTTTGGGCCAATTTCGTGTTGGCTTGTTTATGGCCGTCTGTAGGCCACCCAATTTCTCCAACGATGATTTTAACTTTCTTAGCTCCGGCTTTCCTGAGCGAATATGTGAGGGTGTCTAGGTTGGCGTCCAACATGTTTGTGTATTTAATATTTCCATCTTGAACACCTTGTCCACCACCTTCAAAGAAAGCAAAATCAATTGGGAAATCCTCGTTTTCGTAGAGACTAAGGAAAGGATAGATGTTAACCATGAAAGGGCAGTTGTTTTCGTCCAGAAATCTTGATATTTTGACCATTACGTCTCTGATTTCTGACCGGAAGTTTCCTGCAGATGGACCTTGTGTACCGGAGTCATAAACATCGGCATTTTGGGGGATGGTGGCTTTTATTTTGTTTCCTAGCCCAGCTTCATTTAGTGCTTTCTGTACGTTTTTTAAGGCTGGGAAAATGGTTTTCTCGAAGGCTCCTTTGTATGATTTCAAGAATGGTTCGTTTCCAACGGCTATATGCCTGTATTGTATCATAGATTTTCATCAACGGCTATATACCTGTATTGTATTATAGACACATGTGTATGCATGAATATAAAAGTATTTGTCTATCTTACTTGATATCAACACCTTCATGACCATGCAAATGATCGCTAACATTGTCTTTGACATAATCCTGAACAGCATCATAATCCTTGCTGAACTTTTTGAGATAAAGGTTAGGAATACCAAGCATAACTTCAATGCCCGTCCCAGCAAACTGACCAACGGTCCAATGGTCCGAATCAAAAAGCTTCACCTTTTTAATCTGATTGTCTCTTAGCATCTGAATTACATATTTAGGATCAAGAGGTGTTGACGTCTGAGTACCCCAATTCACACCTAGACCATTCACACACGCCATGCCTAAAATCACAAAAAAATATGCCCATATCAAGACCATGGCTCGAGCTATGGTTCGAGATAGTGCACCAAATTTGTAGAGGGTAATGAAAAGGTTAGGATAGGTGGACCAAAAAGGGCTGGATACTATTATTTGGATGATATAGGTGTTTGGGTAATCGCAAGTTTTTTCTTTTATTTTCTTTTCATTGGTATTTTATTTGAGGTCAAATGATGACATGATTTTATTTCACTTTCCTTTTATACATATGGTGGTTATCTTTCAAAGTCAACTTGGTTCTAATCTTAGGAACTGTACACTTTGAACCAAATAATCTCGATACTTATGCTTCTTATGTAAATATTATTACACGAAGGACCAAATACGTTAGTTAGAAAGTGTGTAACCATAAAACGGTTACAAAGTGGCGGTTAAGGAATTCGGTTACCAACCGAATAGACACAACGGTTCAAGGAACCGGTTAGGACATAATATATACGTACATGTACAAACGATTTACAGGTTAATAGACAAATTTCATACTTATTCATTTATACTTTGCAATCTATACATTTCGAACTATATGTGGGACAACAATTGGCATCAAAGCAAGAGGTTAACGTTTCGTTTTTGGTTACCAAAGATACTAACGACACAATTCCAATGGAACATGCTGCAATTTTTGTTTCGACGGGACTTTTTTTGTTTTCTCTCTTCTTCCAAGAGAAACAACACTTGAATAAGCATACGTAGAAGATAGTGCACGATCATTTACGTAGGGGATTGCAAACGTTTACACCAAACGGATTGGTGGGGAAACCATTGTTGGCGACAACATAGGGAAGGAAGGAAGACACTTTGTTCGGGTTTGAGAGCAAGTGGGTAAATACTTTGTGAAACCGGTTAATTCAAAACTCAAAGTAGAAGAAAACGCGGGATACACACGCGGGGAAAACGTTGTTGTGGAGAAAAGAATACGTACGTGACAAGAAAAAAAGAAGAGCGCTCAGGGCATTTTGTGTGGAGTAGTGTCAGGACGACACAAGGAAAACAACAACAACGGGAAAGAAAATCAGAAGCAAACATACCTTGTTTGTTTTGGTGTTAGTTACCATCTCGGTACCAAAAGTTTGTACGTGGGAAGTTTGATCTCGAAAAAGGAAATCAAATAACGTACAAGAAAAGGAGACGTGTTTAGTATGGATTAATAAGAAAAGGAAGAAAGCTTTTGATTGACAAATTGGTACAAACCAATTCGACAACCAAAGAGGCTAGGGACTCGTTTTGGTTCGCAAAAAGAAAGAAGTTCGAAAGAAAAGAAGGCCGAGACCCCTTTTTGTTCAAATCAGAACTTCGAA
This sequence comes from Chrysanthemum makinoi, assembly GCA_910596185.1. NCBI lineage: Eukaryota > Viridiplantae > Streptophyta > Magnoliopsida > Asterales > Asteraceae > Chrysanthemum > Chrysanthemum makinoi. The sequence goes on along the minus strand of OU343221.1, from coordinate 34,318,384 downwards.
AAAAAAACAATACGTAAAGATTTTGTTTTGGGCACTCGTTGGACAAGGCAACTCGACACAAGGAAAACTTGGTGTTTTAATTCGAAGGGTAAAAAATTCGAACAAGGAAAGGACATCAAGGGCACGAATTGCATATTGGAAAACAAGAACAAAGGTTACAACGAGGCAAGGAAAACGAAAGGAACCAAACTTGGGAATAACAACAAGACGTTGGTAAACGATTTTTACTAACGTGAGACAAAGGGAATACACTTGTGTTCATCACATCATCGAGGTCACAAGTTAAACTTTTCTGGATTTCATTTATAAGAATAGTATAGAATAGTTATTTTCATACAATTAGGAAATCCCGAGAACTATTTATTGATCCCGTATTATTAGGATTCCCGGAAGATTAGATATTCCCATTTTTATAGAAATACCATACTAGGAAGGATAAATCCCATTAAAATTAGAAAGTGAAGATACTAAGAACTTTCAAGATGACCGTCAACGATATAGGAAGCACATCAACTACATCAAAACCCGTAACACCTATTGCACAATATCAATGCCCTAAGTTGAAAAACACAAACTATACAGTTTGGGCTATACAAATTAAGGTTATACTAGAGGCACATGGTTTATGGGAAGCAATAGAACCTAAGATAGATACGCAAGTAGATGATAAGAAGGATAAGGCAACGACTGCCTTCCTATATCAAGCGTTGACCGAAGATGTAATTTTACAAGTACCGGGTTGTAAAACGGCTAAGGAATTATGGGATTCGTTAAAGAAAAGACACGTTGGAGAGGATAGAGTGCAAAAAGCACGGTTACAATCATTGATGATTGGGTTTAACTCACTTCAAATGAAGGAAGATGAAATGGTGGATGCATTTACGGCTAAACTAAACGGCTATGCTACGAAGACAAAAGAATTAGGGAAAACTTTGGATGAATCACTTTTAGTACGAAAACTATTATACTCCACACCAGATAGGTTCATTCAGATAGTAGCATCCATAGAACAGACAAGTGATCTCGACGACATCACTTTAGATGAGATCACTGGAAGACTCAAGGCATTTGAGGAAATGATAAAACTCCGGAAAGGAGGGCAAGTAGAAAGCCAGGAAAACCTATTATTTGCACATGGCGAACACTCAGGAAACAGAACACGTTTTTATAAACGTGGAGGGAAATCAAATTTCTCACGAGGGAACTGGCAGAATAATAGAAATAGAAACAACTCACAAGGAGGGAACTCAAATCATAAAGAGAGTTCAGATAAGAATAAAAGTGAGTGGGATTTAAGTAAAGTAAAATGTTACGAGTGTCATAAACTTGGACATATTAAAAGGAATTGTAGAGGAACATCAGCAACTTAGGAACAATCAAACCTTATCTTAGAGGATGATGAACCATCACTATTAATGACTATGCACGTAACTGAACACGAGGAAGTGTTTTTGAATGAAGAAAAAATTCAACCAGGAATATATGCTACAGCAGACGCAAGCATATAGTATTTAGATAATGGTGCAAGTAACCATATGACGGGAATAAATTGTCATTTTAGGGAAATTGATGAAAGCGTAACAGGACGAGTACGTTTTGGAGATGGATCGTATGTACAAATAATGGGTAGATGGTCTATACTATTAGGTTGTAAGAACCAGGAACAGAAGGTAGTATTGGATGTATACTACATACCAAACCTAAAGAGCAACATACTTAGTCTAGGACAACTTACGGAAATAAGTTGTAAGGTCATTATGGACGGAGATAAATTGACTTTGTATGATAAAAGCAAGAAGTTTTTGATGAAGGTTGAAAGATCTAATAATCGACTCTACAAGATTCAGTTACAGATAGCACCTATATATCTCTTAGAAAATATAGATAACCAAGCATGGTTATGGTATGCTAGATCAGGTCATCTGAACTTTGACGATATTAACAAGATGACTAGGAAAGGTCTAGTAGAAGGAATTCCAAGAATAAATCATGCCGGACAGATTTGTGACGCATGTTTATTAGGAAAACACAGTAGAACACCATTTCCAAATCAAGCTAAATTCATATCAAAGAACCCGTTGGACTTAGTATATGGAGACCTTTGCGGTCCTATAAGTCCAGCAACACACTCAGGCAAGAAACTCATTTTCTTGTTAGTAGACGATTTTACACGTTTTATGTGGCCCATCTTTCTTACATCGAAAGATGAGGCATTTAGTACATTCAAGGAATTTAGACAGAAGATAGAAATGAAGGATGCTAAGAACAGATAGAGGTGGTGAATTCACATCAAATGAATTCACAAGGTACTGTAAGGAAAATGGAATAGCACGATTGATGACAAAAGACTTACTCACCACAGCAAAATGAAGTAGTGGAGAAAAGAAATAGGACAGTGTTATCAACTACGAGGAGTATGATGAAAGCAATGAAGTTACCCTTAACTTTTTAGGCGGAAGCAGTTAAACATGCAATTTGCATACTCAATAGGGTACCTACGAGGGCCCTGATAGATAAAACTCCATATGAGGCACTCTATAATAGAAAACTGAATTTTGAAAACCTAAGAATATTCGGATGCACAGCTTATGCAAAGATAACAATACCTCACTTGAAGAAGCTGGACGATAGAAGCATACCAATGATTTACTTAGGAGTAGAGGAAGGATCAAAAGCATGTAGGCTATATGATCCAATAGCCAAGAAGAAACGTGTTAGTAGGGACGTAAAGTTTATGAAGAGGATACGAGTACACAAGATACATTTTGGACTAGTTTTGTGGTAGAAGGAGTTGACAATGAAAACCTTACACCAGTCAACACAGAAAACGATGATAACACGTATCATTAACAAGATCAGATCCCTGATCCAGTTTCACCAATCACACTACCGACATACAATTACGACCCACACATAGAAGAGGAAGAAGAAGCTACTACTAGTTTTGTAGAGAACTCAAGAGGTAGATTTGATGATACACCCGTACGTGAATATAGAGACATGACGGAAATATACAAGTATGCACGTAGAGTTGAACCACAAAGTTTACTATTTACGAAAGAAGAACCCCGTAACTATAAGGAAGCATCAACAGATGAGAAATGGATTAAGGCCATGGAAATTGAATTGGATTCAATCAACAAGAATAATACATGGACTCTTACAACATTGCCAGAAAATCAGAAGGCAATAGGACTCAAATGAGTTTACAAGACCAAGAGGGATGCAAAAGGAAATATCATCAAATACAAAGCACGGTTAGTAGCAAAAGGTTATGTACAAGAACAAGGAATAGACTTTGATGAAGTATTTGCACCGGTTGCTCAGATAGAGACAGTTCGGTTGATATTAGCATTAGCAGCATATCATGGATGGCAAGTACATCACTTAGATGTAAAATCGGCGTTTTTAGATGGAGATTTGAAGGAAGAAGTCTACGTTACACAACCTGAAGGATTTATACAGCAAGAAAATTCAGGAAAAGTCTATAAGCTTACTAAAGCTTTATATGGCTTAAGACAAGCACCAAGAGCTTGGAATGTGATGCTTGATCAAACTTTAAAGTCCTTAGACTTTAAGAAGTGTAATCTCGAACAAGCAGTTTATACGAAGAGAAGCAAGAATTCTACACTTATAGTTGGAGTCTACGTAGATGATTTAATAATCATAGGCACTCCAAGGAAGGAAATAGAAGAATTCAAATCCCAGATGAAGGATAAATTTGAAATGAGCTACTTAGGATTCTTAGCTTATTATCTTGGGATAGAAGTTACACAAACAAGAGGAGAGATTACAATCAAGCAGACAGGTTATATTACAAGATCTTGAAGGAAACAAGTATGGCGGATAGTAATGATACAAAGATACCAATGGATACTGGTACTAAGTTGATCAAGGCGGAAGATGGAAACTCAGTTGACACAACTTATTACAGAAGCTTAATTGGAAGTCTCAGGTACTTACTACATACAAGACCTGATCTTAGTTACTCAGTCGGACTACTTAGCAGATTCATGCAAGACCCGAAGTGTTGGAAATGTATATATTTACAAACAGTGAATGTCCGGATTCGAACTCGTGACCATGGGATTGCACACATTAGCGAATGAGAATTAAAGTTAATAATTAATGTTTATGTTTACGATTAATTATTACACATTAAGTCCGTTAACGATCGTTAAGTATTTAACGGAAAAATGACTAACGACCGTTAAATGGAAAAGAGAAGGACTAGAAATGGAAAACTTGGAAAGTTATGGGTTTGGCTTTGGGCTTGTGTACATGGCCGGCCATAGGGCCTCTCCAAGGCCTAATTCCCTAACTTGTTCCCTAAGTTTACCTACTAGTATATAAGGAGGGTTAGGTTCTAGGGTTTCACACACTTGTGCATTGAATTAACCCTAGATCTCTCCTCTCCTCTCTTGTCCTACAATCGCCGAGCACCCCATTTGTGTAAGGAGTTCGTTTCGTTTTGCTTAAACGAGGACTTGTGTTAGATCTAGCAATCGCTTGATTCGTTTGGTTAATTCGTGTACAAGAACGTGGTTGTAAGACATTATTCTTACACCAATAAGTACTTTGTTTTGCTTTGCTCGAGGGTTGTTTTGCTTTGCTCGAGGGATTTGACATTCTAAGAGGTATGCACGCATACTTTCGCTAATTAATTTATTTGTTATGATCTTAAGTCTTCACTGTACTCTTGATGTCTTATGTTTATTGTATGTTTTATATATTATAAACTCAACAGTGGCATCACGAGCCTTGTATAACAAGTAATTAATTATTGAAACACATAATTAAAATAAACATGAATGTGTTATTATTTGTATGCTTAGATCTAGGGTTTGCAAAACCTAAACCCTAATATTGAGGGGGGCGTTTTTTATGGTGCCCTAATTAGGGTTTTGTAAACTATTGTTTTAATTGGATTAGAAACCCTAAGATGCATGAAACTTTATGTGTATATGCGTAACTTTGATTTAATTGCATTAATTGTTAAGTGTAATTTTATATCCATGATAATTATCTGCATGTTTTATCATGGATTTGCTTTATTGTATGTCTTTCTTGTTTAAGTGATATACACTAATTTTGATAGATCTAAAATTGGGAAGACCTCAATAATTATTAATTTAATCAATTATGTGCTATGTAGTATGTATTTAATTTTGACTTTGCGAATCGATGAATCGATGCATGTGGTTCACCTTGTACATAGATGAAAATGGGTGAAAGTCTTAATTAAATATATGCATATTGTCAAATCTAGAATTGGTTATTATATAAACCGTTATCTAATTGCACTTATACATTCATATTTATTTTTTTTAAATACTTGCTTGTTTGTTATGTGTAACAAGGGTATTTTACAAGAAAAATAAACTGACCTAAACAATGGTGAAACATGTATTTTAAGACTAGTAATCATAATCGTTTAATTGATTGATGACTTTGGTACAAATGGTCTGAACGGCTCACCCATGAGAATGAACTACTAAAGGGGTTTAAAGAAGTGCGCACAGTCACACTGAAAGGATGTCTAAGGTTTGCTTTAGCGCTGCACTGTCCTCTCGTAGTTCGAAAGTGGAGCTACTTAGTCAGCCATTAAATGTGCAAGCTCATCTTAAGGGCGAATTAGTTTTAATTCCATGCGCCACTTCGTTGGTAATTATCCGAAACACTAAGTGTTTACACTTATGCAAAAGTACGGTATAATGGATGATAATTAACACTAAATTCCTTGATTGGTGAACCCAATACCTCAATTAAAGTTTGATGATGAAAAGCTTATACATTAAAACAAGATATAAATGTTTTAATAAAACTATGCTACAAAGATGAATGCATGACATCTTTGTACATATTTGATTTAACATCAAAACTATTACCCTTTAATTTAAGTTATATGCCATCCAACGAAACGGAAACACCTAAGATTACTTTCAATTTGCGTGAGAACGTGACTTAGATCTTAATCGAAGGGTAAAATGTCCACGCGGTCATGAGAACGGGCATGGACGATTTTGCAGTTTCTTAAGTTGGATAACTTAATTGAGTTAGGCAGGAGAACCGCAACTCAAGGCATAAGATAGGATAAAACATGATTACATGGCGATTGATATTGGCTATATGTAAATCCCATAAATCTAGGAATTGCAATTGAAATTGGCAATTGAGCAAATGCTCTACCATTTTGTATAAGGTTCATTACTAGCAGATCAATTGACGTAATGAAATTATGACAATTTGGATCCTAGTTTTCAATAAATATTAATTGGTTATATGAATATGAACCTTGGGTATTTAATTGTTTATTGAAAAGGAAAATTATCAAAATACTAATTATGGTTTTGAACTTTTTCGTAGATTGCTCAATCTGAAACACTATGAGCTTACTTGAATGCCGCTTTCAAAGATATGATTGGAAGGACAAGTCGACCGCCCTAATTTCAATGACTGGCATCGTTCACTTAGGATCATCCTTCGTGTTGCCAAAAGGGTTGAAATTTTAACTACACCTTGCCTGATGCTCTCCCAACACGGCAACTGCTCTTGAACAAGAGGTATATCATGTTGAATATGAGAAGCACAATGATGTGCGGTCTAATGCTTTCGGGATGTCTGCTCAATTGCAAAAACAATTTGAGCACTATCCGCCTATTAGCATGTTAGATGAACTCAAACGTATGTTTGAGAAGCCACCGGCAGCTGAACTGTATGAACTTATTGAAAAGGTTCATAGTTGCAAGCAAGAGGTTGGCAAATCTGTCTCCGACCACGCCCTAGAGATGAAACATCACTTGGACCAATTGGAGAAGCTCGTGCGTGGTTACTCGAATGATGTATGTGCGGCCTCATCAATCACTCCCTAATCGATCGGTTTGGTGATTTTGTCCTAAATTTTAACATGCATTGCACGGGGAAGACAGTGAATGAGTTACATGCAATGCTTGTAGACTACGAGAAGAGATTGCCAAAGAAGGCTCCTACACCTGCTGACTCGCAATACTGGTGGTAGGGTGAATAAGCCTAAGCCAAAGCGATAAGAAAGGAAAGGAAAAGGAAAAGGAAGCAAGTTGTCATCCCACCAGCTCCTAAGAAGAACCCTAGAAAGAAAAAGGAGAATCCTAAGAAGGATTTGTCTTGCCACCACCGCAACTCACCGGTCACCTGGCGAACTGCCCGGTTTATCTGAATGAGTGCCTTCAGAATAAAAATAAGATGGTGCCTAGCTCATCAAGTATTTTTATGTTTGAATTATTTTCTTTTCCTCATAAGCAAAACTCCTGGATATATGATACAGGATGTGGTACTCACATCTGTAATGCATCGCAGGGACTTAGAGGGCAAAGAAGCTGACCTGTGGAGAAAGATACTTGTACGTTGGAAATGGAAAGCGTGCAGCTATCGAAGCCATAGGGACTTTTGATTTAGTGTTGCCTTCGGGTTTAATTTTAGAACTAAATAATTGTCATTATGCACCCTCCATTGTTAGGGTTGTTATTTCAGTTTCTTTGTTAAAGATAGATTTGTGCACACTTTACAAGTTATGGAATTTCAGTTTCTTTAAATAATGTTTTTTACTTTAATGCAATTCCTATTCTTTGTGTGTTTGAAATTGATATGGATGGTTGTATATCCAATGAAAATAATTCGTTGTATAGCATTAGCAATAAGAAGAGCAAGTTGAACTGTGACTCTTCTTATCTTTGCCATTGTCGCCTTGCCCATATTGGCAAGAAACGCATGGAAAAGCTGCAACACGATGGGCTTTTACAAACGGTCAATGATGAATCATTTGACAAATGCGAGTCTTGCATTGCTGGGAAGATGACAAGGAAACCTTTTTCACCCCAAGTGGAAAGGGCTTCTGATCTACTTGGATTAATACACACCGATGTGTGTGGTCCACTTAGACATGTGTCAAAACGTGGTGCTATCTACTTCTTAACCTTTACGGATGATTTCATTCGTTATGGTTATGTTTATTTACTTAAACATAAACATGAAGTCTTTGAAACATTTAAGGTTTTCAAGAGTGAAGTAGAATTACAACTCGGTAAGAAGATTAAAGCTCTTCGATCCGATAGAGGTGATGAGTATATAAGTCAAGAGTTCAAAGATTACTTAGCCGAGTGTGGAATTATCCAGCAACTCACATCTCCTTATACTCCACAACAAAATGGTGTATCTGAAAGGAGAAATCTTACCTTACTTGACATGGTACGATCAATGTTTGAACTTATGACTCTACCTTTTACTTTTTGGGATTATGCCCTTGAAACTGCTATTCGCATTTTAAATATGGTTCCAACAAAGAAGGTTGTTAAAACTCCATATGAAATATGGATAGGAAAAGCTCCCAACTTTTCTTACTTAAAGGTCTGGGGATGTGAAGCGTTTGTTAAACGTGACACACCTGATAAGCTCCAAGCCAGATCTGTTAAGTGTATCTTTGTAGGATACCCAAAGGAAACTATGGTTACTACTTTACTACCACCTGAGAATAAAGTCATTATGGCTAGGTATGGAGATTTCCTTGAAAGGAGTCTCATATCTCAAGAACCTCAGGGGAGAGTATATGATCTGAAATATGATCAAGAAGATACAACACCTTCTGAAAATACTAGCCAACTTCAAGAAGAACCTGAAAGCTTAGGTGCTCCCAAATTGTTCCCATTCGTAGGTCTGAAAGGACTATACATGCACCTGACCGTCTATGTCTTAACGTAGAGGTGGAGGAAAATATGGTAGGGGATCTTAATGAACCTGCCAACTATAAGGCTGCCATGGCTGATCCTGAAAAGGATATGCAGACTATGAATGGGGAAATGCAATCCATGAAAGATAATGAAGTTTGATTGAAGTTGACTCCCAATGCGAAAATCGTTGGAAGTAAGTGGATCTTCAAGAAGAAAACCGACATGGATGGCAATGTACACACCTACAAGGCTCGTCTAGTGGCTAAAGGTTTTACTCAAACCTATGGCATTGACTACGAGGAGACATTCTCTCCTGTAGCGGACATAAGAGCTATTAGGATTCTCATAACTATAGCTGCACACTATGACTATGAGATTTGGAAAATGGATGTCAAAACCGCTTTTCTGAATGGTCGTCTAGATGAAGACATCTATATGGCTCAGCCGGAAGGGTTTGTGAATCCATTATTTCCAAACCGTGTATGCAAGCTTAAGAGGTCCATTTATGGACTGAAGCAAGCATCAAGGCAATGGAATAAAAGATTCGATGGAGAAATCAAAGGTTTTGGATTTACTCAAAATCTTGATGAGCCATGTGTATATCACAAAGCTAGTGGGAGTCATGTTACTTTCCTTGTTCTGTATGTCGATGACATATTAATCATAGGAAATCATATACCAAGTCTAAATGAGGTGAAAACCTATCTTGGTAAATGTTTTTTGATGAAGGACTTAGGGGAAGCAGCATACATCCTTGGAATCAAGATCTACCGATAGATAGGCAAGGCTAATTGGTTTAATCCAAAGTGCTTACATTGACAAAATATTGAAGAGATTCAATATGCAAAATTCCAAGAAGGAATTTTTGCCAATGCAAGTAAATCATGGTTTGAGCACCAAGGCCGTGCTTCAACACTCGCAGAGGTGGCGCTATGAAGAAAGTTCCTCATGCTTCGGCTGTAGGATCTATCATGTACGCGGTACGATGCACAAGGCCTGATGTGGCGTTTGCTCAAAACCTGACCAGTCGGTATCAACAGTAATCCGTGAAATTCATCGGATGTTAAGCATATTCTCAAGTAACTTAGGGCTACAAGAGATATGTTCATAGTGTATGGAGGAAATCCAGTAACTGCTGTTATACAGGTTACTGCGATGCATCCTGGAAGTGTGACAAAGATGATACGAAGTCTCAAATGGGTTACATTTTGTCATCAATGGAGGTCGATTGAAGAGTAAGAAAAGCACAACACTTGCAATGTCCGCACGAAAGTGAGTACATAGCGCCCGGGCGCCATGGAAGCTGTTTGGATAAGGAAGTTTGTTTCGGGCTTGGTGTTATGCCGTCGATTGAAAATCCTATTAAAGTATATTGTGACAATTCTCACGCAATTACTTTTGCCCATTAACCTAGAGTCATGAAGGGCACCAGACACTATCCTAGACAATATCACTATGTTCGAGAGCAAGTCGAGATAGGTGAAATTGAGTTGCTCAAAGTTCACACAAATGATAACCTAGCAGATCCATTAACGAAGGCCTTACCTGGTGAAAAACTTAATCATTTGTCCGATAAGTTTGGACTTCGTTTAGCTAGTAGTTTCATGCCCATCTGTGACTAAGTATTTTAGATAAAAGGATATTGTAAACATTATTATTGAAATGAAATAAAGTATTTTGTTATGTTTATTATTCATTTATTATGATGTTGTCCTATATTTGCATGTTTAAATCCTTGAATAACTTAAGTTATTCTAAATAGTCCGTCGTCAATCAATAACATGGGAATGATATTGAATTAAGACAAATCTGAGTATTAGTTAGAATGTACTTGAAAGTATATTGATGCGTATCATGACTAATTTCAGATGATATTCAATGAATTGAATATAGGACTTATCCCACCGGCATGATAATACTTTATGGATCTTTGTCATTAAGTATATCATGGATATTTATCCTCGGACTTGAGATACAAGAGATATGTCATGGATGTAGTGCATTTTTGTGAAGCAATCTAACGCTACACGAAACTGGTAGTTATAAGGGTTGTTTTCAGAAGTGTTACGAAATTTATGAATCCTGCTTGTAGTCAAAATGGGATTTGTTTCCTTCAAATTTATTTGAAGTATAATACTACTGGGCCCCTCGTAGGATTGTTAAGATGTTTGTATGGCCATACCCAAGGTCTTCTGTTCAGAAGAATTGGTAATCTTAATAAATCATATAAAGCGAGAAACAGAATAGTTAATTAAGAAATGAGTGAGATCCATATTCTTATTAACATGGTATTGGAAATAAAAGGATGAATATGATGATGAATCATCAAAACTTGGTTTTTCTCCAGAAAACCATACACGAGTTGTACCGGGGGCATTGGCGTGTTGCTAGACGCTAACCAATGTCATTTCACGTTGTGTAAACATATCCAAGTGGGAGCTGTTGGAAATGTATATATTTACAAACACGTGAATGTCCGGATTCAACTCGAACCACCGGGATTGCACACATTTGCGAATGAGAATTAAAGTTAATAATTAATGTTTATGTTTACGATTAATTATTACACATTAAGTCCGTTAACGATCGTTAAGTATTTAACGGAAAAATGACTAACGACCGTTAAATGGAAAAGAGAAGGACTAGAAATGGAAAACTTGGAAAGGGGTTTGGCTTTGGGCTTGTGTACATGGTCGGCCATAGGGCCTCTCCAAGGCCTAATTCCCTAACTTGTTCCCTAAGTTTACCTACTAGTATATAAGGAGGGTTAGGTTCTAGGGTTTCACACACTTGTGCATTGAATTAACCCTAGATCTCCTCTCTCTCTCTCTTGTCCTACAATCGGCCGAGCACCCCATTTGTAAGGGATTTAGGTTTCGTTTTGCTTAAACGAGGACTTGTGTTAGATCTAGCAATCGCTTGATTCGTTTGGTTAATTCGTGTGTACAAGAACGTGGTTGTAAGACATTATTCTTACACCAATAAGTACTTCTTTGTTTTGTTTTGCTCGAGGGTTGTTTTGCTTTGCTCGAGGGATTTGACATTCGCAAGAGGTACGTTACGCATACTTTCAGTTAATTAATTTATTTGTTATGATCTTAAGTCTTTCGCTGTGTACTCTTGATGTCTATATGTTTATTGTATGTTTTATATATTATAAACTCAACACGAAGGATCATCACCTGAAGGCGGTAAAGCAAGTAATCCGATATATTAAAGGAACAAAGGAGCATGGCATAATATACAAGCAAGAAGGCGGCTGCAAGATTACAGGTTACAGCGACAGTAGTTATGGAATCAACACTGATCAAGGAAAAGGAACTATGGGATAGTATTTATTTCGAGAGTCACCTATTACCGGTGTACCGAAGCAAACCAACAAGTGGCGCTATCATCATGTGAATCGGAATTCATGGCTACCGCAGCAAGATGTCAAGCCTTATGGTTAAAACGATTGCTTAGTGAATTAACGGATGGGAAGAGAAGGATAACGCTGAAGGTCGATAACGTTCAGAATAGCACTCGCAGGAACCCAGTTTTTCATGGAAGAAGCAAGCACATCGATATTCGCACCCCCAATGGGCTGTCATGTCAGCGGAGAACTACAAAGAGCAAATATTCTAACAAAGGCTCTACCAAGATTGGAGTTCGTGACTATGCGACAAATGCTCGGAGTTCAAGATTTAGGACGAAGCAACGATCAAGATTAAGGAGGAGAATGTGAACCAAATAATCTCGATACTTATGCTTCTTATGTAAATATTATTACACGAAGGACCAAATACGTTAGTTAGAAAGTGTGTAACCATAAAACGGTTACAAAGTAGATGTTAAGGAATTCGGTTACCAACCGAAAAGACACAACGGTTCAATGAACCGGTTAGGACATTATATATATGTACATGTACAAACGATTTACAAGTTAATAGACAAATTTCATACTTATTCATTTATACTTTGCAATCTATACATTTCGATCTATACGTGGGACAACATACACCTAATTCTAATTGCTCCTTAACTTCTGGTCAAGATTAGCCATGACAAATCGACAATCACTTTCCAATGGTACAACATTTTGTAGTCACACTGGACTCTTATTATAATTTTTATAGCTATGACGCACTTTGTCTGCATGTTTCTGATGTAACTTGAGTTGGATATATTACGTATCTGCATATTAACACAAATGACTAAAAATTGCTCACTCGGAACAATATTATGACAATTGTCCAATGCAGTATCATGTTTTGGCACTTATTTTACATTTAGCGCAAAAACCTATTCCCTCAATTATAGACGACTAGCTTGACTGTTAAGATATGTTAAGACAATGCCACGAAAAAGTCCCCATCAAGTTTTACAGTTAAGATATCTTGGCAAACCTGTTTTGTATGTCAATTGTTATCAAAGCTCTCTAACAGTCACCAAATATACCACTCGATCTTTATGTATCTCATACCTTAGTCGTTAAGCATATAAACTGAGCGAGGGGCACTTACAGCTGCAAAATCTGACGATGCTGTTCGGACTAGTCCTCCACAGAATCCTATAAATGGCACTATGATCATGCTACCTAAGTAGATAGCTGATTGTCTTCTCTATGGAATTAAAATGTCTAACTAATGATTTGCTTGCTTCAGAAAGATATTAACAATTTGCTTAAAGAACTAGTTAGAGGAGAACACTTACGATAACAACTTAAATACCGCTGAAGGATTAAAATTGTTGCTACTTTTAGTAGCAATATGGTTTCTTTCTCCATAACTTTTCTATTCTTCCTAATTGTGAATTTGATTAAAAGCAAAGTTTCAAGTTTATTTGCCTTCAAGAGAATAAGAAGAACTTTCAAATTTAATATGCAATAATCAATGTTATAATGAAAAATAAAATCACAAATTAAAAGAGGTATCACAGAATTTAGTAAATATGTTATTTTACAGTTCTCCAACAACATAAGTATTCAAACACAGCAACTCAAGGACTTTGGTTATGGTAAACAAATTCTTTATAATATATAAGGTTGACGTTTCCATCCCTTAACATAAAGTCGTTTAAGGAAGAAAGGAAAAGAAAAAGAAAAACACAACAAGGAACGGAATTGTTACAATATAGGTTATAGTACCAGTTTGTTACTGATCACGATAATGATTTTTGGTTCACATGTCCGCTTGCATATAGGTCGATGCTTCCTATTTGAAACCGTGAATTTGCTTGTCCATCGCAAACGGTTAAAAATCGTAACCTGCCAATTTTAAAATTAATAAACGAATGTCACTGATGATACAAATTGCAAAACAATGAACCATCCTCAGAAAATATTATCTTTGCCAGTATAAGTTATTTACATGGTCATTGTACATCATGATCAAATCACGTAATGAGCAGCCATCTATATTTCCATTAAAAAAAAATTATACTTTATAATATAGTTTTAACACAAGATATTTAAATAACATAAAACTTCTTAACTGAAATCACTTTGGCAAGTGAATAAATATTGCAGTGTAATAAAATCACTTTTATTTGAATGTACACGAGTAGAAAATGAAATTTCCTCAAAAGCTCCGAACAAAATATCTGAATACATTTGCGAAAAATCCCTGCAACTTGACCTTATATACTTTTCGCTGGAAACGGTTGTCAAAGGTCTGAGAAGTTTGTTCATCCAAAATTTTCCAGCTGGATCCACGATAATCACTACCTTCAACCACCCTGCAATTAAATAGACAGCCATTTAAAAAAGAAAATTCTTGATAAAAGGGGTTTCTTGCATAATTGTATTAGTCATTAAAGCCATAAGTTAACGTATATCATGAAAGGTTTATGGATACTTTTAATATACGTATGACTCGATTCGAACACGAGACTTCGGGGTTGCACACATTACGTATGAGAATCAATGTTATAATAATTAATATATAAAATGTTATATTTAATTATTTAATCACGAATAAAACACTTAACGAGAGTTAGTATTTAACGAGGTTTGGTTAACGGTCGTTAAATAACAAGTTAAAGGACTAGAGATGAAAATAGAAGTCGAGAAGGTTCTAGAATCCCCTTGGGATAACAAAACCGGTCGTATGGGGTATTAGGGGAAGTCCAACCCTAACTTGGAGACCAAGGATTAGAAGAGTATAAATACAAGGCCTCTTATATTTATTATTCTTAATCTTGAATCCCTAATAACCCTAACTTCTATTCTTCTCCCTCTCTTGTGCTTGGACCGATCGTACACCACTCCTAATCCCTTAGGGTCGATTTTTCCTAGCTCAACATAAGTGTTTTGGTTGTTTGTCATTCAAGAACCTAGCTTTTTGCGTTGATTTGATTGTAGTACGTGTGTACAAGAACGAAGGGCAAATACATTTGTGTTTGGGTAATTCTTGGTATTCGACTTAGGGTTAGGTCGAATTTGATAAATCCTAATTTTAGGGTTTAGGGTTTCCGTGGTTCTTGATTAGTTGTATTGCTTGATTCGTAAAAGGTACGCATATACTTTAGTTCAGTTAATTCTTTACAAGTATTATTCTATTACTTCCGCTGCATGCTTTGATGATGTATATGTGTTTTATATAATTGTTATGAATTGTTAAAACCCAACAGTGGTATCAGAGCCAAGTTAATACGTTGTAATTAATTACCGAAACACATAGAAATTAAATCTTGTTGATTATTACATGTTTTTTTATGGTTTCTAGGGTTTTGAAAATTGAAACCCTAATTTATATATATAAGGTCGATTACCCTTTTATTTTTTGATTAAGTTTTATTTTTTGTAAAACTTGTAGAAACCTTAGGATTGCATGTAATTTTATGTAGTTAATTATGAATAAGTGTTATGTGCAATGATTATATGCGTATCTTGGGATTATGATTGTTATGAGAAATCCATGGTGGAACATGTATGTGAGGGGTATAAGGAGGGTACACATTAAATTATGACCCAAAAAAAGAAGGTTTTTAATACGCTTCGCGCTGACCCGCTTCTCCGCTCCTTTATGCGTCATATTTGGAGCTACCAAGTATAACTATTATATGTACGAAGCATCTTAAGGCAAAGTTGTAAGTTTCTCAATGCCTCGAGTAAAACTTTGTAGAATTTAATCTTAGTAATTTAAAACTAATGAGTAAGGTTTGTAAAATTTTATGTTATGAAGATGTGTGCATGCTTCTTCATACATAAGTTTTGATTACACATCAAAATTTTGTACCCTTAAATTTAAGTTTATGCCATCTAATGATAAGAAACACTTGAAGTTGCAATTTGTGTTATGTGAGATCTTAGCTAGATTTCAATGACAAGGTAAATCTCCATGTTGTGTGAGACATCAACTAGAATAAATTTGCAGTTTCTAAATTAGACAACTTAATTAAGTTAGTTAGTGAGATCTATGACTTAAGGCATAAGATGGGGTGAAACATGCTTACATTTGCATAAACTTTTGGCAAATTATAAATCCCATAACTTCTAGGAATTGAAAAATAGTTTGTCAATTATTGTTCTTCGACAATTACCTTGTTGAATACTTTCATCACTAACAGATCAACTGATGTGGTGGAACTATTATAATTTGAGTCCTAGTTTCAAAGAAAATTCTATGGTTAATATGAATATTTATCAAGGATATTTTATTTTCTTGAAAGGTTGAATTATCAAAAGTACTAACTTTTGAACTTTTATTTATGTATAAATGGCTCAACCTGAAGCCAACACACTAAATTCGTCGTTTAAACCTATGTTTGATCGAGAAAAATTGACTGACAGCGCTAATTTCAATGACTGGTATAGGCAACTCAGATTAGTCTTGTGTGTTGCCAAAAGATCAGATTATTTGAATATGCCTTGTCCTCCTGAACAGGAAGCTATTGCAGCATGGCAAACTGATTATGACAAGCATAATGAGGTTTCCTGCCTTATGCTTGGAAGTATGACTCCAAACTTGCAATAATAGTTTGAAAATTACTTCCCAAGGGACATGCTCACCGAACTTATTCGGTTGTTTAAAAAGCCTGCAACTATTGAATTGTATGATTTGATCGATGCTCTACACGATTACAAACCGGGGGATGGTAAACCTGTGAGTGCCCATTGTTTGGAAATGATGAGTTACATAGACCAACTTGGGAGGCTCAACTATCACTACCCGCAAGATATCCAAATTGGCCTAATCAACAGATCTCTGAATAAGGAATTTGATGGTTTTGTGCGAAATTTCAGTATGCATTGCACGGGGAAGACAATTAGAGAGTTGCATGCAATGCTCATTGACTATTAAAAGCGTTTTCCGAAAAATGCTCCTACACCTCAAGTACTTGCTATTCAAAAGTGTAGGATCACCAAGCCAAAACCGCAAGCGAACAAGAAGGGTAAAGGAAAGGGAAAGGCTGATAAGGGAAAGCAAATTATGGCTTATCAATCAAAAGTGTAGGTTCACATTGATAATGTGATTGATAAAAATAATTCTGTTTTTAGCATCAATAATAAGAGAATCAAAACTTATTTGGATTCTTTATATCTTTGGCATTGTATACTTGCTCACATACGCAAGAAACACATGCAAAAGCTGCAACATGATGGGTTTCTGCAAAATATCAATGATGAATCATTTAATAAATGTGAGTCTTCAATATCTGGGAAGATGACCAAGAAACCTTTTGCAAATCGTTTAGAAAGGGCTTCTAATCAACTTGGTGTGATACATACTTACATATGTGGACCACTAAGACATGTATCAAAGAAGGGTGTTAGCTACCTCTTAACCTTTACGGATGATTTCAATCGTTATGGTTATGTTTATTGCTTAAACATAAACATGAAGTCCTTGAAATATTTAAGGTTTTCAAGAATCAAGTAGAATTGCAACTAGGAAAGAAGATTAAAGCTCTTCGATCCGATAGAGGTGGTGAATACCTAAGCCAAGAGTTTAAGATTATCTTGCTGAGTGTGGGATTGTCCAGCAGCTCACATCTCCATATACTCCACAACAAAATGGTGTATCTGAGAGAAAAAATCGTACATTGTTAGACATGGTGCGATCAATGTTTAATCTTACAACTCTTCCCTTATCCTTTTGGGATTATGCTTTAGAAACTGTTGTTCGCCTTCTAAATATGGTTCCGACTAAGAAGGTTGATAAGACTCCATATGAACTATGGTATGGAAAAGCTCCCAACTTGTCTTACTTAAAGGTCAGGGGTTGTGAGGCGTTTGTTAAATGTGACTCAACTGATAAACTCAAACAAAGATCTGTTAAGTGTATCTTCGTAGGATACCCAAAGGAAACTATGGGTTACTACTTTCACTTTCCACCTGAAAACAAAGTGATTGTTTCTAGGTATGGGGACTTCCTTGAAAGGGATCTCATATCTCATGAATTTAGTGGGAGAGTTTATGATCTGAAAGATGATCATGAAGATACATCACCTTCTGAAAACACTAGCCAACTTCAAGTAGAACCTAAAAGTCTGAGTGTTCCACCTAAAGTTGAAGTGGTTCCCATTCGTATATCTGTAAGGACTACACGTGCACCTGAACGTCTATGTCTTAACGTAGAAGTTGAGGAAAATATGTTAGGGGATCTTGGTGAACCTGCTAACTATAAGTCTGCCATGGTTGATCATGAAAAGGACAAATGGAAAGTCGAAATTAATGGGGAAATGCAATCCATGAGAGATAATAAAGTGTGGATTGAAGTAGACCTTCCTCCCAATGCTAAAGTTGTTGGAAGTAAGTGGATTTTCAAGAATAAAACTGACATGGATAGCTATGTACACACCTATAAAGCTCGCCTGGTAGCTAAAGGTTTTACTCAAACCTTTGGGGTTGACTACGAGGAGACCTTTTCTCTTGTAGCAGACATTCGAGCTATTAGGATTCTTATAGCTATAGCAGCATACTATGACTATGAGATTTGGCAGATATATGTCAAAACCGCCTTCTTAAATGGTCACCTAGATGAAGACATCTATATGGCGCAGCTTGAGGGGTTTATGAATCCAAAATTTCCAAACCATGTATGCAAACTTCAAAGATCCATTTATGGATTGAAGCAAGCATCAATGCAATGGAATAAGAGATTTGATGATGAGATCAAGAAATTTGGTTTCACTTAAAATCTTGATGAGCCATGTGTGTATCACAAATCTAGTAGGAGTAATGTTACTTTCCTTATATATTATGATGACATATTCATCATGTAAAAGACATTCCAAGTTTACAAGATGTTAAGTCTTATCTTGGAAAGTGCTTTTCTATGAAGGATTTAGGGAAAGCAGCATATATTCAAAGAATCAAGATCTACAAAGATAGATCAAGGCGGTTGATTGGATTAAGTCAAAGTACTTACATCGATAAAATATTAAAGAGATTCAATATGCAAAATTCCAAGAAGGGATATTTGCCGATGCAAGTAGAACATGGCTTAAGCATTGAACTATGCGCTTCAAAACCTGCTGAGATGGCACACATGAAAATGGTTCAGTATGTTTCGGCTGTAGGATCTATCATGTATGCGGTAAGATGTAGAAGGCCTGATGTGGCGTTTGCACAAAATATCACCAGTCGATATCTACAGAATCCAGGTGAAAATCACTAGCATGTTGTTAAGAACATTCTTAAGTATCTAAGGGCTACTAAAGATATGTTTCTAGTGTATGGTAGGAATCCAGATGCAGAACTTGATGTTACAGGGTTTTGCGATGCGTCTTTCCTAACTGATAAAAATGATAAGAAGTCTCATACTGGATATGTCTTTGTCGTTAATGGAGGAGCAGTAGACTGGAAGAGCAAGAATCAAAGTACGACTGCAATGTCTATTACAAAATTTGAGTACATAGTTGCTTCAGAAGCTGTGATGAAAGCTGTTTGGATTAGGAAATTCATCTCGGGACATGGATTTATGCCCTCAATTGAATTACCTATAAATGTATATTGTGACAATTATGCTGCAATAACATTTGCCAATGAACCTGGAGTCATGAAGTGCACCAGACATTTTCCTCGACGATATCACTATGTTCGAGAGCAAATCGACATAGGAGAATCTGTTCACACATATGACAATCTAGTTGATCCCTTCACGAAGCCTTTATCTAAGGAAAAGTTTACTCACCATGCTGATGGGATAGGACTTCGTTTAGCTAGTAGTTTCATGCAAATCTGTGATTAGTATTTGGATAAGGGATGTTATGAACAAATATTGCTTTAATGAAATAAAATATTAGTTATGTTTATTTTTCATTTTCTTAATATTATATCCTATAATTGCATGTTTAATCCGTGAATAACTTATGTTATTATAAATAGTCTATTGTCGATCAATGATGTGGGAATGTCATTAAATTAAGACAAATCTGAGTTTTGGTAGAATATAATTAAGTATATTGATCCGTGGGACATGCCAAATTCACATGATATTCAATGAATTGAATATAGGACACATCCCAACTCAACATGATTGTACTTTATGGATCCTTGCCATTAAGTAAATCATAGATATTTATCCCCAGACTTGAGATACCCGATAACTGTTATGGATGTAACACACTTGTGTGAAATAGTCTAACGCTATCCATAACTGGTAGTAATAAGGGATATTTTCAGAAGTGTTGTAAAGTTCATGAGTTATGCTTGTAATCAAGAGAATTTGTTCATTTGTATTTGTTTCAAAGCATAATACTATTGGGCTTCTCGTAGGGGCTGACAAGATGTTTGTATGGCCATACTCAAGATCTATCTGGGATACATTAAGATGATTTGGTAATCTTGTTCAATCAGATATAACGAGAAACAGAATATTAACTTATGGAATGACTTGAACTATATCCATAGTTAATGTAGTATTAGTAGCAAAAGGATAAGTATAATGATGGATC
The DNA here is from genome assembly GCA_910596185.1 of Chrysanthemum makinoi. Taxonomy (NCBI): domain Eukaryota; kingdom Viridiplantae; phylum Streptophyta; class Magnoliopsida; order Asterales; family Asteraceae; genus Chrysanthemum; species Chrysanthemum makinoi. Next base: position 34,297,802 of record OU343221.1, on the reverse strand, counting down.
ATTAAAAAAATTCCAGGAAACCACCCTCGGTTCAATCTGGGGGCATTGGCGTGTAAAGCTAGACTAAACCAATGTCATTACTATATTAAAGTGGGAGCTGAAAGGTTTATGGATACATATTAATATACGTGTGACTAGATTCAAACACGAGGCTTCGAGATTGCACACATTACGTATGAAAATCAATGTTAAAATAATTAATATATAAAATGTTGTATTTTAATTATTTAATCACGAATAAAACACTTAACGAGACTTAGTATTTAACGGGGTTTGGTTAACGATCGTTAAATATCAAGTTGAAGGACTAGAGATGAAATTAATGATCGAGAAGGTTCAAGAACCACTTGGGGAGTCCCATAACCGGTCGATCAAAGGTCTAAGGGCAATCCTACCCTAACTAGGAGTCCAAGATTGTTATAGTATAAATACAAACCCCTTGTATTCATTCTAAACTAATCTTGGTGACTTGCAAACCTAATTTCTCTTCTCATATCCTCCCTTTTGAGCTTAACCGATCGTTCACCACCCTAAACCCTTAGGGTTCGATTTCCTAAGCTAAAAAAAAAATTTGGTTTGTTTGTGGTCAAGAACCTAGATTTTCGTATTGAATCGTTAGTAATACGTATTCGTTTTAGATGGAGGTGTTGTTGACTAGAAAAGCACAAAGCAGAGTATTTCTGCAACTTCATCTACAGAAGCTGAGTATATAGTTGCTTATGATGCATCTACAGAGGCTGTATGGATTCAAAATTTCATTTCTGGGCTTGGCATTGTTCCCACAATTGAAGAACACATAAGCATGTGTTGTGATAATACGGGAGCCATTACTATAGCTAATGAAAGTGGAATCACCAAGGATGCTAGACATTATCACGCAAAAGTTCACTATCTTCGAGAAACCATTGAAATGGGTAACGTGAAGATATTAAAAGTTCGCACAGATGACAACCTAACTGATCCATTTACGAAGGCTTTAGCATATCCTAAGCATTCTAAATTGACTAGGGATATTGGTTTGATACCAGCTAGTAGTCTCATGTAAATCTGTGTGTAATTAGTATTTGGATAATTTGGAATTGTAAGACAGTTTTATTTTCTGATAATAAAAGATACGAGGCATTTGTTATTTTATTCATAAAATTTGTTATTCCATATTTGCATGTTTATTCCATGAAATGATTTATCATTCTAAATATGTCCATTGTCGATTAATAATATGGGAATATTGTTATGCAAGGCAAATGTGAGTATTGGATATATTCTATGAGAATGTGGATTGTTCCCGCCAAACTCATATGTATTCACAAGGGATGCATATTTGATAAACCAACTTTCAAACATTTACTTTTGGATCCTTGTCATGATTAAAATGTTGAAATGGTTTGTTAAGTCATCCTTAGACTTGAGATACAAGCAAGTTCTAGCTGTTATGTGTGGATATCACTTTTGTAATTATATGCCAAATGCTGACCTGAATAAGGTAGTTATAAAAGCTATTGTTTGGAGTGATGTGAAGCAGCATCCACAACACTTGTAGTCAATAAAGGATTTGTTACTCCACTTGATATGTGCAGAAAGATGTCATGGGCCCTCTCAAGAATTAATCAGATAATTGTTCGGCCGAACCCAATAGGTAATGCAAGATGATTCTTGATTACATTTAGTATATCTAATTATAATTCTATAACGAGAATCTAAATGGTTAAACTATATGGAATGATTTAGGATCCATATCCATGGTTTAATGGTATCTATAACAAAGGATGATGAAAGCAAGACATAAATGACCATGCTACTGAGAATGATTTATGAAACTATATCTCATGCACCTTTAGTTTAAATAGCAAGTGAGAGCGTTGCTAGACGTTTCCGTCGTTGGTATTTGTGCTATCTGCTACTCCAACTCCCAAGTGGGAGCTGTTGGATTGTGAGAGTTAGAATAGCCAATACGACTAAGGGTGAGTGAGCCTATTGGGGGTACACACGCTAAAACATTATAATACTTTTTTCGTATAAAGCTCAAAGTGACGTATTTGGACACAAATGAACAAGACACACAATCTGCTTGTCCTAAAATCCTTTGGATGATCAGTAGAAGGATCTAGAAGGAGGTTTTTATGTCTAGGTTCATTATAAAGTGATAAGGGTTGAAGATTAGAAATGTGATGTGATTAGGAGTGGTAAGTGATAAGGTTTAAGTTAACCTTGAACCTTATCAATGAGCTAGGGTTGAGAGGCTATAAAAACACCCTCATACCATCCTCATAACACACGACTTACAGCAAAGCAATCACAAAAGTTCAGCCAATTTCCCAGCCGATTGAAACCAAGATCTTTCTAGGGTTTTGTTATTGATCATTCACTTTTAAAGCCTATCACTTGCATATCGATCCAAGGGTGGTTAATAGGTTTTTTAGTTTGTGTTCTTGATTGTCACAAGTTGCAGCAGTAGTCACTGTACAAAGCAGAAAGCAGAAGCAAATGGTTGGTTTTTTTGGCACGTTCTCAGACATAAGGGAAAATAGATCAGGTTGCTTTACCCGATATCGGACAACACACGGTTTAGGTCTTGTGTGCATTCTGGTTCTCGGATAACACACAAGGGTGGATTGTTTTGGTATTTGATCCACTTTGAGTTATAACACTTGGTTTTTGGGTATACATGAGATACGGCTAGCACTCTGGGCATATTCATTTGACGTGTTTGTGTGAGCAACCGTAGAGGTGGTATTTTAACCACTATTTGTTTCATTTACGGGTGACTACGAGGGTTAGTTTTTCTTGTTCCCTTTTACCTTAATTTGTTTATTAAATGTGTTAATCGTAATTGCTTTAACTATATCCATTATCCGCTGCGTACTCATAGTGTTAATTTTTAACATGTTTATAAATCCCAACAACATTTGAATGTGCATTTTTATAGTAGTTATTCTAACACATAAGAAATTATAATTAAATAATCAGAAAATATTGGTTTTTCTTTGTTCCTAAGTAGCTGTTTATGAATTGGATGAACACTTAAACAAGACTGCTTCTTTTGCCTACAAGGAATATAATCATGTCACCAATTTTACTGTTTGTGTCATCTTTTTTCAACACTTCCATGGATGATAACTCACAAAGTGATTCCAAGTAAAGTATACTTGTCAGTTGTGTAAAGGTAAGAGGTTGTGAGGTTGAGTGGTTTTGAGGATAAGATGTTGTGAAATTCGTGTGAAGATAAAAGGACTATATAATGTGTTTGTCATGTTGGTGGGAAGTTTTGGCGCCATTTTTTGTGGGAATTTTTGGCGCCTTTTTTTTGTGGGAAGATTTGGCGCCAGTATTTTTGGAGGGAAGTTGAGACCAGTAGCAAACAATATCAACATGATATGCATACCATAGCACCTATACTTCCAGGGCAAAATGGCTTTAGTAGACAACTGCAAGAATTCGGTCGTTTAACATGATATGTATACCATAGCACCTATACTTGGTCGTTTAACATGATACGTATACCATAGCACCTATACTTGGCCGTTTAACATGTTACGTATACCATAGCACCTATACTCGGTCGTTTAACATGATACGTATACCATAGCACCTATACTTGGTCGTTTAACATGATACGTATACCATAGCACCTATACTCGGTCGTTTAACATGTTACGTATACCATAGCACCTATACTCGGTCGTTTAACATGATACGTATACCATAGCACCTATACTTAGTCATTTAACATGATACGTATACCATAGCACCTATACTCGGTTGTTTAACATGTTACGTATACCATAGCACCTATACTCGGTCGTTTAACATGATACGTATACCATAGAACCTATACTTGGTCATTTAACATGATACGTATACCATAGCACCTATACTCGGTCGTTTAACATGTTACGTATACCATAGCACCTATACTCGGTCATTTAACATGATACATATACCATAGCACCTATACTCGGTCGTTTAACATGTTACGTATACCATAACACTTATACTCGGTCGTTTAACATGATATATATACCATAGCACCTATACTTGGTCGTTTAACATGATACGTATACCATAGCACCTATACTTGGTCGTTTAACATGATACGTATACCATAGCACCTATACTCGGTCGTTTAACATGATACGTATACAATAGCACCTAGCCTTGGTCGTTTAACATGTTACGTATTATCATAGTACCTAGACTTGTTAAATGTCATTTAAATTAATTAAATTGATTTAACAATAAATTTAAATAATTTAAATTAGTTAAAAGTAATTAAAATAATTATATAATTTCTTAAATTATTCAAATATGATTTAGAAAATTTTTAGGGTAAATTTAAATTGATTTATTATTAATTTTAGTTATTTAAAATGATAATAAAGATTTTTTTTAAATGAAAATTGATTAAAAATACCTTTATTTCGGGGACATGTCCCCGGGGATAGTTTTCACGAAATTTTTATTTTTCCCTCCTCTATTTTACTTTATCCTGCCAAGACTTTCCCCGAGGACATGTCCCCCCCAAAAGTCTTGCTAAAAGACAAACAACGCTTTCGCCGGGGACATGTCCCCGTCGAAAGTGAATCGTAAAAACCATCTCAATTATTAACCCATATCTGGTCTCACTTTGAGATAAAAAAAAAAGAAAGAAAAACCACAGCACTGCTCCACCACTGCTCCTTCATCTCCTTCTCACCATTGGTCCACCACAGCACCACCTCCACCACCACTGCTCCACCACCACTACACTCACACCACTTTGCACAATGCATCTCCTTCTCTCCTCTCAACCTTTGATTCTATCCTCAATCCCTCTCGACGTTTGATTCTTTCTCTTCTCTACTCATTTCTTACTCTCAACTGATACCAAAAAAAACTGAGGTATTTCTTACTCTCTTCTCATTTCTAAATCTCGACGTTTAATTTTTGTAATTTGTTTTAATTGTTTATAATTTTTGTCAATTGTTTATAAATTTACTAGTTATAATACCTGTGCACGCACAGGATTTTGCCAACAAAATTATTTTATATCAATGTTGAATATTGTGTCTTTAAAAGTAATTACATGTAATTATATACATATGCACGAGTTTTTCATTATCTGTTAATATCCATTAGAATTTTGTAAAAAATTTTGTTAGATAACTCAAGATTCAATTATATTTAGCTGATATAGTTGTTGATGTTCCTATTTAAATTTCACTACTGATATTATGATGTACACAAGATGCGAGTTTAGTTGCATATAATAAACGTTGATGAAATTAAAATGTACTCCTTAAAGTTTTTAAAAAATGTTTTTCTACATATCCTTATATAAATAAATAAAAATTACATGATTAGTTGTTATAAGTACAATCACCTTTTTTTCATATTACAGTAGCTCGTTCTTACAATTTGATAATTATATTCTCGTTTTCAATAATTTAGCCGTATTTAATATTCAAATTCATGTCCACATTTGTCATACTTTTAATATGAAATAAATGAGTCCTTAGTAAGCATATATAGTAAAAAAATGATATTTATAATCTTATGTATATTTATATGTTGGAGTTTTAAAACAACATATATATTGTATTTTTAAGTTATAAAGTATAAGGGGGTATTAAAAAATATGGAAACTTATAATATTACACTTAACACTATACAATTTTTAAAATTTTAACCACTAAAGTTTTATTAATTACCCCCCTCTTTTTTTAAGTTTTTGTTTTCACAAATTTGACACCTATGTTTTTATGTGTTTTTCTTCTCAACTAAATTTCTCCACCAAATCAATTAAAGGTTGACCAAAACCAATTTAATTTTGACTTTATTAACCAATCGCATCACACGATCTTGCTTACGTGGCGAAATCGAGCTCTCCTATTGGCCCAATTGTTTTTTTAATAAGAATGAATTGACAAAATCACTCCGAAATGATGTAATTCCTTTATTATATAAAAGATAAGTTTTGTGTTAATTTTTTTTTATTTTTTATTAATTTTTTGTTTATTTTGTTTTTTGGTATATATAGCTGCTGCTAACAACTGAAGCCGATACCCGAAGCCGAGAACTGAAGCCGAGACCACAACGCACGTGCTCTCGAGACCCCACAACCGAGGTTTTTTTTTTTTGTGTTTATGTTTGTAGCGGGGACATGTCCCCGGCGAAAGTTTATAGTTGAGCATTTTTGGCTCTGATGTACGCAACATAACTAGTATTCCTATGGTCATTTTGAGAGTTTCCCCCTGGCTGTTCCTAGATGTTAAACCCGTGAGGGGTGTTTTATGAAAACTTTAGTCCACCTTACCACTAGGGTACTTGAGATGGTTGTTACATTCCTTAGTACATAGATGATTAAATGGTAGTAACTGTTTTCTATTGAATCTATGTGTTATAAGTTAGTTGTTGCCGAATTTTACATGTGTCATTAGCAAATATAGAGGAATGTTACATTCTTGGTATATGTAATATTATCAGAGTTTGGTTATCTTTATTACTTTTGACCCAGGTATATGTTACATTCTTGGTATATGTAATATTATCAGAGTTTTGTTATCTTTATTACTTGTTTGACCGGCGAAAGTGAAGTATATGTAAATGACAAAGAATAGAGATAAAGATAATGAGAAGCTGGTAACAAATCAAAAGGCTAACATCTTGTGTGAGATTTTATCTAATCAAACAGTTGTAGATTAGAAAAGTTGTATACTTGATAGTGGTGTAATCACCAATACTTTTTAAGTTAGTGTTTTGACCATTCTGTTGATTTATTATTAGTTTGATCGGTCATTTTTGTTAATGCCATAACAATGCTTAGTAACTGTAAGTTTTTTGTTTTTTAATCATGTATACTCTCAGGGACGGAGCCAGACACAAATATGACTGGGTGCACAAATTTTTTTGAACCATAATATAATAGAGTAAAAAAGTGGATTAAAACGAAGATTTCATTAAAACGATAAATAAATGAACATATTACCTTCTAATTAGTGATTCTACGATCTCCCATAGCAAAAAAACGCTTACGTACACCCTCATTTTTAACATTAATAAGTTCTTGTTTCTCTATAGCACAAGTTAAAGCACCATTAAAATAATCATCACCGATCGGATTACGCAAATCAGTTTTAATGAGCTTCATTTTAGAAAAACATCTTTCAACCGTAGCGGTAGCAACAGGCAAGACTAAAGCCAACTTTAACAACCGATAAACCAAATGATGAGATGTATGCTTTTTTTTTCTTATCCACCATATTTTTTGCAAGTTTGGTAATACTATCCAAGTTAGCGAAATCATTATCATTACGCATGACCTGATAATAGACTCCAAGTTTCGTAGGAAGACTTAACCTTTCCTTATAAATAAAATCACGTGGATACATCTCACTAAGTTTCACTAACTTTGATATACTAAATTCTGAAAATGAATCATGTGAACTCAACGCTGCCATACAATCAAGTAAATCGGTGCTTCCCTCACTAAAACGATCTCCAAACTCTTGAATTTGCATATCCATAACAATGTTGAATGTATCAACCTCGAAATGATGTTGATTTGTAATTTTATCCTTTCGGCCTCTTGAATGAAGGTCAGTCATATTTACCATCTCAATATCATGTTTACCACAAAACGAAGTTATATTCTTCAAAAGTGAAGCAAAACATGTTTCCCTATACTCTTGCAATGCTCTTTTGGTTTCTTTTACCAATGAAACGGCCTCTAAGATCGTTTGATATCTTTTCTGAAGATGTCGTGACAATGTATTAGTGAGCCCCAATATATGCAACAAAAAATACAATAAAAACACAAAATCAAGTGTTTTGAAATACTTTATAAGACCAGAAGCTGTTCCACGGTTAGAGATAGGGCTTTTACATTTAGGGCTTTTACAAAAGTTTATATTTATTTTTTAATTGTAAATATACCAACTAAATAGTACTAGAGACAGATTTTGATACACCAGGTGCATTTAAGATACATTTAGAAAAAATCTTTATTTTTTTCAAAAATTAACACTATAGCGAAAAAATCCATGGGGTGCACGTGCACCCGCGGGCACCCCCTTGGCTCCGTCCCTGTATACTCTATAACTTTATCAAGTTAACATACATGCTGCGCTGAGCCATAAGTACTAATATCATTTGAATCGTTAACCACAAATTACTTTTATGTCAAATTAAATGTTCATATTGCTAGTTTGCATAATTAATGCGTAACTTGCAGATACTATTATAATTAGGGTGAAAGCTAACATAACGCGATTTTTCAACCATCGAATCGAATTTTGAAAATACCATTGTAATGCTAATATAAAATTTAGAATAATGTACGCATATGACCGTAATAACAAGTTTCAAAATTTCAAATGATTTGGTCCCGTGACTTTGCTGATTTCACAGTCATTCGGCAGCCATTATGCCAAAATCCTTATGGTCATTAACTTCGATATATCCGTGCGTTTGTCCGAAAACATGTTTTGTCAAACGTTTTATCGGTTTTCATTTTGTTTTGCCAAACAGTTTTCGTTTGTTATCTGTTGTTTTACGTTTTGCCACGTTTTAATTTTTTTGTCTTTTCTTACATTTTGTCCGCTTTTTACGCTTTTGTACTATTTCAACATGTTGAAAATTTTTTCCAAAAAAAAAAATTGGAATTTTTTCGCAATTTTGAAAAAATAAATAGGAAAAAAAATTTGAAAAAAAATTAAAAAATTTGAATAAAAAATTTCAAAAAAAATTTGAATAAAAAAAATATTTTTCAAATATTTTTTTTAAAAAAAAATATTTTTCAAATATATTATTTTTTAAAAAAATCTTTAAAAAAAATATTTGAAAATTTTGAAAATAAGAAATTTCAAAAAAAAAAATTAAGATTTTTTAAAAAAAATATATATTCGAAAAATATTTTTTTTATTCAAATTTTTTTTTTAGAATATATTTTTTTTTTTAAATCTTTAAAAAAAAAATTGAAATTTTTTATTTTCAAAATTTTCAAATATTTTTTTTTAAAGATTTTTTTTTAAAATAATATATTTGAAAAGTATATATTTTTTTTTAAATATTTGAAAAATATTTTTTTTATTCAGATTTTTTTTTTTGAAATTTTTTATTCAAATTTTTAATTTTTTTTCAAATTTTTTTTCGGAATTATTTTTTTCCTATTTATTTTTTAAAAATTGCGAAAAAATTCCAATTTTTTTTTTTGGAAATTTTTTTTTCAAAATTTTTCAATTTTTTGTTTTTGAAAAAATTTTCAACATGTTGAAATAGTACAAAAACAAAAAAAAAACGTAAGAAAACGGACAAAATGTAAGAAAAACGGACAAAACGAATTAAAAACGCATCAAAAACTAACAAAACGTAAAACAACAGATGAAAACAAGCAAAAACGAAAGAAAACAGACAAAACGTAAGAAAAACGGATAAAAACGGACAAAAATGTAAGAAAAACTGACAAAAACGGATGAAAACAGATAAAAACATAAGAAAAACGGACAAAACGTAAGAAAACTGACAAAAACGGATGAAAACGGAAAAACGGACTAAATCTGAAAGTTAATGACCATAAGGACCATTACTGAAACTTTTTCAACCGAAAATAAAGTCAAGGGATGACCTGTGAAAGTCAACGCAAGTCACAGGGACCATTTCTGTCATTTTTGAAAGTTTGTGACCTGGTAACTTGTTAGTTACCGGTCATATTGCGTACATTGTTCTAAATTTGAAAATATATTGCGTACAATGGTAATTTTCAAAATTCGTTGCGTACATCGGTAGTTCTGAAAAATCACGTTGCGTGTCTTTAGCTTTCACCCTTATAATTATAATCATGGATTCATGGTAATTAATCGCGGTTCACAAAGGGGTGTTTGGGTTTGCTTATTTTCTGCACTAAAGGGGTGTTTGGATTGCTTACTTTTCAGCCCCGAAAGGGTGCGTTTGGTTAACAGCAGCCCGAAAGGGTCGTTTGGTTTATGCTGTCCAAACAGCATCCCACAAGGGGTGTTTGGTTTATGTTGCAATTTTGATTTTTTATTAATAATTTTGATTTTTATTAATAAATTTGATTTTTTTTTACAGTCGAGACCAGCGAGAGCCGAGACCAGCCGAGTGCCGAGAGTCGAGACCAGCTAGCCGAGAGCCAAGACCACAATCGGTGTGTTTTTTTTCTAACTTTGTTAATGTTTGCTGTTAATACACGTGAAATGACCAAAATATGAAACATGTAGTTTTGCTAAGTTGTTCACTTAATACACGTGAAATGTCGTTTATAATCCTGTTTTGTATTTGCAACTATTTGAGTTACATTTGTTTGTCAATATCAATATCACACCTGCTAATATTTCATAAGCTTTAATTTTCCGGCTTATTTGGAGACTTGTGGGCTGATATAAGTATATTATGATATGATAAACTTATATAAGCTCACAAGTCTCCAAATAAGCTAGAAAATTGAGTCTTGTGATATATGAGCCAAAATTGACAATGCGAATATGTTAGTATTGCATGGTATTTGATTGTGTTTAACTATTGTAAATGATTTTAGGACTTTAGTGATTAATTTCGGAAAGTCCCCGTCCGAAGTTAATCATCCCATAGAAAATCCGTCCGAAATTAATTTATTAGAAATTAATTTCGGAAAGCCCCCTTTTTGGGACTGCTTTTTGAATGTTTTGTCTCATTTAGGATATGAATGCGTATAATTAATTTACTATTTGTGAAAGTTTCGACAGTGTTTCCCCTTTACTCCTACGAATATGTCTTTAATGCACATATTTGGGGACTTGAGGGGAAATGTTACGCCCCGATTCCCGGTTTGACCGGAAAATACTCGATTTTTAAAAACTTTGACGCGGAACGTTTGACTATTACTTTTCCTCATTTAAACTCTTCATTAACGACAAGACTATGACATTTGACCTTTGACAATTCATTTTATAACATAAATTTGTTTACCCTTTTAAAACGATTACCCAATATTACAATAAAGCCTCATTTATTAGCCGTAATACGGGCTGACGCCATCACCTTAAATCTGCGACGCCGTCAAATCACATTTTCAAATTTAACACGCGACGGCTCAGAGGACTTAGAACCTGACGCCGTCGCCTTTAAATGCGATGCCGTCAGGCATACTGACCTACATAATTTGACAGCAAAACTGCACAACCAAATTGACTCCTTTCAACCAAATTAACACTTGAACATTTTCAAAATAACTAAATACCTTACAAACTATAACCAAATCAACCATGATGTATTTTAATACTTATTTGACCCATCCAACCCAAAATGGGTAGAAATACACTTAAATCCAAACACTCCAAATACTATGACTCATACTTGTTGATTGAAGATACTTTTACAAAACTATAAAAGACTCTCGGGGGACAAGCTCATCACACGAGCTCGGTATCTACCTAGCTTCTAATATCATATATTACCATCTTCAATTAATCATTCCATGAGCCACACCCAATCCAAGCCATATCGCTTCAAGCACATGAACCTACAATAACATTAACAACTATAACATGTAAGCGATAACGCTTAGTAAGTAATTGGCTAATACATTCTTAATATATCCATTGCTAATACAAGCATCTCAACCATACAATCATAACACACAACTATCCAATTAGCACATAAAACATCTCACACATACCTTAGCCATTCAATAATTCCAAGACATGTCTATAACCACATAACGCAACATCAATCATATACTATAACATTTTCATATTAAAGGCATAGTCACCAAGTTACTTACCTTAGCAAGCCAAGCTAAGCTATTATGATATTGTCATCATCTTCCATCATCTCCATCATCAACACCATCCAAAGCTAACATCCTTAACATATAATCAAAACATACTTAAAACATAAACAATAAACTATAGCCATGGTTTACACAACCATTAGGCTTTCATAACACCTCTAATCATCACATAATCATATATTGATTATATGATGATCTACCTACAAATTATCCAACTTTACCCATAATAAGATTCCTCTAAAATTACTATAATCCTCCTTTTAATCAAACCTTATGATTATAACATGATCATAACCAACTTACCCAATTACTTCAATTTAATAAAAAGGGTTTCACCTAATTACACTATAACATCTTAATTAGTGTTTAAAACCACAATTACCCAAAACCCCCAACTTGGATACATAAACCCTAACTCTTCAATTAACTATTAACATACCAATTAGGTATACTTACCTTGCAAGGATCATCTCTATAAATTCCTATTAGGGAAAGCACCCTCAAATCACCACCAATTGGTCTTCAAGACCAACTCATGTTTTCCCTCCTTTCTTCTAAAACCGACCTTCTCTAATCCCTGGAACTTTTGAGAAACTAGCTTACATACAAGTAGCTTTCTTCATGGTAAAGATATATTACTATTTGACACTTTTGGTCCCTCAAGCTCCATTCTTTATAAATTGGCCACAATATACTTTGATAACTATTTTAAAATATGACAACTTAGGTCCCCCTATTTTCTATAACTATAATACAACATGTGTTAACCATTAGTTTGACTAGTCAACCCCGACAAGTCCTTAAGCCAATTCCATCTAGGGTAGGGCCTATTTGTATTTCGGGATACGGGTGTAACAGGAAATGCTGCCAAAATTTTCTCAAATAGTAAATTCAATTATACGCATTTATATATGAGATGAAACATTCAAAGAGTGGGTTACGATTGCCTTCCATAGTTGGATTAGTTGAACAAAACGCACAACTGGTAATTCCACCTTTGTGTGTTTACGTGTAGATTTTTTGTGAACATTTTAAGTCTATATAATTATTTGTTACTTCATTAAAACGCAGTTATGCCAATTGATAAAAGTTGGGTCTCACTAGCACGTACCAGTAGAGACTTTTTAGTTGGTCTTAAAGCTTTCTGAGAGTATTGCAAGCCCTTAGTGAATATTGATGGGAATATAAAATGTCCCTGTGCTCGTTGTTTAAACCTACCCTGGATAAAGCACGAAAATTTGTTTGACCACGTACACGCAAATGGCTGGGACCATAGTTATACGAAATGGTATAACCATGGTGAGCCGGATGCCCGAACAGTCGTACACAACACAAGACACCCTGGGATGAGTGACATGGTTGAGTTCCCTCATGATATTGGTCCGAATAACGAACCAGATGATCCAACTAAAGGAAATATTTTCGAGACAAGTAACGACGCACTTCCTCAACGTAATGAGTATGAGGAGTTACTTGCCACTGCCAACGAAAAACTATACCTAGGCTGTGAGTGGATGTCTTCATTAGACTTTATGGCAAAGATTACGCACATCAAGGTCAAAGGTAAAGTGAGTGACACCACATTTAATGAGTTCCTAACTTTATTCAAGGAAGTTTTCCCGCCCGTTCTAGGATACAACATGCCATCGTCATACTATGAAATAAAGAAGACATTTAAAACTATCAGGTTAGGATATGAATCGATGCATGCTTGTGTAAATGATTGCTTTTTATATCGGAGGGCGGGTAACGAAGATTTGCAGACTTGTCCGATCTGCGGCACTAGTAGATGGAAAGAAAAGAACACACGGGGAAGAAAGTTCCTAACAAGGTGCTGCGTTACTTTCCTATCATTCCTAGACTACAACGTTTGTACAAGTATAAACACACTGCAAAACATATGACTTGGCATGCGTCTGGGCAGTCTAGGGAGAACGGTAAGATGCAACACCCGGTTGATGGTCAAGCATGGAAGAAATTTGACATCAAGTATTCGAAGGAATTTGCTAAAGAAAAAAGAAACGTCCGGTTAGGGTTGAATGCTAATGGTTTCAATCCGTACGGCAACCTTAGTCAGTCATACAACATGTGGCCGGTCATATTAACCACATACAATACGCCTCCCTGGATGTGTATGAGAGAGACTTCTCTTATGTTGACATTGTTAATTCCGGGCCCCAAATCACCGGGGAAGGATATTGATATTTACCTGAGGCCTTTGATTGATGACCTAAAGACTTTATGGAAAGATGGAGTCATGACTAAGGATGCTGTTATTGCAACCGAATTCTGTATGAAAGCAGCGCTTTTATGGACTATCAATGACTTTCCCGCTGGAAGTAGTTTGTCTGGGTGGAGTGGGTAAGGTTACAGGGCATGTCTGACATGTAATGTAGACACTCCAGCTATGCGCGTGTTAAACAAAACCGCTTATGTTGGTCACAGAAGATTCTTAAGCACGACCAATAAATGGCGGAAGAACAGAAGGGCATTCTATACAGAGGTAGATAACAGAGACCCTCCTAGAAAATTTACCAGTGATGACATCTTGGATCAACTAAGAAGATTGCCTAAACTTCCCCCGGGGAAACATCCAAGATATGGGGGTGCGAACAAAAAATGTGATCCTGATCGCGAATTGAATTGGACAAAAAATCTGTTTTCTACGAGCTAGAGTATTGGTCTTTTCTTACACTAAAACACAATTTAGATGTCATGCATATCCAAAAAAATGTGTGTGAGAGTGTGTTGGGTACTTTGTTAATGAATGACAAATCAAAAGACACCAACAAGGCAAGACAAGAATTACAAAATTTGAATATTCGTACTGACTTGTGGCTCGACAACAAAGGAAACGGGAAGTGCTCTAAGCCTCATCCTACGTACTCTTTCACAACCGAAGAAAGAAAACTTTTTTGTCAATTCATTAAAGGTACGAGTTTTATTTGAAAATTTCTTTGTTCCAATTAATTCGCGTTTTCATTTCGACAACTTATTCTAATATCATGATTTTTTTTTCTCAATTCATCAAAGGTGTTAAACTACCTGATGGGTTCGGATCTAACTTCATGCATAAAGTGACCGACAACGATAGCAACATAACAGGCTTGAAGGCTCATGATTGTCACATAATGATGCAACGGTTGCTTCCTGCTGGACTTCAAAATTACTTGAAGGACCAAACCACTACAACACCAATAATCGAGCTTTGTTCATTCTTCAAACAAATATGCGCTCAAACTTTGATGGTGGATGACATGTTGAAAGCTAGAGAACAACTGATCAATATTTTGTGCAGTTTCGAGCAAATATATCCTCCATCTTTTTTTGACATTATGATTCACTTGGTTATTCATCTACCGGAAGAGGCTATGGAAGGCGGTCTTGTTTACATGAGGTGGATGTATCCATTTGAAAGATACATGAAAAAGCACAAAAATTATGTCAGAAATAAAGCTAAGCCTAAAGGTTCAATAGCGGAGGGTTATATTGCTGATGAAGCATTAACTTTCGTGATTATTTTCGGGGTGTTGAGACAAGATTTAATCGTCCTGACCGGAAGGAGGATGGTCCAAGCCCAACAAGTCGATTTGAGGTGTTTCGATCAGTCTGCAAAAAGATTGGTAGACTATCATTAGTTCGGTTTCAAGGAGACACAATGCATCAAGTAGTATGGTACGTACTACACAACAGTCATGAAATCGACCCGTACATGAACAAGTACAAGAGGTACGCGTTTTATTTCAAAAATTGTTTTACGTAAGTTGTTATTCGATGACTTATTCTAATATCATGAACATTTACAGGGCATTTCCTGGCAGTGACTTGCAAGAAGGTTTTCCTCGCTGGTTTGAGATGAAGGTAGACTTATTGTATGTATTACCCTGTAAAAATAACGACTATTACTCATCTCTATCTATTCTTAACATTTTCATAGATTCGTGAATTAAAAGTAAAGAAGGACCAAAGTTGTACTACTGTCAGCTTCATCATCTTCATTCTCGTGGTCATCATCATCATCATATGCTAAATCATGAGGAACGTGGTCATCATAATCAATATCATCTATCTATTCATAACTTTTTCATACGACCCGAACGGACCGGACCGACCGTCGGACCAACCGAGACCGGACTAGACCGGACCGGACCGGACCGACCACATTCGGTCCGGTCCGCGGTCTCAGCTTTTGGGCTAATTCGGTCCTCGGTCCGGTCCGGTCCGGTTCGGTCCGGATCAAAACCGAATAAATTGGGCTAATTTGGTCTTGTTGGACCGAACCGACCATATTCGGTCCGGTCTCGGTCTAAGGTTTTTGCCGAAATCGGGTCTCAGTCCGGTCCGGTCTTGGCCGGTCCGGTCCGGTTTTTGGACCGTGCACACCCCTAGACAGTACTAATAATGTTGAATTTTATGTTGATGATGTGGGAGATTAATCTCAAATTGTAATTTGTAGAAAAACACTTAATTTTTTGAATGAATTTGTTATCGAGTGGTTAAATGTGTTTATTTGTTTATTTATTTATTTATTTATTTATTTATTTATTTAATTATTATAATTATCTTGTTGATATATACTGTTATTTATGTGAATGTTTATATATATATATATATATATATATATGTGTGTGTGTGTGTGTGTGTGTGTGTGTGTGTGTTTCTTCACTAATTTCTATATTCTTGTACTAGTACGTTTACAGATGGCAGATGTTGCAGCTAGGTCTCACGGTGGCGATGGAGGTAATTCGCCACCTCGTGGTCCCTCGAGGAGGATAGGTACCAATTGCCAGCGTAAAAATTTCTGAATTATTTTTAACTAAACTGTATTTGATTACTTGTTATTTTAAATTGATAACTTGTTATTTTATGTCATCATCACTTGAATTTGATTACTTGTAAGCTCTAAATCCAACGCTGCCAACCCAAACGCCAAAATTAGGAAAGGCGGGAAGGTCGTGCGTGGTCCCACTAAGAACACCGCACTCAAGGCGAAGGTGGCATTGGATCGTCGTCCGGTGTCGATCGATTTCCGGTTCAACCAGGAGGGTTCTTATACACACGTGGGCCCTCACGCTGCTTGGTTCTCCAACTATGTTGGGGAGTTGTTACGGGACTCGATTACCATGTTTTGCGATTCATGGGCTAAGGTTCCCGAAACGGGCAAGGCCCACATCCATGACCAGCTACACGTAAGTTTTTTTAACCTTTGTTGTTTTAATTATTGTGTTTATTTATTTAAATGTGTTTATTTATTCAAACTTGTTTGTTTATTTAAATTTGTATATTTGTTTTATTAATTTTTTATTGCAGCACTACCTTGATCTCGACCCACACATTGCTAGCTCGAATGGAGACAAGATTGTTGACAGTATCGAGTATTATCTCCAAAAACGATACGATGACAACAAATATAGATACAAAAAAGATCACTTTACGGCAACAGGTGGGGTGGAGAGGGTTGAGGAGATCAAAAGACAGCGTCCAGCGAACAAGACGCAAGAGGATTGGGATCAGTTGGTAAATTTCTGGATTGACACTTTATATTAATAATAAGGGAAAATGATGCAAATAGACCGCGTGCCCTGAGGCTTATCACTTTCCGGACCACTTTTATTTTTAATTTGAAAATAGACCGAGGGCAACCGCTGTCATTGGGCAACTCATCGACATTGCCACAAGTGTCCCGTATGTGTAAGGTATTGTTTTTTGGGCAACTAAAAAGCGGTGGGCAACCATATAATTTTAAAAAGGGTTCTATCGTCATTTTACGTTAGACAAAAAAGTACACATTTGAATAGTAAAAGTACAGTATCCATTGATTAAGAGAGTTCAAAATCCAAAGTCACGACCAATAAAGCATCCATAGTTATCGTTTTTCTCTGTTTTTGCTTCTCGCAGTTACTATTTTACAAATCAAACCGCCTTCTTCACCGCCTTCCTTGTAACGCCAGTTATGTCACCATCTTTAAAGCTACAGTGTTGATTGCAAACCACATTCGATTGATCAAGTTTTAAAAAATGTTCCCAAATATGGTACGTAAATATTATTCTCGTTGTTTATTACATATGATTATTTCTAATTGGTTATGTGTTATAATAAATCGTTTTTGTTATTCGATGAATACCTATGTTAGATAGGTGTTAATTCCATTTTATAATCCATTGCTCTTTTTTATGTGTATCTGATTCGTAATTATGTAGGGTATGATACCTTAGATGTCGTTAGTTAAGTATGTAACATTACTTGGTTCATTAAAAAATTTAGTGGCAGTTTGTAGACTAATAATGAGTGGTTTATATGCATCATCTATGCAATTGTTTACGACGTTGGTATAGATTCCTTCTATGGCCTGAATTATTTTTGGTTTTTGTTGACCCTTTTTAGGACTACGAAGCTAAGTTAATCATTATGAGTAAACTGAATCGCTGTAATTATGTAGGGTAAAATACATCTGTTCCGTTTACCGCTCTTCTACAGCTTGTTTAGAGGCTTCTTATGCTTTGCCCTTTCCTTTTCTGTAGCAATTTTTTAGCATTTACTTCCATATGTAATCTTTTAGCAATTTTTTCATCAAAAGCTATCTGATCCTCTGTACTTTGAAACACCAAAGTTGGATCTGCAATCCCTTTACCCTTTCCAATATCAGTTTGAGTAACTACATCTTTCTCACATTGGTTCACCAATGTTTAAAGTCTTAGCAATAGGTCTAGGTGCAGGGATAGGGTGAGATTGCTTTTGGTTGACCAATTGTATGGCAATCTCATTGTCGACTTTTTGGTTTTGGTGTTGGTGTTATTGATGTGGTTATAATTGTAGCAATGGTTGCCTATGCAAAGTGGAAACGTCTGAACCGGCATGGGTATAATAATAGCAGCAGTGGTTACTCCAATACTAGTAGTGGATGCAGCAATACTGGCAGTGGTTGCATGCACCCCTTCATTCTCCTTTTCTTCAACTGCAGCCTTTAAAGAATTATCTTGACTCTTGAGGTTTGTAAAATTTATGTTTCCTAATGAATAATATCAATAACTAATGGAATTTTGAGTTTAGTATTGCAATTAAGTCTAGTTAGAGTATATTCGCATGTGAAGAATATCGAGATTGGCTATTATTTTGATTATTTATGATTTCACAAATGATATCATAAAATCATAACATAAAATTTGATGCAGTAATCTAGTACCTTGTTAATTAGATAAATACTTATTACCTTACATACCTAATAAGTCCAACATAGCACATTCTTAAACATATACAAAACACATTCATAATCCTAAAATCATCCAGATCAGCTGCAACTTCTTTGAGTATGTTGATAAGCTTTTTGGCACTTTCAACCATCTCTTGATACTTAGCTTTGACAACAGCATTATGATCTTTCAAATTCTTAAAACTGGTTTGCATCTCTTCATACTTCGCTTCAGCATCAACATTATAATCTTTGTAAATCTTAAAATCAGCTATCGCCTCTTCACGTTGCTTCCAAATTAGCATTATCATCTTCGATCCTCTTGAAACGCGCTTTCATATCTTCATACTCTGGAAGTTGTTCAATCATTCTCTTCCTCTTATCAATCAGCTCTTGTTTCTCTCTAAAATTTCTTTCTATTGGGAAAGTCTTTCCCGGCTCACAAGCAATTACCATTCTCTTGAAACGGTCTATCATGTCTTTAAATAAAGAATCGTGCAAATTAGTACAATTCGGAGTGCATGTACCATCTTGACACAAAGAACACGGCATTTCGTAAATGATTGTGATGATTGATAATCTAATTGATCTAAATGTTAATTGACTAAATTATCACAGTAGAAGTGAAAGGTAAATTTCACAAATGAAAGGTGTTTTTAGTCTTTGTGTAGACAGCTGTATTATTTATTGACAGTTTGAATTGGTGTATAGTGTGAATAATCCAAACTAACTGTTAGAATTGGTGTTTGCAAATGGGTTTTTTGTGGTCACTAAGAGTTAGAGTATCAGTGGCCTCTGCATTTTACTTTCTTTGACTTTTTTTGTGAACTCTAGTATTTGGCTATTTTGTTTTCACTTTTCACCTGTTTACTGGTAAGGATGTCAGTTGCTTTTTGGGAAATGGTTTTTGTATTTTTAAATCATGTTAATAATCTTCAACTATCAACATCCACACATTCCTCGAGCATTACCAATGCATCAAGTCATAAAAGACTTGATGCATTGAACACAATTAAATGGTTGAGGTAAAAAGCTTTTGCAAAACCAACTACTCCACTGCAAAAAGCTTTTGCATATTTAATGTTGGGTGAAAAATGAAATTTTATAAATACAAAAGCTTTTTGACAATAGCTTTAAACGCTTGAAGTCTTTACAAGTGTTTTTGTAAAAAGTATTCTTCAAAGTTATTGCCACAATGGAACAAGTCATTTGAATATCTTATTAGAATAGTAAAAAGTCTTTCATCAAGTTGCCATTGCGGATGCTTACCCTGGCTGACTTTCATCGAAGAATCCAAATAAAAAAATCGTTGTCCTTTTCTTCTTTTTAATAAACAAATCCAGGTTTGTTGTACTCCCACGTATGTACTTTGTTACCTTATTCGTTCATATATTTATAGAGTACATGAATATAAATAATCGCACTTTATATTTTATATTCTATTATTAAATATTTATTTAATTAAAAGTTATTGAAATTGTTATTAAGGTTTATGTTTTATAGGACATGGCGGAAACCAAAGAAGTCATATTTAAAGTGCACCACAACGGAAATTTGAATTTCAGCACTCCGCTATGTAGGCGTCGCCTTGCTGATGTCCGTGTTTTAGCTCCACCGGGTTGCATTTACAGGGTGCTTGATCATGTTTTGAATGATATTGGAGGGGAAAATGGGCTTTATTTTATGTTGCACCAAATAAGGCACTAGAAGATGGTTTAACATTGTTGCACACAGACAATGACGTTCGACGAATGTATGACCTTGATGATGAGAATGGATCCATGGACGTCTACATTGTGCACGAGCTACAGGCTTTGTCATAATTTTATTTCAAAAACATGGTATGGCAGGAAGAGGACGCTAGCATGCGGTGCGGTAGTGCAATACCTTTCAAAAGAAGGAAGCTAACAAAGCGTGTTTCTATCACGAAAACCGAAAGAGGGTTCGAGATCATAGAAAAAAGGGCTAGTGCACAAGGAATGGTTCCACCTGTTATGAATGTTTGTTGCCTTTAAAAAATAATTATGAGTTTATGCTGCCAACCATGCGATAGTGCTTCTATGCCAAACTTAGTGCTGTTAGGTTTATGCTGTTAAGTCTATCCTTTATGATCATATGGTTAAGAATTATGGTTGCCCGATCGTACAACAAGTATTGCCCAATTATGGCATTTAGTTGCCCAGATTGCAAATTGGAAGGTGGCCTGAGGTTCAAACGTTTGCTCGTTAGAATAGCACAATTGGGGATAAATACGCCCAAAAATACTAACAACTGCTACAAGAGTTAAAACAGTTGTTTTGAAAGTACAAATTAATTTCGATTAAATTGGGGATAAAAAAAATAGAGTTACAACTAACAATCTATTGCAATCAATTTCGAAATAAACATCAATGGTGCCCAACTCTTCTGCTGCAACTCACAACATGATTGCGTTTTTGGAAAAACCAAAGGAGGCTACATGGTTTGAACAAATTCTCAATTATATGCATATGTGAATACGCAACCACTGCTACAGTTTAACAAACCACTGCTAGGGTCGCTTAAACCACCGCTAGTGTCGACGCAAATATCAACGTTGTTTCTGTTTTCCAAATGACTAGTTGAAGTTCAAATTTTAAAAGTGAAATTTAAAGCGCGGATATGAATGATTTACTTCAGTTTTTCAAACGTGCTTAAGAAACATTTTCAAAACCAACAACAGATGTGGAAGCTACATTTTACCAACAAAAAATTATATACAAACATAGCAAACTTTTAGTACAAAAAAGGATAATAAACCGATAAATTCAAACGGTTTGTAATTACGAATAAGTCTTATCCAAATACCAAAAAAGGAGAGAAAATCTGCAAGTAAATATTCACGTTCCTTCCTTAGAAATTTTATGACAAATACAGCAGGAAAAATAGATGGCCAGGAGCCTAGGCACGTGCCTACCCACAAACAAGAAATGGAAATTAATGATACCGCGTGCAAGAACATAAGAAAATCCTCGCTATAAAGACGCGAGGTAAATAAATTTAAAGCACATAAAAAAACAACCATTCATCCACCAACAAAAACCCCCCAAGAGAAGTTGAAGATGTTAACAACCCGTTGCCCACGCACCGTCGGTTCCAAAAAGCCCATACATAGCCTAAACCTTTACCCCCCAAAACAAAAACATAAGCGCAAAGCAGTTGCTGCGACAACTGAAACATGTTCTTAAATGACTACTAATAACAATTAGTCGTTTCTAAGACGACTGATGAGTGTCTAAATACTCATCATTTTTGTACCATTTAAACTGCAAAAACATCTGAAAACACTCAAAAATGCATCAGAATGATAAAAATATCACAAATAAGTGTTTTATGTGTTTTAAATGCAAAAATATCAAAATCGGGTGAAAAACGTATAAAGTTTGCATAATTGGCAGGTTTAGTCCCCCAAGTTTCAAAAGTTGTCAAAAACAGTCCCTGGTAAATCCAAATAAAGAAAAATATCTTTTTGAGTCCCTAGGGATTCCTAAGTTGTCAAAATTGGTCCTTGAAACTTAAAATTACAAATTTACAACTAAGGTCCCCGAACTTTGAAATTGTCAAGTTTGGTCCCTGGAATTTTGAAAATGTCAAAACAAGTCCTTGTACTTTTGAAGGTTGTCAGTTTTAGTCCTTGTAACAACTTTGGAAAATGGCAGCAGAATGGTCCTTCAAAATTTCAGAAATTACAATCTAGTCCTTGTCATTATTATTCAAGACTTGTCAAAAATGAATTGTGACCCCCTGCCACTTAAGCCAATTGACCCCCTGTCATTATCAATTGTGAACCCCAGGTCAAACCACCCAAATCAAACCAGACTTTCCCTCCACCTCCTTCTTCTCCCCCACTTGCCCTGTACACTCTGCAACACCTCACCAAATCACACTCACCAATGCCTTATCACCTTATCCCCTCACCCTCATCATCATGCCTACCCACCCCCCTAGTTGCAAATGAAGGCCCTATAAGTCAAATAGCACCTTTCCCGCCAAAAATAATGAAATGGCCAAAACGGCCAAAACTCTCCCATTGGCTCAATAGGGTGGTGGGAAACAGTCATAAGGACACGTGGAAGCTTCTTGAAGTATAAAAAGGAAGAGAGAAGAAGAAAACAAGAGTAGTTAGTTTAGTTTTAAATTTTGTATGTCGTTTTTAAGAAAAAATGTTTTAGTTTAAGTTTTTAAATGTAATTTCTTGTTTCTTTGTTCTGAAATCAAGTTATTATATCCTTATAATCAGCTTTTAAGCATCATTTTTAAGTTTAACTAAAATTCATGTTTGTGTGTTTACTGTTGCAAAATTCCAATTCAAATTCTCATAGACAAGCTCTTAATAGCTTATTTTTAAGTTAAACCAGGTTAACTTAAGTTTGTTAAAGCTTTTGAATGGCTTGAGTTCATTTCCAATCAAATTAATGTATAGTCAATAAAAGTCAACCGAATGTGCAAAGATGGGTATGGAACTGATATTTGGGTGATGCAGACTTGGTATTGGGTTGGAAATGATTTAGTTTAGTGATCCTAGGTTCTGGTTTTGGCCTGCTTAAGCCGAAACATGGTTAGTTATATTTCACTTTTCATTTTTCAAGCAAAGTTGCATATCAGTCTTGTGTATGTATCTGTGCTCTTTAAAGGTTTAAACATGTTCAATTAGTTATATTTAAGTCAGTTTGAATGATTTTGATTATCTCGCTATAGCCATCAAGAGGTAGCTTTGTTGAGTTTGTATTTCAGTTTTGAAAGGGGTGTTTGGATTATGCATATAAACTGTCTTAGAGGTTTAGCATGTGGATGAGTCTTGTTGTTTCAAGTTTGGTTAACTCAAATAAACTCATTTGAGTCATTACTTTTGCCTGCTAATCACCAAAAGTCAAAAAGCCATTTAATCTGTCCCCGATCACACCACTGTTGGGATTTGAGGATTGCAGATCAATGTTTTGTGTTTAGAAGTCTTAAACAAAGCTAGCATTAGTCTTATTTCATCATAATATTTCATTTCCAGTCTTCAAATCATGATCAAAGTTGGAGATAGTCAACTTTTCGTTTTGATCAAAAGTCAAATGGTGCAAATTTCAGTTTTGAGCCAAATAGGAAGATTTTTCATGAGCTCTCTTCTGAATCATTTTCACTGAATCTTGTGGTTTTAGAAACTCCTCTTGGTCTACTTTCTTTTTGTCATTTTTGTGTAATTTTGTTTAATCTCTATAAGCCCCTAATGAGCTTGTTAAATTGGTACCAAATCCCCTCGTGGGCATCAACTGCACAGGGGTTACACTGATTTTGCAGATCTTGTATTTGGCTCATTAGAGCTCCTCAAGGTCTGTCCTTGGTGTTTTACATAGCCACCCAGGTCATCTTTAGGCTCCATTAGTTGGTTTTCACCATTAGCTTATTTTGGAGCTTATGCATAAGCTCAAAGTCAGCCCCCGATTCGCTTTTTCTAAAGCTTTCAAATCTTATTTCACCAAATCTGTGTGACCTTGCAACCAGTGGTTTGGGCTAGCTTAATCTTGTTGCATTTCTGTTACTTTAGCATACTTAGGCTTCTTTTTTGGTTTGGTGCCCTTTGAACTCCATTTGCTTATTTAAGTGCTTATTTCAATAAGCACTTTCACATCAGTTTCTATTTCCTCCTCATAAGCTCATGTTTTTTCCATTTTTCCTTGCTTCCTCATATTATTTTAAGCTTTTCCTGAAATTTTCAGATTTTTCTAAGGTGTTTTGCTATTTTTCTTAATTTAAATTAGTTTTTAAGCATTTTTAATTAGCTTTTAATACAAAAATTTAAGAAAAGGTTCAAAAAAATAATTTTTCATTTTTATTAAGTTTAGATAAATATAAAAAGCAAAAAAAAATATTTTTCCATATTTTTCTTAGTTAAATTTGTATTTTTAAATAATTTAATTAGTTTTTAATAGTTTAAAATTCATAAAAAATAGAAAAATAATCAGAAAAATACAAAAATAGTTTTGAAAATTCTAGTTTGTTATTTTAGATTTTTCCAAGTCTTAATTTTATTTTTCTAGCTTTATTTCCTATTTTCTTGTATTTTAGGTAATTATTTAATAGTTAAAAATAGTTTTTAATTAATAATAATTAGATAATTAGTTATAAAAATAATTTTCTTTTTCTATAAATTTTCTTTTATCATTAGGATTGTAAAAATGTATTTTTCATATTTTTAGAATTTATATTGTGTAAGTTTCACTTTTTATTTTGTACGTTTACGTAAGTTTTATTTAAACGTAAGTTTTAAGTTTTAAACGTTCATCAATTTTAAATATAGTGATAGCGTTTATTTAATATTTTTTTTATCTTTTTAACTTTCTTTAATTTGCATTTAAGCCCCTGTAGTTTATGGGCTTTTCCTTAGTTAGAATCTTATCCAAATCTCTTTTCCCGTCAAATCTCTCGATCACTACACGTCTGACTATTCTCGCACGTTTACCGCCGTTGGGACTTAACGACCTGGGAAACACTATACTCTCCTGGACTTCATTGCATTCGCTCCTGAGCCGTTTTAAGCTTGTTACGACTCCCCATTCACAAGTGGCAGGCTTGTGTGATAAAGCTTGACTGTTTTGCGCGGATCAAATTTTGGCGCCGCTGCCGGGGAGCAGTGCTAAAAGTCTTACGTTTAGCAGATTAGTGATTTGAATAATCACTCCTTGTTTATACCATCTTTTAAAAATCAAAAACCCAAAAAGATTTTCATTTTTTGTTTTTTTCAAAATATTTATCCAAAAAATACCAAAAATATTCCTCTTTACCCTCCTACCCTTTTTGATTCTTTATCCCTTTACCCTCTATCCATTTGATTCTGACTTCTTCTATTTTTTCATGGAATCTCTCGAGAACGAATTCTGGGACGAAGCTGAAAAGCTTCAGACTTTATCACAAATGTCTAGAATTCGTGTTGTTCGTGATGATCCATTAATTCTGCGTAGGGAAATGGAAAGAGAAACCGGGGTGACAAAGGACCAGGTACTTCCCTCTGATAATGGAGGTACTAACTACGTCCAACCTACGGTTATCCAAAGATCTAACCCCTCGATTGCTCCTAAGTCGTCTAAAATTGATCCTACACTTTCACGATTTACGGTTAAAAGCAAACATGCAGAATTTAAACCGGTGACTAGCAAGAATGACTTGCCTAATCTTCACGTTTCTCAAGAACCAGAACCAGAGACCATAACGGAAGTGGTGGAAATTGCTAGCTCTCAGAGCACACCACTTGTCCCATCTCCGGATTTTTCAAAATGTTCTTCGAGACTTAATAGTCATTCTGATCACCATGTTGGTTTTGTTGATTCTTTGAATAATCAGATTCATTCTCATAATTCTCAAACATAATCGTTTATTCCTTGTGTCGGTTGTGGTGAGCCTCTGTATGGTTCACCCTGTCATTGGTGTACGTGTGTACAATGTGGTAATGATATTCGAACGAGTTGTTTGTTTTGTGGTTCGAGGAATTCATTTGATTATGATCCGAACTCATTTAACGACCCCTCAAACTTTTCCAATTACCCACCACACCCCGACTCATCTTCATATAATCAACATAACCGCTGCGTGAATATTGTGGAGGCCCTCACCAAGGATTTGAGTGTCAATCCGGAAACACGTTTGTCTACGAACAGTTTTCTGGTAATACTCAGGACTTTGGAAATGACCAAATTCCATATTATTCACATGACCAGCCACAACAATCATTTTGTTGTGAGAACTGTGGAGGTCCCCATTTCAGCTCGGATTGTCAAACAGGGAATCCATTTCCTTGTAACAATTACGACTATCCATATCACGACCAACCTCCACAGTGCCAAAAGACTCAAACTCCTCAACAAACCCAACAAGACACTTATCTAGAGCTTCTGGAGTTACTGAAAAGAGGTGAGGAGTTCAATAAAACTATACTTCATAATATTCCCAGTTTTTCTTGTGTACATTGTGGGGGTCCTCATGATGATTATAAATGTCAACCTTCCGGTTTTGACAAATCTCCACTCCCACAATGTCCTGTCATTCAAAATTCACATGAGAAATCCATGGAAGAATTGCTAGCTGAAGAGCAGGATGCTAAAATAAAATCCCAAATTGCCTTTGAGAAATCTGTTAGGGAATCAATTGCAAAAGAAAAAGCAGCCAGATCTAGCTCTCAATTTCGTTTTATTCCTGATGACAGTGATGATGATGATACATTTGATTCATCAAGTTCATCAATGATATCCCAGCCATTGAGATTCCATCTCAAACAACTGCTATCACACCCGAAGCTCCCACTCACTCTCTCGAACATGGGGGACGAGCATCTTGACACTATTCCTGAAAAGGAATCGGACGAATTCATAAAGTCTAGTGTTGAGAACCTTGTCCCAATCCCAAGAGAGTCACAGGGAATTCTTGATCATGTGTGTGATATCCCTCCTCCTCTTGTCTTCCAAAGTAATCATGTTGAGATGTGCTCTGATTCTATTGATGACGATTCGTTATCTTGTGGAGACATCAGTTATATGGAAGAATTACCTTCTGAGCTTGTTAGCTTAGAAGAAGAGAATGATGAAGTTAATGACACTGAAATCAAAGATGAAGCTCTTCGAGCAACATTATTGAATGTCAGTCTTCTCATTTCTAAAATCGAGGCTTTCAATGAAAAACCTATTTCATCTCCTATCCCCATTAAGGATAGTGACATTCTTTCCGATGATTCTATTCCGGAAATGGAAGCCTTCTATTTTGATAATATGGGAGAGAAGATTAGTGGCAGTACCACTTTTCATTCTCATAATTCTCTCCCCGATTATGAATCATTTACATTGGATGAGTTCACCAGTGAACCCACTAATACCAATTCTGAATATGATTCATTTACCTTCGAGGAGTTCTCCTGTGAACTTACTCATATCATATCTCCGCCGGAGTATGATAATTTCTACTTTGATCTAGACACATCCATAATATGTCTTGATCAAGTGAGCTTAACTGAGGAGATTCATGAAACTATGAATTCTCCTATTGAGGATGAAGAGTTAGTCATGATTTGTATCATGATTTTCTTCCTTTTCTTCATATATCCCATGGCTTCTCCTGTTTTTCACTCCTTCGGGAATGAAGACATTATCTTTGACCCAGGCATTTCCATGTACCATTTGTGAGCCGGGTCTGTCTGTCTGTATCTCATCGGTGTGGAACTTTCACGTGCTTCAAATGTTTGTCCAAACATCTTGAATGAAAGTCCGATGGAGATTGTTTCTTCCACTTACTTCCCCATGAACAAATTAATTCGGGGTCGAGTCAAGCTAGCGACTCGGTAATCAAAAACACTAGCATGCAACATGGGTTTTCACCCGTGTGTACCACCCTAGTGTGGGGGAGATGCCCCACATGTTGTATATAGATCTAAAAAATGAATGAAAATTGTAAATATTAAAAAAGAGAATAATTGTTGTGTTTCCACACTTTGAATATTGAGGACAATATTCATTTCTAAGTGTGGGGGAAATTCTGGCGAATTTTGATCATAAATGTACCCTTTTAGTCCCTTTTTCCCCCAAAATGGCCAAATTTTAAATTTTTTTTTTTAGTGGAAGTACTATGTACTAAACACAACAAATGGTAATCAGTCCACCATGTCTAACCCACATAAGGATTGGCTAATCCAAGAGCAAACGGCTCTTGGTAAAGATATCTCAAATCCGTTGACGGCTTGCAATTTGCCCAAAATTGTATGGTATTCAGCTCACCATATCCTTAAAAGTGAGGAGTTGGCTAGCCCGCAAGTTTATGGCTTGTGGTAAAGGCAGTGGAAAAACCATAATTGGTAATCGACTCACCAAAGATAATACTGATAATTTATCTAAGAGTTGGCTAGTCCAGAGCAAACGGCTTCTGGTAAAGACACATCAAATCCGTTATATGGTTTATGATTTGCCAATAAATCAGATGGTTATCGGTGTACCAAGGTTCTTACTTGAACTGAAACATTTGGCTACTCCAGAAGTAATGGCTTTTGGTAAAGAGATAAAATCCATTAATTTTTCTTAAAACATTGCTAGGGACTAGCAATATCTTAGTGTGGGGGATTGATGAGTGTCTAAATACTCATCATTTTTGTACCATTTAAACTGCAAAAACATCTGAAAATACTCAGAAATGCATCAAAATGATAAAAATATCACAAATAAGTGTTTTATGTGTTTTAAATGCAAAAATATCAAAATCTGGTGAAAAACATATAAAGTTTGCATAATTGGCAGTTTTAGTCCCCCAAGTTACAAAAGTTGTCAAAAACAGTCCCTGGTAATTCCAAATAAAGAAAAATATCTTTTTGAGTCCCTAGGGATTCCTTAGTTGTCAAAATTGGTCCTTGAAACTTAAAATTACAAATTTACAACTAAGGTCCCTAAACTTTTGAAATTGTCAAGTTTGGTCCCTGGAATTTTGAAAATGTCAAAACAAGTCCTTGTACTTTTGAAGGTTGTCAGTTTTAGTCCTTGTAACAACTTTGGAAAAATGGCAGGAATGGTCCTTCAAAATTTCAGAAATTACAATCTAGTCCTTGTCATTATTATTCAAGACTTGTCAAAAATGAATTGTGACCCCCTGCCACTTAAGCCAATTGACCCCCTGTCATTATCAATTGTGAACCCCAGGTCAAACCACCCAAATCAAACCAGACCTTTCCCTCCACCTCCTTCTTCTCCCCCACTTGCCCTGTACACTCTGCAACACCTCACCAAATCACACTCACCAATGCCTTATCACCTTATCCCCTCACCCTCATCATCATGCCTACTCCACCCCCCCCCTAGTTGCAGTCAGAAGGCCCTATAAGTCAAATAGCACCTTTCCCGCCAAAAATCATGAAATGGCCAAAACGGCCAAAACTCTCCCATTGGCTCAATAGGGTGGTGGGAAACAGTCATAAGGACACGTGGAAGCTGCTTGAAGTATAAAAAGGAAGAGAGAAGAAGAAAACAAGAGTAGTTAGTTTAGTTTTAAATTTTGTATGTCGTTTTTAAGAAAAAATGTTTTAGTTTAAGTTTTTAAATGTAATTTCTTGTTTCTTTGTTCTGAAATCAAGTTATTATATCCTTATAATCAGCTTTTAAGCATCATTTTTAAGTTTAACTAAAATTCATGTTTGTGTGTTTACTGTTGCAAAATTCCAATTCAAATTCTCATAGACAAGCTCTTAATAGCTTATTTTTAAGTTAAACCAGGTTAAATTAAGCTTGTTAAAGCTTTTGAATGGCTTGGAGTTCAGTTTCAATCAAATTAATGTATAGTCAATAAAGTCAACGAACAGGCAAGATGGGTATGGAACTGATATTTGGGTGATGCAGACTTGGTATTGGGTTGGAAATGATTTAGTTTAGTGATCCTAGGTTCTGGTTTTGGCCTGCTTAAGCTGGAAACAGTGGTTAGTTATATTTCACTTTTCATTTTTCAAGCAAAGTTGCATATCAGTCTTGTGTATGTATCTGTGCTCATTAAAGGTTTAAACATGTTCAATTAGTTATATTTAAGTCGGCTTTGAATGATTTTGATTATCCGCTATAGCCAGATCAAGTAGGTAGCTTTGTTGAGTTTGTATTTCAGTTTTGAAAGGGGTGTTTGGATTATGCATATAAACTGTCTTAGAGGTTTAGCATGTGGATGAGTCTTGTTGTTTCAAGTTTGGTTAACTCAAATAAACTCATTTGAGTCATTACTTTTGCCTGCTAATCACCAAAAGTCAAAAAGCCATTTAATCTGTCCTGATCACACCACTGTTGGGATTTGAGGATTGCAGATCAATGTTTTGTGTTTAGAAGTCTTAAACAAAGCTAGCATTAGTCTTATTTCATCATAATATTTCATTTCCAGTCTTCAAATCATGATCAAAGTTGGAGATAGTCAACTTTTCAGTTTTGATCAAAAAGTCAAATGGTGCAAATTTCAGTTTTGAGCCAAATAGGAAGATTTTTCATGAGCTCTCTTCTGAATCATTTTCACTGAATCTTGTGGTTTTAGAAACTCCTCTTGGTCTACTTTCTTTTTGTCATTTTTGTGTAATTTTGTTTAATCTCTATAAGCCCCTAATGAGCTTGTTAAATTGGTACCAAATCCCCTGTGCAGGGCATCAGGTCTGCACAGGGGTTACACTGATTTTGCAGATCTTGTATTTGGCTCATTAGAGCTCCTCAAGGTCTGTCCTTGGTGTTTTACATAGCCACCCAGGTCATCTTTAGGTTCCATTAGTTGGTTTTCACCATTAGCTTATTTTGGAGCTTATGCATAAGCTCAAAGTTGGCCCCCAGATTCTGTTTCTAGCCTAAATCTTATTTCACCAAATCTGTGTGACCTTGCAACCAGTGGTTTGGGCTAGCTTAATCTTGTTGCATTTCTGTTACTTTAGCATACTTAGGCTTCTGTTTTGGTTTGGTGCCCTTTGGACTCCATTTGCTTATTTAAGTGCTTATTTCAATAAGCACTTTCACATCAGTTTCTATTTCCTCCTCATAAGCTCATGTTTTTCCATTTTTCCTTGCTTCCTCATATTATTTTAAGCTTTTCCTGAAATTTTCAGATTTTTCTAAGGTGTTTTGCTATTTTTCTTAATTTAAATTAGTTTTTAAGCATTTTTAATTAGCTTTTAATACAAAAAATTAAGAAAAGGTTCAAAAAAATAATTTTTCATTTTTATTAAGTTTAGATAAATATAAAAAGCAAAAAAAAATATTTTTCCATATTTTTCTTAGTTAAATTTGTATTTTTAAATAATTTAATTAGTTTTTAATAGTTTAAAATTCATAAAAAATAGAAAAATAATCAGAAAAATACAAAAATAGTTTTGAAAATTCTAGTTTGTTATTTTAGATTTTTCCAAGTCTTAATTTTATTTTTCTAGCTTTATTTCCTATTTTCTTGTATTTTAGGTAATTATTTAATAGTTAAAAATAGTTTTTAATTAATAATAATTAGATAATTAGTTATAAAAATAATTTTCTTTTTCTATAAATTTTCTTTTATCATTAGGATTGTAAAATTGTATTTTTCATATTTTTAGGATTTATATTGTGTAAGTTTCACTTTTTATTTTGTACGTTTACGTAAGTTTTATTTAAACGTAAGTTTTAAGTTTTAAACGTTCATCAATTTTAAATATAGTGATAGCGTTTATTTAATATTTTTTTTATCTTTTTAACTTTCTTTAATTTGCATTTAAGCCCCTGTAGTTTATGGGCTTTTCCTTAGTTAGAATCTTATCCAAATCTCTTTTCCCGTCAAATCTCTCGATCACTACACGTCTGACTATTCTCGCACAGCTCGTTGGGACTTAACGACCTGGGGAAACACTATACTCTCCTGGACTTCATTGCATTCGTTCCTGAGCCGTTTTAAGCTTGTTACGGTCTGCCATTC
Organism: Chrysanthemum makinoi; assembly: GCA_910596185.1. Taxonomy (NCBI): domain Eukaryota; kingdom Viridiplantae; phylum Streptophyta; class Magnoliopsida; order Asterales; family Asteraceae; genus Chrysanthemum; species Chrysanthemum makinoi. Next base: position 34,265,423 of record OU343221.1, on the reverse strand, counting down.
ACAAGTGGCAGGCTTGTGTGATAAAGCTTGACTGTTTTGCGCGGATCAACGACAAAATTGACCAATCTCCGCGACCATTCACAAGATTCCTTCAACCAAAACCCGTGTCCTTTGAGATTTGTGGAAGCCTTCCCTGACCATATGGCGTACCAAAGGTTGGAGTTTAAACCGATTAGACTCTCATTAGCCATTTGGGATGTTCAAAGTTCAGGCAGTTCTTTCTTAACCTCGCTCTTCCCGAGCGGAAGAAGGATGTATATCATGGGTATTGGGTCGAATGAGTGGTAGAATTTGCAAAGAGAGGCAAACAACACGGCTTAAATTTCTGGACTCAGTCCTCTGTTGATTGCAGCCCGGCCCCCGAAGCAAGTGTACGTCTACTAATCCTAGCATATCGGGTTGGATAGACTGGGTTAAATGTAAAAATGACGAGCTTGTGGGCACTAGGATTAATTATAGAGCAAACCACATAAAGAATTCATAAAAAAAATCCCATGCTATCGTGTAGGGGATGATTGGTGTATTTTATGACAGTTCTCTCTCCTCACTCCAATTCAAACCTATCACGTTAGCGTGTGGATGTATTTTTTCTGAATTCTTTGTGGTTCTACCATTGCTCTAAAATAAAAGCTGTGCGGATGGAAAAGCAACGCCACTAAAAGCTCTTCCAGTACCGCGCAGAGGGGCGGATTTACACGGGAAACCCGTTGAGAAGCCTATCGAACTTTTGCAGGGAATCCCATATGAAAATACGGCCGCCCCAGGAGGAACCAAGCCACGGGAAATCCTTTAAGAAAATGATAGCAAACAAGAAGGAATCCACACTCACAATGAAGTCGCGTACCACTGCGAATGTAGTTTTTCACTGCTAGTATCGTTGTCTCGGTTTAATATGTAACATTCTAGAATTTCTTGGGTAGGATGTTTTGTATTAGATAAGTATGCTAAGTATAATTATCCTGTATATTGTAAAGGACTCCTTAGCCTATAAAAGGAGGTCCAGGCTAGAGTTTGATATAACTTTTCGGCATATTTAGAGTCGATACACTTCAAGGTTGTAATCGCTAATACTATTCAGAGTATTCGTGTATTAATATTATATCCAGGTGTTTTATAGACCATAACTTATTGTAAAAACATCAACATCTTCACTTTGACGTAAGCACATAACGCTTCAGGTTATTAGATGTGTAGAGTGAGTTGATTATTTTGAGGTTTATGCGACTTTTCTAAACGTCAAAAAATGGTATCGTGTCTAGATAGTAGATGACGATAACGGTTGCGTTTGCTGATTAGAATAGCACATTTGGGGATAAATACGTCCAAAAATACTAACAACTGCTACAAGAGTTAAAACAGTTGTTTTGAAAGTACAGATTAATTTTGATTCAATTGGGGATAAAAAAATAGAGTTACAACTGCTAGGGAAAAACATAGTTTAGACCCACACACATCATAATTCGCAACACCTAACAATCTGTTGTAATCAATTTCGAAATAAACATCAATGGTGCCCAACTCTTCTGCTGCAACTCACAACATGGTTGCGTTTTTGGAAAAACCAAAGGAGGCTACATGGTTTGAACAAATTCTCAATTATATGCATATGTGAATACGCAACCACTACTACAGTTTAACAAACCACTGCTAGGTTCGCTCAAACCACCGCTAGTGTCGACGCAAATATCAACTTTGTTTCTGTTTTTCCAAATCAGTTATAATAAAAAAAAAGTCTCTGAAGTACAATATTGTTTTTTGCGAATTAAAAGGTTGACTAGTTGAAGTTCAAATTTTAAAAGTGAAATTTAAAGCGCCGATATGAATGATTTACTTCAGTTTGTCAAACGTGCATAAGCAACATTTCCAAAACCAACAACAGCTGTGGAAGCTACATTTTTCCGAAAAAAAGTATATACAGACATAGCAAAATTTCAGTACAAAAAAGGATAATAAACCAATAAATTCAAACGGTTTGTAATTACGGATAAGGCTTATCCAAATACCAAAAAAGGTGAAAAAATCTGCAAGTAAATATTCACGTTCCTTCCGTAGAAATTTTAGGACAAATCCAGCAGAAAAATAGAAGGGTAGGAGCCTAGGCACGTGCCTACCCACAAAACAGTAATTGGAAATTAATTATACCGCGTGCAAGAACAGTAAAATCCTCGCTTTAAATACGCTAGGTAAATAAAGGGAAAGCACATAAAAAAACAACCATTCCTCCACCAACAAAAAACACCAAAGAGAAGTTGAAGATGTTAACCCGTTGCCCACGCACCGTCGGTTCCAAAAAGCTCATACATAGCCTAAACCTTTACCCCCCAAAACTAAAACATAAGCGCAAAGCAGTTGCTGCGACAATTGAAACATGTTCTTAAATGACTACTAATAACAATTAGTCGTTTCTAAATTGTCGAGAATGACGACTAATAACACATCCCCGCGACCATTCACAACATTTCTTCACCCAAAACCCGTATCCTTTCAAGTTTGTGGAAGCATGCCCAGACCATATGGCGTACCAAAGGTGGGAGTTTAAACCAATTAGATTCTCATTAGCCATTTGGGATGTTTAAATTTCAGCCAGTTACTTCTTAACCTCGCTCTACCCGAGCGGAAGAAGGAAGTATATAATGGGTATTGGGTCGAAGGAGTGATAGAATATGCAAAGAGAGGCTGAAAATTATGGTCTCAGTCCTCTGTTGATTGCAGCCCGTTTCCCGAAGCAAGTGTACGACTACCAATCCTGGCAGATCGGGTTGGATAGACTGAGGTAAAGGTAAAAATGACGAGCTTGCGAGCGCCGGGATAAAATAAAGAGCAAACCACTGCTAATGTAGTTTTTCACTGCTAGTATGATTGTGCCGGTTTAATATGTAACATTCTTGAATTTCTTGGGTAGGATGTTTTGTATTAGATAAGTATGCTAAGTATAATTATCCTGTATATTGTAAAGGACTCCTTAGCCTATAAAAGGAGGTCCAGGCTAGAGTTTGATATAACTTTTCGTCATATTTAGAGTCGATACACTCCAAGGTTGTAATCGCTAATACTATTCAGAGTATTCGTGTATTAATAATATATGTAGGTCTTTTATAGACCACAACTTATTGGTGTGAATTTAATTTGTTAACATTAATATTTGTTTTCAAACATACTATTCAAGTGAACACTGATGAAACAGAATGTCGATGTATTATAACTAGTTAGATTAAAAAAATGTTACATAATTTTTGTTAGGTCACGGATTTTAAAAATACCACAAAATTGTTATAAAGAGCAACACAAAACAAATATTACCTTGTTTACTTACGTATTTATTATTTCATCTAAATTTGTTATTATTATTTATTTTATTTTTTTAACGAGATCATATTTAAATAGTCTATGCCCCTAATTGGTTGATTATTATTTTAGTATAAGCTTCTTGTGAAATTAGAAATGAAAACGGTAAACATGCAACAGAAATAAATTGTTGATAATATTAGTGTATAGAACTTATAAAAAAAATACAAGGTAATGAAAGGAAAGACGAAAATATTTATCATGCGGTGCCAAACAGCTTTAGCCTTTGACCAATTAAAGTCTCATTGTAAAAACATCAACATCATCAGTTTGACGTAAGCACATAACGCTTCATGTTATTAGATGCGTAGAGTGAGTTGATTTTTTTTAGGTTTATGCGACTTTTCTAAACGTCAAAAAATGGTATAATGCTTTTATGCTTGATTACTTAAATTAAATATCTGTAATTATAAAATGAATTGGTTGTATACTTACAACTGCTAGTTAATTTTTACTACTGCTAGTTATACTCACTACTGCTAGTAAACTGAATAGGTTGTATACTTACAACTGCTAGTATTATACCCACAACTGCTAGTTATTATAACAACTGCTAGTGATAGAAGTTGCCCTACGTTCAACAGTTAGTTGCCAAATTGATATTTGGAAACAACTGCTAGTTGGCGAGATGAAATAAAAATGGATAATGGCAACAGAGGAAATACTAAATACGTTGACATACAATGTTTCATACAAACGACAACCTACTACATATTACGATTACTACATAAACCCTTGATAAACAGACACACCAAACTTTCTGTACACAAATTTAATTGACACAGGGTATTCAAACAATACATAAAACTACAACCACTAGAACAATTTTACAACGGCTGTGACGGAAGATCGGGGGAGTTTCAACAGCTTCCTAGCGAACTCCCAATTCGTCTTGATATTATCATAACCATCGTTCATCAAATCGCTGGCCCTGATATACATTTTCTTTAACGACGTGGAACAAGCAAGTATAAACTTTATTATGTGTAATTCATTCTGTGATCTAGGAAAGGATCGAAAAATCACTGACTGAATCTTCCCATAACTGAATGTGGTTGTGTCTAAATCTAATGAACGTTGTTCCAAAGGTAAAACACTAAGCGTGTATGCAGCCTGGAAAATCAAATAGTATTGAGATAGAAAAACATGGCAGTTTACGGATGTTTATTTGATACGTATGAAATAGAGTAATAAAGTATTACACTTACTCTGGTTTCCAGCTTTTTCAAGTATGGAGATCCGCGAATCATTTGGACGATGAGTGACACGATAACAGTCTCGCCAAAATCAACTCCTTTTAGATTCAGATTAACGAGGGATACAAACGGCAAAGGGACATTCATCCTGGAATTACCATCACGCATCAACTACAACATGTCGACTTTTGGGTTAGTTTCAAAGATTAAATGTCGTTACAGTTACACATATATTTAACATTGTAAAATTAGAAGTGTAAATCTCAAAACGGTCTTACCGTGCAATAGTCAAAATCCAATGTAAGGGTCTCAAGAGATGGAAGTCTTGTCAGGTGAAAGATATTGGATGCTATGATTGTCGTGACAGCATTCGAAATACCGAATGACAAATGTAACTTCTTCAAATTCCTAATACTTGCAAGATTCCATAGTTTCATCCCGTTTGTACTCTCAACATCCAATGTAAGAGACTCAAGTAAGGGACAACCATCAATTAAATCCCAAACTGTACCGGTAAGAAATTTGACTAAACACAATTCTAAGCTCAATAAATTTGGAAAACTAGTGAAAAACACCAAACTAGGAAAATCACAACAATGAATTTCAAGATGTTTCAATTCAATACGCCCGTAAAGTTGGGTTGGCAATGTAACTGGTTGTCCATACCAGTTTCTAATTGTCAGGTCCTCAATTCCTTGCAGTGCCAAAAACATAAGCCAATCACGAATCTCTTCATAATTCAAGTCTTCCATTCCAGACAACGGTTTGGGATCTACAGAGAAGACAAACTTTTTTATGGGACCCGTAAGCTGATTTAAAAGTCTAGTAACATGGCTCCCATCAAACTTATATGTTAAATAATAAAAGAAATCCTCAACAATTATGACTTCGGTGAGCAAGGTCCACTTAAACCTCCAATTTGTAGATACAATAGAGGTGCTCACCGCTTCTGTTATTGGCAACCGATTCAAAATGTTACCGATCACTGTATCTGGCATGTTGCTAATATAATCTCTCATACTGGTGATAACATTAGCTCGAAACGAAATGGTTTTCAAGGAAATTTTGTTGGTTTTTTTAATTCTCGACAGGAGGCTTTGGATGAGGGTTGTTGATTTGCAATTGATGGTCAGAACAAGGGTGTGTTATGATCATTATATGTGGTTGTTGGGTTGGTTCATTGATTCGCGCGCCCAAGATACAAGCTTTTCAAATTTGGTCCGTAAAATATTACGAAATGGTATATTTTAGTAAGCCATGGTAATATGGCGGACGTATTACACAATCAATGTGCTGTGAGCATCACTTATTCTAAAAACGATGGCGTCTTTAGTTAGACGTAAGCACATAACGGCATCATGTTATCAGATGTGTAGAGTAACATTCATTTGAGTTGACTATTTTGAGGTATATGCGACATTTCTAAGCGTAAAAAAATGCTACACTGCTTTTATGCACGATTACTTAAAATAAATAACTCAAATTATAAAATGAATTGGTTGTATACTTACAACTGCTAGTTATTTTTACTACCGCTATAGTTATTTTTACTACCGCTAGTAAAACTGAAGTGGTTGTAGACTTACAACTGCTAGTCATTTTTACTACCGCTCGTAAAACTGAATTGGTTGTATACTTACAACTGCCAGTATACATGTTACTACTGCTAGCTATTTTAACCACTGCTTGTGATAGAACACATCAACGAAATGATGCCACATTCGTTAATACTGTTGTGTATGGCCGTGTTTGTGCTGCCCTTGTGTAGGTGCTACTGATACCATTCTGGTGCCTTTGTATAGGTGTTGGTCTTACTATTCTGGGCCTGAATAGACACATATTGGTTTAGTGCTGCTAGTATTAAACTTACAACTGCTAGTTAAATTGTACTAGTGTTGAATGGTAAATCTGTTAATTTTAAGTGTGCATAGTCACTAGTTAGTAGTTAATAGTTGATTGTAGAATACGAATTGTAACAACTAGAAGGACTCCTTGGTTTATAAAAGTAGTCAATAAGGAAAAGAAGTTGCCCTACGTAGAACAATTAGTTGCCTCAATGTTTATTGGAAACAACTGCTAGTTCCCCATATTAAAGAAAGATGTATAATGGGATTAAAGAACATAGGAAATAGTAAATACGTTGACATACAACGTTTCATACAGACAACCTACTACATATTACGATTACTACATAATTATGAGTTTAATGGTTACATAATATATAACCACTTGATTTATAAAATTCAGCAAGTACGTAGAAAAAGCTAACCACTCCATGCTTCCTTCACATACAGACATCGTACTAAAACCACAAAGCTTCATTCCCATTAAGCATGATCCCTAACTTCTGCCGAACAAACCTGTTGAACATGAATATAATGGTGTAAGTTAAAAATAAAACATTAATAGAATGGTAAGTTAAAAATAAAACATACTATAAACAGCATGGTCTGGCTAATTTAACAAAAGAAGAGATTCTTTGTATGGGGCGATGTAGAAAGATCCCGCATCTCCTAACATTCCCATGCAGACAAATAATTCAAGTTCTTTGTTGTACACAAATACCGACTGGCCCAAATGATTGCCGCTGTACGCTTCCACTATTGGAGCTTGATCCTTTGTAAACCCAAGCAAATGAACCGAATATTGGGTAGGGATGGCGAATAGGCTTCTAAATGATGTTATGGAAGAACCATTGACGTCCAACAACCATCCGCAAAACAATGGAATATCTTCACCAATGATCGTCCCAGAAATCACTAGAGAGGTTCCAAGATCGAAAACATTGAATGGAACTGGGAGTTCATTTTTTAAAATCTGTGGTAGGTCTATAACTTTAAATTGGTTGGTTACCAAATCAAAAGAAATCAAAATATAAATCTTATAAATAACACCATCCTCATTAGTTAACTTTTCACTCCCAGTCCAATAGAGAAAACGACCTACAACTGCATGACTTTTATGTTTCAATTTGATAGTTTCACGAGGGGGGTGGAAATTTTCAAGGATTGTCCACCTTAACGAGTTCAAAGAAAAGAAAGAGACATACCAGAAACCACTTTCGAAAACAGGATAGGAGACTTTCACGATCGTTGGGTCAAGAGTGTCCGGACGGACGGCAAAACCAAAAAAAATATTTTGACGTTCGATTTGATGCGTGTAAACCGGGACAAATACTGCAAGTGATTTTTTGATTGTCGGGTTCCAAATAACAGTTATTAGATTAGAACCATAGACAAAACACCAAAGACCATTAGAATTGCCAACTGTAATCATAGATGAAAGCATTAAATCTGTATTAAGTGGCGTAGCAATTAGCTGTTCATCTGAAGCTAACACAAAACCTTGGTTACCCATATCGAATGTTAGCGTAAATAAACACTCATCATTACGACGAACACCGTAATTAAAGATGAAGCTTCCACAATCTATACTAGCCTTCCATAACTTGCAAACACTACGTTGCTGAAGTATAGACTTAGGAGGTAGCCTACGGATGATATCTAGTTGAACATCCAGTGGGATATTGTCAGACATATTTTCTAAACAAAAGCAGAAAGATTGGGATAAAGATATGAAGTCAATAGACCAAAAGAAGAAAGAAAGATTTTGTTAAACATTGAAGAAAGAAGAAAGTGATTGGGAACAGAAGACATTAAAGGACATGTACCTTGAATCTGTGTTTTGTGTGGGCGTTTGTTTTTTTTTTTTTTTTTTTAAATGTGAAATGACAAAACTATCCTCGTGTATAAATACAAGTTGCCCAAAAAACAATACAAGTTGCCCAAAAAACAATACGTTACAATACATGACATATACCTTCAAAATACGTACTTGTGTCATAAGTTGTCGGACACATGGCAGCCCCTGGTTGGGTCCAAGAAAAGCGGTGGGCAACCTGTCTATTTTCAAATTTTAAAAGGGCGTGGTCCATAAACTGATAAGCCTCAGAGCGTGCGGTCTATTTGACTAATTTTCCCTAATAATAATTATCATTATCATTTATCATTTATATTATTATTATTATTATTATTATTATTATTATTATTATTATTATTATTATTATTATTATTATTATTATTATTATTATTATTATTATTATTATTATTATTATTATTTCATTTATATAATAGTTTTTATAATTTAAAATACTCAGGTCAAGCTTTGGACAAACCCGAAGAAGTAGAAGATATCAGAGGTCAACCGACAAAATCGCCTGGCGAACACGAGTTCTAGCCTTCATGGATCTCGGTCGTTAGCTGCTATTCGCCATAACTTTGTAAGAAACTATTTAATCGTTTTATTTATATATCATGGTGTTGGGTGTGTCGTTATTGATTTTATTTCTAAACAGTTGAGCAGCGACACCGAGGCGGCGGTTGCTGAAGACTTGATAGAGCTATACCGTCGGAACCATATGAGGGGCGATGTCTTTGAGTCCCCGTTATCTGAGGCTAGATATGTAAGTATAATTTATTTTCAAAGTCACCCACTTTGATGAAATATAATGCATCACGACTTATATATTACTTTTCTTGTTTTTTTGTAACTAAACAGAACCAGATGATACGGATGCGGGAAGAGAGCACCTCCGATGAGACCCACATGACTGACCGCGAGATTCTCCGCCACGTGATTGGTGGTAAGCAGCGCGGTCATATTCCTGGTGTAGGTCAAGTCTTACCCGACGGTGGAGTGAAGAAGACCTTTAGCGCCTCCCAACCTCGTGATGAAGCAGACGTGTCCTCACTGCGGGAAACAGTGCAGAAACATACCGAGGAGCTCGCTACACTTAGGACTCAGATGGAGTAGGTCATGGAGTTTGTGAGGTCATTCCCGGGTTGGCAGGAGCGACTACAGTCCGCCCCGGGATCAGGTGCTACTCTACCGGGTGGGTCGGGATCTGGTGCTACTCCACCGGGTGGGTCGGGATCTGGTGCTACTCCATCGGGTGAGTCTAGAGATACCGGGGACGGGAGTGGGGGTAGTGGGGTTTGAGATGTCGGTTTATGTTGGTTTTACACGTTATGGATATGTTTGTAGAGAATAACATGGATTATTATGTCGTTTATGTGCATTATGTGCTAGGATTCCCGCTAAATGGATTATACGTATAGTTTTGGACCATTTGCGGATAGGTAGCTTATGTATAGTTTTGTAGATAATCATGTGTTTACGGTTTTTGAACCGTTTTGGCAATTTTGGAAACACATGACTATGTTAGCGATTGATGGTTATATATGATATTATGTTTTGCGAATTTGTGTTGTTGTAGCATAAAAGAGGTTCTTCAAACAGGTTGTTACATTGTAGATTTTTTCTGGAAAAATTCCGAAAAAATCTGGAAATTACCCATTTTGCAGCAATTTTCTGCAAAATGGGTCAGAGGCTTTCCCCGGGGACATGTCCCCGGCGAAAGTGTGAAAGCTAATTTTATATTACCACTTTCCCCGGGGACAAGTCCCCGGCAAAAGCCGAAAATCAACAGTGGCATGTAGTTTTTGCAGGGGACAAGTCCCCGGCGAAAGAGGTTTGCTCAACAGTAGTATTCAGCTTTCCCCGGGGACATGTACCCGGCAAAAATGCGTAATTAATTATTCTGATAACGTAATTAGCTAATTAATTAAATATTCTAAAATACTTTTCCAGGGGACGTGTCCCCGGCAAAAAGGAGTGCCACGTCGGACTTGTTTGACCGGCGAAAAATGGCTGCGGGACCCACCTGTCCCCGGTAAAGGTGGACTCCAGTCCCCGGGGAAAGTATTCCCGAGAGGGTATTTCCGGGGGTCTTTCGCCTAGGACATGTCCTGGGGAAAGGTTTCGCAGGGGACATGTCCCCGGCGAAAGTCCTAATTTTTCCCCTGCGAAAGCCTTGATTGTGGTAGTGTTAGATGTACGCGCAGCGCAATAACCAGACTCGATCCTTTCTTTGGCCAACCTAAAAGATGTACTCGTAAATTGTCTTCTGAAAAAAAAGCCTACTTGGTAAGATGTATGTGTCACTTAATTAGTTAATTTCACATAAGTAATCCTCAGTTTGAATCCTCTCTTGTCACAAACCTTCCTTTTTTTTCTTTTTTCTTTTTTTTTTTTTTTTTTTTTTTTTTTCTTTTTTGTAGTAAAAGTCAGCATTATTTTAAGAAATAAAAAGGAGACTAAACCTTTCAAATAACACAACTAAAATGCAAACAAACTCCATGAATTATTAACTGAACAAACATACAAACATCAAAGAAAAATCTAAACAAGACATGGAGAAACAAGAGAAAAAAATATAGTGTGACAAATGATAACTAGTTCAAATAAACCAACAAGCCTATGAACATAAGATACAAAGTTCCCATAGCCATAGCCGGTGAACTGGCTCCACTCCCCCTTGGAGAAGGTGCTCGAGGAGAAGGAGGAGACCCCGGTGAAGAAGAAGGGGCATTGCCAGTGCTAGTGTTGGTGTTGGCTTTTGCAGTGATAGACAATTTTTGGTTTTGAGAACAATGGTTAAGTATTGTGCAAATAAAATAATGTGAGCCGACGGTGTCTATGGTGAAACTTGCAGGGCTGTTGGTCTGAATCGAAAGAATATTTCCTGTGTTGCACCCGTCGAATGAGGCTTGTGTAACGTTAGCTACCGTGTGACTGCCACTGACGAAGTTGAATACTGCAAGAAATGAAGAAATTAGTCTTCAAAACTAGGAAAAGAATACTATACAAGTAGTCAATTCTGAACAAGTAGCATCATATAAATATTGCCCACGGAATATATATTTTTTACATAGCGATATATATGATTAATGTAACAATCTCTCCAGATTTATATGAGAGCGGAAAATAACCCATCATGATCTTGAAGTTGTCGGCTACCAGTTACGAGGTTAGTCCCCTGCTTTTGGCTTTTTGTTTAAGAACAAAAGCAATATCTACAACCTTTTGTTTAAGAAAATCTTTGATATCAAGTACTAAGATGATTAAGTAATACGTAGTATGTACCTAAAATATCACCAACAGCGAAAGTTTGTTGGGAAGCCCAAGTAGCATAAAAATTGCCATTGGTTGGAGTCTCCCATCCTGTGTTACCACCAACTGTATAGGTTGCCGCAAGCACGCTTGGTACAACTAACATAGATGATAGTAAAACCATCCAATTCCAAGGCATGACAGAATGGTTATTTCTCACCATCTTTAAGCGAAAGTCACGTTTTGATGTCTTTGTTTGAAACTATAAGCATGAAACAAATGGTTAATGAAAAACAACTTTCCTAAAGTCACAATATAAAGGAGTTAGGAACCAATGTGTGATTGACATGTGGTATAAGATTTTTAAGCTTGTTTGTTTCAGATTACCATTTCTTATTAACTCCCCCATATATGTGCTAAGCCCTATTAGTCAACTAGTTAAACCTACATTATTTAATTTAATAATTGAGTAGCATTGATAAATAAGTTGAATTGGAAAACTTCTCTTGATATACAATTATTCATTTTTGAGTAAAGCTAAGGATAAGGAGACTGCTTTTAACAATACCTCCGGCAAAAAGTAAAAAAAAAACAACCAATGTATTTTATATCATATACTACGTATTATACAAGGTTTAATCAAAGACCAAATACTAGCTAGCCTAATGATTTCCGTGTTAATGTGAGGTGCTCTTCAACTAATTAAGTGGCCGTAGGTTCAACAACCAAGTGGCCGTAGGTTCAAGTTTTAATCAGAGTAAGGACCTTTAGATTATTTATTTGAAAAAAAGAAGATGTAACAATTATTATGATGAATTGATAATCAATAAACATGAGTTATGACACGTCATCATTTGATTTTATATCGGTGCATGCCTATATATCTAACTAACCAGTTGACTTATATGTAACAAATACGTTGAAACATATTCAACTTTAGGAGTTTATTTTAAATAGTATAAGATTTGTTACAAAGGTCTTTTCCTTCAAAAGACCTATTTTTAAATCTAAAAGCAAACAAAATGTAATTGTTGAAAAAGAAAAGCCGGTAAGGGATTAAAACAATTTGGTTACATCATACTTGTAAAAAGGTAGGGTTGGATCAGTTGGAAAACCCCTTGCCTTTCAACCGAGAGGTCAGGGGTTCGATCTTCACTCCCTACAAAAGGCCGGAGGTCCTTTCTACCTTTGGTAGAACTGGAACCTCCCCCATACACCGGAAACGGTATTTGGTACCCATAACCCGTGGAAAACGGCATTGGGCGTTACTTTACTTTTTGGTTACATCATACTTGTTTTTTGTTATTTTATGTTTTCTTTCTTCAATAAAAATTATTCTTCAAGTTTAAAATTAGATGGAAAAAATAAGAGAAGCATGCAATGAAGTTGGTGAGATAATGGTGTCATGTTTAGATATGAAGAAACATGCATCAAACAATTTAAAAGTCAAACACAATCTAATTAAATTTTAGAGTAAATTGCAGAAATCGTTAGAGTTGTTTCCCAAGATTGTAGAAATCGTCTCTGGTCTTCTATAAGTGCAAGTTAGCTCTTTTGTGGCGAAACTTTTGGATCATTTTGGTCCTTGGTTTTAATCGACGTTAAGTGGATTCCGTTAGCAGTTACATACTTACATGTTAGCCCTTTTAGCCAACGACCGTTGCAGCGTTCATCCTTTAAACTAACGACCGTTTGATTTTTTATATACATTTTTTATAAAAAAATATACGTTTTTATATATGTTTTATATAAGTTATTATATACGTACTTATAACAACATATACGCTATTATATACCCTTTTTATATGTTTTTATATACCTTTTATACGTTCTTATATAAGCTTTTATATAAGGTTTTGTAAATGTTTTTATATACGTTTTGTATACATTCTTATATACGTTTTATACCCTTTTATATACATTTTTATACGTATTAATAAAAATATATACATTTTTATATACTTCTTATATGTTTTTATATACGTTTTTTTATGTGTTTTTATATATCTTTGTGTATATGTTTTTATGTACATTTTTGTATACGTATACATACATTTTTGTATACGTATATATACGTATAGCAAAACATATATAAAAGCGTGTGCAAAAATGTATTTAAAAACGTATAAAAAGTAGTATAAAAAAATGTGTATAAAGACGTATATAATAACATATATGTATTTATAAATACTATAAAAACGTATATGAAACCGTATAAAAACGTATGTAGAAAGTATAAAAAAAACGTATATAAAAACGTATAAAAAGTATATAAAAACATATATAAAAAGTATAATTAGTATATAAAAATATATACAAAAACGTATATAAGAACGTGTATAGAAACATATAAAGAAACATATATAAAAATGTATATCGAAACATATAAAAAAACGTATATAAAAACGTGTATAAAAGCATATAAAAACTCATATAAAAACGTGTATGTTTTTATAAATAAAAAAAAAAAAAAGGTATATAATAAATCGAAATACTTTAAATAAAACAAAAAAAATTAAATTATAAACGGTCGTTAGTTTAAAGGATAAACGTTTTAACAATCGTTGGCCAAAAGGGCTAACGTGTAATTGCTAATGGAACTCACTTAACGCCGATTAAAACTAAGGACCAAAATGATTCAAAAGTTTCGTCACATGAAGGCCGCCTGCACTTATGAAAGACCAGGGACGATTTCTGTAATTTACTCTAAATTTTTTATTTAGTAATCTAAAAACTATCGAATTGTTCATATTCACTATAAAAAATCGAACTCTCAGTTCTAATGTATACTGAAATTTGAATCAAGCTTCAATTCCTAATCCAAACATGATTAATAAAGAAGGCCTTGTGGACTTTTTCACACTCTTAAATCGAGCTCAATCTTCCCCGAAGCGAGCTTGAGCATTATAAAACCTAAGGTTTTCGGAATGACCCCAAGCTAATGCAACAAGACAATAGTAAATCCATCACAATTTCAATTTCCAACTATTAATGAATTGAGCTATATGTTACAAAGTCACTACTCCACCTAATTCTATCATTCCAGCAACAGAAAATACAGTCACCTAGCACAAAAAAGCTTAACTTTCCATGTCATATGGTTTCTAATTTCTAAAGGTCCCTTTGCCCAGTCAAATCTATTCAGAGTGAGACAAGAGCTTATACCACACGTCATAAGGTCGAAAAAGTATTTAAAGTCATACTAAGAAAATGATGATGATTTTGACTCATTTGCTTTAAGGAATGACGTTACTTGGGTTAAATTTTCACAACAGCTTATCCGAACGAGAAAACATAGCTAAAAGGAAAACAGGATAACAAGTCGGACATATCAAAAGTGCCTAGAGTTATCCAGGTAGTATGCAACAAAAAGTATGTACGAGCCCCGCCATGACTCAACCCTTTACAGTGTGTTCCAAGAATTCTCCCTATCTCCCATTGCACAAACCCGTCTAAACAGCCCATTTTGTTACCTCTACGGGTCTACTTATAAAACACAATACTAGCAGCATAAAGCCATTAATGTATTTTATATAATGAACTACACATGTGGGCCCACAGAAGCGAGCCGAGTAGGGCAGCCATGAATTCGTGTTCTACATAATTACAAGTCATTACATAAAAGCAGTATAAGCTCAAAATTGATAAATATCGCTAGGATGGCCCGCCAACCTCTCTTGCAAGTAAATAGCATGAGTAACACAACTTATGAATAAAACTGTAAGACCATTAACCACCACCAGATAAATGCCAAGTTTGGCCTTTGCGGCACGTATCTTGGTCCACTTAAAATAATGTAATGTATTACGGGTATCATTATAAGTAAACCAAGATGGGCACTTAACTTAGGTTAAAAGGAGAAAATAATCCATAGTCGTGAACTCGATTGTGCAACATTTGGTACCATGTCCTACTTAGAAAGGTATTGCCGTTCGTGTCGAGGGATCCATATTATAATCTTAGAAACAGAAACAAGGCTGATGCACATGCTGTTAAGACTGAGATGTATGACCAATGCCAACCTTGAGATTGAAGTCCCTGTTAGAAGTTAAAAACTGTGTTACAAGACACAATGAAAAACTGAAAAACAAGAATTTTCGAGTCCTAAAATTTATTGTTTCAGATTTACACTAAACCAAACGAAACCCATCAATACGAGATTCAGTAGTTTCTATTGGATTATGTACCAATATAATCCAATTTTTTATATACAACCAAAATGATCCATCAACATGATCCTATGCCAAGCTATTTTAAGGGGTGTAAAATTGTACCAGATAAACTGATCTATTATTTGATCCGGTTTAATATATAATATGATACAAAAATCTAAACCATGAACCCAATCAAAGTTGACCACCTCTGTTTGGTTCCGTTAAGAATGTTGGAATTACTTATCTCAATGTTCCAACCTGAAGCGATTACTGTATTCTAATTTATGCTATATATAGTCCTAATCTTCTGGAAACACATAATTTCATCGTGTGTACTAATTTACTACAGGTTGATGGTAAATTGACAGTTCCGTACCATGCAAATATGAAAATAGGAAGATGAGAAGATAAAAAGATAAATTCTGATTTAAGAAAGACAAATCGTAATCAAGTGACATATGCAACCAAATCCCCTTTCTGTTTTCTCTGCTCACCTAACCTCTATAATTGTTGCTATAAAAAAGTTATTGACAAAAAGTTCAGCACATGTTATAATCAACCAACCCAAACTTGAACAACATGAAGAACAATTTAACTTCTATAATAATCCAACCCAAATTATATATTGGCATACTGTTCAGCACATTTCTGATACGTTGTTAAAACTTGAAAGTTTGGTTGCTTGATTACAAAATGTATTGAACTTATATAATTTCTTATAGCAAAAATGTGTTTTGGCCAGGTGAGATTAAAGAATTGGTGCAGTTGTTGGTTGTATATGTCACTTGATCATACGTTGTCCGTAAATTGTGTTTCTTAATCTTCATATTCGTGTGGTATTGCATGTGTCACGGAACTGAGTACCCTAACAACTCTTTCTTCACATGCTTCACAATATTTTTTTCTAAAATTTATCCTAAACAGATTACAAAACTTAAATTCCTCGATTATACTGACATAAAGAAGAGTTCACAGCATGATTAAAGATCGGGAATTCGATTTATTACATGAAAAAGACGTTTTTTGAGCTATCTATTGGAGCAAAGTGGCAACAATAAAACATCACTGTATTAAGATTGTAAAGAAGGCTTTGATTACAAAAATAACATTATAAAGGTAAAAATTAACGTAGCGCAACTGCTATCTGTAATGACTACTCTATATTTCTTACGACATATATAACCATAATTCAGTTCAACTGTATAAATCAGATCGCTAACTTAGCAACTGAAAGATACTGCGATACTATTAGTCTATTACAAAGCTTCATACCTTAATCGATAAATGAGATGAAACTGAAGATGAAGACTTCAAAGCTGGAAACCCAATATCATATGTGATCGTCCCATCAGGTTTATACAAGCCAAAATTCCTTTCAGATGTCGGCCCAGGCTTATCTTTCTCATTAAATAAAGCAAAAATATACGCTTTCAACATAGATTTAGGCCTTCTCGGAGTACCCTTCCTTTTAGCAAGCCTTTTACGCAGGTTATAATTATATGTTTTTGCATTTTCAAACGTTGCAGCAGCTTCATTTGGATCACCACGAGAAGCCCATCCAGTTTCCGTCACAATAACTTCCATTTTATTAAAACCGGCATCTTCCAATGCAGCGTAAGCTGCATCAATCTGAGCATCAAGCATGTTGTCATAATGAAGTTTCCATTTTTCATCGTATATACCATCGGTTGGATTAAACAAAGCATAATTTATATCAATCTTATCTGGACTACCCATATAAGCCAAAAAAGGATAAGCGTTTAAACAAAATGGTGAACCCATTTCTTTAAACAAATCCAATATTTTCTTCATGTTTTGTGCGATTTCTTCTTTAAAAATACACGAAGATGGAGGATACGAATTGGAAAAAACAGCTTGTGAATGTGCAGTTGTTATCTGAACACCATTCAACTTCAGTCTCTGCGTCGCATTATAAATATTTTGAATTGCACCAAACAACGCTGTTTGAAGATCCCAATCAGCACCACCAAGAACTTCATTTCCAACTGCGATTCCAACAATATTTGTATCCTTGATGTAATTTTGCACGTTTTCTTTGACCCAAGTATAAGCATTATCAGCACTACTACTCAAATCTTTCACCCTTTCATTAGGAAGTCCGACTACTAAATCCAGACCACTCCCGCGAAATGCATTTAGAACATTGTGGTCGTAATCATATATACGCACATTCTTTATCTTAGCAGCTTTAAGAAGCCTAACAACGTCTTTAGGAGAAGGGATATTATCTGCTAGTCTTCCATAATTTATACCATACGTCCCTGTGAAAGGTTTAGCCGTCACACCTCCTGAAAACAATAACAAGAAATTAGTATTCATAACGAATCCAATCGTTCAGATGAAAAACAGTGATTATCTAATCCTATGAGACCAATCGCACAGAAGCGAAAAAAGTTAAGTTTTCTAAAATTTCATCTATAGCAAGTTAGTCTCAATAAAAAAGGTCCTAAACCTAACGGAACAAAACATATATACATAATAACTAGTTTATCATCTCGTAAGCAATAAGCCCCTTATAAGGGGTGTTTGTTTTAGCTAGTTTTTCTGGCTTACGAGCTTATAAAACTTTTTAAAGCTAGTAAGTTCAATTTTTATCTTTTCAAAAGTTCAATAAGCTCATAAGCCAAACAAACAAGCTAAAACAAACACCCCTATAATAGTGATTATCTAATTGTATGAGATCAATCGCAAAGTAGCCAAAAACCTTACGGAACAAAACATATATACGTAATAACTTGCCAAGCAAGCAAAACAAACCATCAATAAGCATGATTTATCATCTCGTAAGCAATAAGTCCCTTATAAGGGGTGTTTGTTTTAGCTTGTTTGTGGCTTATTAAACTTTTGAAAAGCTGGTAAGTTCAGTTTTTATCTTTTCAAAAGTTCAATAAGCTCGTAAGAAACAAATAAACTAAAACAAACACCCGTAGAATAGTTAGATAAGTTCATTATTCACAAAGTGAGCATATCAAACACGAATGAATGCTACTCTAACATGCTGTATATGTGAATATACCAAAACCGAAGACCAAAATAACTTGTTAATTAAGCCTAAAGAGGCCATCGTATTAAAACATTCTCAAACAATGTCTCTTAGTAACTAGAACTAATTGTCTGAAACTGTATCCAACTTGTCACTTTTTTGAGTTGTATGTACCATCGTTAGGATCAGACTATTTAATAACTAACTTTTTGAATTTTGATTATTCTGTGTATCGATTGACGTATTTTTAGGTATCGAATCACAGAATTGATAGACACAATAATCGGAATTCAAAAAGTTAGTTATTACGGTAAATAGTACGATCATAACGATGGTACATACAACTCAAAAAAAGTGACAAGTAAGATACAATTTCAAACAATTATCCCTAGTAACTACAAAAACCAAAAACCGACAATCAATCGAGCTAAATTATAACATAATTTCAAGTATAACTACCACTTCAATAAACTCATCATAGACATAGAACATATAAATAGCTTTTAAAAAAAAATAATAAAAAATAGTATTAAACATTAAAAATAAGTTAATCCAAGCTTATCACACTTTCTGATTACATTAACTTCCTAATATTTTAATTTTAATTCTAAATTAAAATTAAACTTTAACTTAAGTTAACGTAATCCAAAAAGTGTTGAATTAACTTATTTTCAATGTTTAATTATTTATTTATTTATTTTTAAAAGCAATTTACATGTTCTAGATCATCATATTAATTTAGCTTTAAACCAAAATCAATAAAAAAAATAATAATTACCTTTGTGTACAAAAAATAGAAAAAGCAGAAGAATAACACATGATCGCAAACTAGTCATCTTATGATCATCAAAACGACGCCGTTAGCGATCAACGCCATAAACTAAACAACTTAACTACTTTTTCTCTCTAAAATAAGTTTTCCGGTGACAGTTACGGTGGTTGTTGAAGGACGGTGGTTATGTGTTTGGAGTGATAACGCGTGTTGAGGAGATATTATTTGTGTTGGTTGAATCAATTTGATTTGATTTGATTTGATAAGTGATTGGAAGGTTTATATAACTTGGTTTTGGTTACCTTTAACTTTACTTACATCTTCCATCTAGGTACTTGTTTTACTCTAGGGCCCGTTTGGTTTGGGGCTTGTATTGGGTTTTGGTTTTAAAAGTTAAAAAAATATGTTTGTTTGCAATTTTAGGAATTTGGTTTGGACTCATACGCAAAATATCAAGGGATTAAGCTAAAAGATTTGTGGGTTTTCTGACAAATGTGTGGGATCACTTAATTTCTCACTCACATGTATTTTTTTTATTGTCCTATTAATATTAATATAATAATTTTTATTTTATATTTTAATATATAATATATCTTTAAATATTATTTTCTCTCTCCACCTCAAATCCAAATCCAAATCCTAAACCAAATTCAAATCCAAATCTAAATCCTAATCATAAACCCATCTACAAACCAAACAGGCCCTTAAAATCTACTTTTTTTTTCACTTTCTTTTTATTAATAATTTATTTTATTTTTTTTATTTTAAGAAAACTAATTGTCTTAAAATATTTACGCAACTAATTAATCTCATTTAAGAGTGCAAGGTATGGTAGACATTTAACATGTCATTCGTCATGTCATTCGTGAGCCACCATACCGGCCAACATGCCAAAGTTGAGCCAAATGAATTTGAGTTAGTGAAATGGCTCAAGCCAATGGTTTCTTTATGTTTTTTTTTTTAATTTTTTATTTTGTGTATTGTGAGTGAGTGAGTATTTTTAGTGAGGTATTTTGTGGGACCCAATAACATGTTAGTGGTGTGTTATGAGGGAGGAGTGTTTTAGTTATTGGTGTGTTATTGGATGGAGATGAGGTGGCACTGATATGACATACCAATAACATGTTATCGGATAGCACCATACCTAGTGCTCTAAGACACAAGTTTTTGGTCTACTTTTTTTCACTTGGAAGAGTAGGTCTTTTAAACATCTGAGTGGGTTTAATCAGTTGAATTGGGAACCAGTTAAAACAGAAGATAGTTTTAGTTAAAAAAAACTAAAAAAGTTAAAATCAGAATTGGGAACCATTTATAAATCAACCTAGTAAAGAGTATTAAGCATAGTAACATAATATCACTCCGAACTTGGGGCTGAGACAAGGAGGGGTCACAAGGGTCACGTGCCCTTTTAGCAGAAAAAAATATAGTTTAAATATCATAATTTTTTTTTAGACTAAAATACACCGTTGGTCCCTAAACTTGGCAGGACGGATCGCGATGGGACGAAACTCGCCCTTTTCATCACCACAGGTCCAAACCTTGGCCATTAAATGCCAGATTCGTCTCTTGACCAATAACGGCGTTGTCAACGTTCCGTTATACGCAAAAAAACCCGTAATCATGTTACTGTTGAGGGTACAATAGTCATTTTGTTTTATATACTGGTGCACCTGTCTTGTCCAATTTCCCGCCATTTTGTACAATATAACAAAACCGTGTACTCATTGCTCATCCCCAAACTTGTTTTGGAAGCTTACCCAGAAAACCCTAATGCAATGTCTATCATCAAATCAAATAATCTGAGTAAAAAAATAACAAACAACCACCTTGGATTGACTCTGTGGCGAGTAAGGGAATATCCTTTATATGATAATCGTGAAACGGAGGAAAGAGCTGCAGTCAGGAGATATTGTAAGTCTTTTTTGGTTAGAGCCTATTACAATCATATGTTAGTACGACTGATTAAGTTATTCCCCTTTTAGGTAACTTTAGCTTAACAATGTTTTTGTACATTTTTTTATACATCGGGTGAACCTGGATCGTTTAGCATGATGTTCCATTATGAATGTACATTCAAATACTTTCCAGGTAGGATATATCAAGGAGGCAAGAAATGCCTTGTTGATCTTGTGGAAATAAAAGAGGTATCTGTTGATGAAATGGATGCTCTCATGACCCAAATCGGTTATGAGTCTGGACAAACCAATTATTTCTACTTTCTTAAGCCTGGTTGTACATTAGACGACGGTTTGTTTTCTTTGCTTGAACCTGCTAATCTAGACTTGTTGAAAGATGTTGTCATACAGCATAAGCTGATAGACGTGTATGTTGAAATAGGGAAGACTAGATTAGAACTTTCTGAAATGTCCCCACAATCAATTAAGACTATGTTTTGGGAGATGGATGAAGATAGGAGAAAAGTTGCTACTGCGACTATTCAATCCTGTGTAGACGGTTGGTGTTAGATGATATAGATAATGAACCTTCCCTAGATACGTTTATCCAACTTACACAATTGCCTGTTGATGTCAATGATATTGGTGAATCTAGCAATTTGCCAAACATTGAGCCACTCTTTTCCACCTTAGACTGCTCATTTGCTAGCCAACCTGTTCAAAACAGTGAGCGTGCTTTAGTAGTTATTGATGAGGACAATGCTATAAAGGAGCCTGATAATGTTGAGGTTAATATGTTTAGAGTGAGTCAGGGGAAGCACTTTGACAAAGGTGGAACAGCACTAGTTGATGTCAATAACACCTTTGAGGAGCCTGAAAATTTTGAGGTTAATCTGTTTCAATTGACTCAAGAGAAGCATTTACACAAAGCAGGCAGACCACTAGTTGATGTGAATAACAGGTTTGAGGAGCCTGATGTGGATGTAACTCTGTTTCAACTGACTCAGGATAACATGAAAGAGGATCCTGTTGTTGATCTTACTCTGTTACAAGCGAGTGACACTAGTGAATTTGGCAATGCAGTTGAACCAAATCAAGATAACACTTGTCAAGAGAATGATGCATAGCTTGGTATGCTACAAGTAGGTCAGAGTAATGATTTAGGTGAAGAAGGAACAACCAGTAATATAAGTGATGACAGGCAGTTGGTAAATGATTTACCTGTGATGGTTGATGAAGTATTTTTCAGTGACCATGTTAGTTTCCAACACGCACACTTTGCTAATGGCGTCTATACCACTTTTTTCTATACTGGTCAGGAGTTTGGTACTGCAGGGGAAGTAAAAAACCTAGTAAGAGAGCATTCAATAGAAACTAGGAGGGAGTTGTTTTTTTTTAAGAATGGCAAAACAAGAATAAGGGTCAAGTGTAGGGGTTGTGTTCCAGTTTCAGGCCCAACTGAAGGTCCTGGACTGGATATTGGCCCATCTAGAAGTCCATTAAGCAGAAGGGATATAAACGCATTGCTTTCTGGCAAAAAGGACCCTTCACAAATACTCTGCCCATGGCTATTGTTTGTCGGCAGGAATGGTGAGACAGGTATCTGGTCAGTCAGAACATATAATGAGCAACACACTTGTTTGCAATCAAGGGAAGTCAGAGCTTTTGACCTTCGCTATATCTCACAGAAAATTACAGCACAAGTTGAAACAAATCCAGAGCTTCCTGTCAGGTCTGTGCATAATCAACTTACCAACCAATACGACCTTCAAGTGTCCCTGCAGAAGGTTTTAAGGGCCAAAAACCTAGCAATAACAGCCATCAGGGGTCAATTCAAGCTACAATTTACCATGTTGAGAGATTATGTTCAAGAGTTGCAGAAGAAAAACCCTAATACAACAGTGGAGATGAATGTGGAACGACCTCCGGATGAGTCTCTTCTAACCAGAGAATTCAAGAGAGTGTATGTTTGTTTAGGTGCACTGAAGCAAGGATTTAAAGATTGTGGGAGATCGTTGTTGGGGCTGGCTGCTTTTCCAATTCGTGGTCCTTTCAATGGTCAACTGATGACAGCTGTGGGAATTGATAGCAACAATGGTATATACCCTTTCACTTATGCTTTTGTTGATTCAGATAACATAGGATCATGGACTTGGTTTCTTCATTGTTTATCCGATGATTTAGCACTTGGGCCAATTTCAAGCATCACTTTTATTACTGACATGAATAAGGTACTCTCTTACTCTGTTCATGAATTTAATTCTCACTGTTTTGAAACAGACAGTAAAGATATTTGATTTTGTGCAGGATATAAGTAGAGATGTAGCAGAAGTTTTTGAAAGTGCAGAACACAGATTCTGTATTAAAAGCATTCATGAGAAAATGAAATTGCAATGGAAAGGTAGGGCCTATAAAGACCATCTGTGGAAATGTGCAACAGCCTCAACTGTTGTACAGTTTCTGAAAGCTATGGCTGATCTCAAGAAACTTAATCAACCAGCCCATGATTGGTTAAGTAAGATACCACCGATTCATTGGTCAAGGTCTCATTTTTCATGTAAGTGATCTATCAGTTTCACTTACTCTATATTCATAAATGCAGTATAAACAGTTATAATTAATACATGTTTATTACTTGTCATCTTTAGGGAGAGCTACTTTTGATGTGTTACTTAATAACATGTGTCAAGTGTTTCATGAGAAAATA
>OU343221.1:34129862-34241299 GCA_910596185.1 Chrysanthemum makinoi | reverse complement strand
AAGAAGGACTAGCATACATATGTTTTACAATTTCCATTTGTTCTTCTGCTAGTAATTCCATCATAGTCTTTTCTCCCCGATTTTTCATGGAAGGAATTTCAACTGATGAACTTGATGAACCCGCACAAAATTGACGAATATCAAGGGTAACTTCATCATCATCGCCATCGAATGAAACGGAATCTAGAGCTAGATTTG
This sequence comes from Chrysanthemum makinoi, assembly GCA_910596185.1. Classification (NCBI taxonomy): domain Eukaryota; kingdom Viridiplantae; phylum Streptophyta; class Magnoliopsida; order Asterales; family Asteraceae; genus Chrysanthemum; species Chrysanthemum makinoi. The sequence goes on along the minus strand of OU343221.1, from coordinate 34,241,101 downwards.
GTCGCTATTTTAATTAATTCTCTAATAGAGTTTTCAACCGCAATGGGAATCTAATTTAGCAACCGCTCTTCACTAACAATTCTTCCATGGATTTTTGATTTGGATTATCTTGGGAATGTTTACATTCCTTCAAATTTTTCACTAAATCCAAAAGATCAAGAAGAAGATTTTGAGGAAGTGGCTTAGGCCGAGGTGGTGCCGATTCATTTGGTACCGTAAGAGGTTGGATATCAAGAGTCGAATTGAGGAAATGGATTCCTTTGTTTGACAATCAAAGCTAAAGTGAGGACCTCCACAGCATTCACAACAAGAAACCGATGTGGCCGTGAGTTATATGTGTTGTAGTCATAATTGTTGTCGAACCTCGCTCATAGACAAGTGTGTTTCCGATTGACAATCGTGAATCAGTGTGAACCACCACAAGATTCACAACAAAGAAATCACTGAGTTTCACAGGTGGTAGTGATGGAATAAATCGGTTGTGTTATGGTAGGAATAGGATCCCGTTATAGATGCACCGCTTCCCGATTCCACCATGGTACAAGCGGGGCAATTGCCACCAATATAAGGACCACCACACCATTGACAACCAAGAGGGTGAGGATGAGACATAGAAAGAATCAAATGGTTCCAGAGGGTAAGAAATAAAGAATCAAAAGGGTAAGAGGGTAAAGATGGATATTTTTGGATTTTTGAAAAACATGTTGTAAATACAAAGAATGAAAATATTTTTGGTAATCGATTAGTCAAACGAATTAACTTCACGATAATTTTGGTTTTATATGAAAATAAGGAAATATGGACAAAGATGGTAAATATACAATGGGTGTATATTCAACAATCACTGATGCTTCAATTCGAGTATGCAAAGACCTCCCCGTAGCCAAGCTGAATTTTGATTGGCTCTCGATGGTCTATCTTTTATTAGTCAACCACTTGTGAATGGTCAACCATAAAAGTCAAACAATTTCGTGAACAAAATGCAATTAAATCCAGAGGAGTATAGTGTATCCCACGGTCGTTAAGTCCCAACGAGGTGTGAACACCGTAATACAAACGAATCTGATCAGTGAATATTGAACAGGAAAGGATTTTGAGTGATTACACTAAGGAAATAAAAGAAAATAGCTTAAACAAGCTATAAGAACAAATATGTGAAAGCAAATACTTAAAAACGTTTAAAACCTAAAAACGCCAGTTCATCAATTTTAACGTAAACCTACAAAATAAAACGTAAATTTAAAAGAATAAAACACCTACGGATATGAAAATGATATTTTTACAATCCTAATAATACTAGAAAATTATTGGAAAAAGAAAATTATTTTTAAAACTATTTATCTAATTATTATTAATTAAAAACTATTTTTAATTATTTAATAATACCCTAAAATATAAGAAAATATGAAATAAAGCTAGAAAAGTGAAATTACGACTTAGAAAAATCTAAAATATTATAAAACTTATTTTAAAACTGAAAACATATTTTTTAGACTTGTTCTCAATTTATTATGAATTTAATACTATTTAAAACTAATTAAAATGCTAGAAAATCTATTTTACCTAAGATAATTCAGGAAAAATACTTTTTATGACTTTTTAAATATTATAAAACTAAGAAAATTGAAATTGTATTTTTTCTCGAGCTTTTCTAATTTATTTGAATAAAAAGCTAATTAAAAATGCTAAAAACTGAAATTAAATTAAGAAAAATAGCAAACAGTGATGAAAAATTATGAAAAATTCAGGAAAATTCTAAAATATTATTCTAAATATAGGAAAAATAATAAAAGTGGTGCAGTAAGAATTAGTTTCGAGTAAGTGCTTATAAATAAGCAATAAAAATAAGCTATAAGTACCAAATGAGCACCAAATGATCACAGCAGCTAGAGTATGCAAAATATACTTAATACTAACCTACTTCAACTAGTATAAACCTCTAATATGCAAACTATAATGATTTGATTCTATTTAAGCACTAGTGCCAAACAACCCTAACCTATCTACTTTAAGCCCTTGTTAAGCCAACTTATAAAAATCACAAAAATAAACTAAAATCACCATGAAAACCACTACCAACCAAAGTGTCTAAATCCATAATTTCAGCTAATAAGGACTAAAATTGAGGAAACTAAAAATGCAAAAGTGGAAGCTATTTGTACTTGCAATGGAAATGGGTCAAAATGAGCTATTAAGCTTGCATAAGCTAATAAAAGCTACCACTACTGAACCAAAGGTTTAATAAGCTATAAACAAGTTATGGGAACTTAGAATAAGCAAAAACAACAAGAAAAACACACTAAATAAGCAAAAATAAGAAATAAGCAAAAGGAAGATTTTTGAAAAGAGCTTAAAAGAAGCTAGCAAATACAGTTTACAACATTAACTAAAAATTATAAAAGATACTATGATGAAGATAAGCAACAGAATGACAAATATCCAAAAGCACAAGTCTTCACTCCTAATATTAAGTCCTACATGAAATTCACAAGTTTATTCAAAAACGGTTTCTATGAATTTTGACTTTTGAAAGTTTTTGAAAATTTACGTTGGTGAACTCTAACTGATTTCTAGGTTACTGAAGTAATGGAATAATAGCTACCATGCAACTAATCTACGCTACTTTAACTACTTATGTAACCATCTATAGGAGTATGCAACTTAAATTTTTAACCTTACTAAAAAATGGAGATTAAGTTTCTTTTGACTATTTAAGGAAAGACTACTGAGTTTGATGCTAGAATTGAACTATTAGGGCCTAATGAAACATGACTGAACAAAATCATCCACGGAAAACCTGTAGCTTAGTGAAATGCACTAAACCAAACACCCCTTTAACAAAGCTTCAAATGTGATTTTCAAAGATTAATGAGATTAATCCATGACACTGAGTTGCAAGAACTTATAAGGATAAAAGAAACTATTTTAAGCACAAAGTGACCACTGTTAACAACAAAAACCATGAATCAATAAGCAAGCTAATTTGACTGGTGAAATTCTGAAATGAACAACCATATAAACTAATGAACAAGATTAATATTAAGCATTACTAAGCTAACATACATCAAATAATCACAAACAACAGAGATGAACAACAATTAAAGATGCTACACAGTAAATGCATGAAATTGAGAAAAATGCTTACAAAGATTTCCAAGCACAAATCAGTGAACCAAAGGCCAAATACACTTCCTAAAGCCTCCCTTGAGGCACTAATACCCTTGCAATCCAAAATCAACCATGATTGTTCCTTCCTTCTTTTTCTTCTGATTTTTGAATTAAGGACTATTTATGTGGTATTTTTGTGATTTTAGAGTTTTCACAATGAAACTATGTTTTAGGCTTATCGAGCTATTAGAAACTAGTTATTAGGCTAAAATGAGTGTAAGAGAATAGTTAACAACAATTTTCAACAACATTAAATTCAAAACGAGATTTTTACTAAATATGGTAGAAACTAATTCAGAAGAAAGCTTGGAATTAAGGTTTGAAATAAGTCTCAAATATACTGAAAAGCTTAAAATTACACTTTAGAAACTAATTGAGATACTGGAAATGAAAATTTAATTAAAACGACATGTCTAAACTAAGCTAAAAACTACTACTCGTCTTTTCTCCTTCTTCTTCCTTTTATATATGATCATTAGGGTTCCTTGGGTTCCTCTGAATCTTTCCCACTTGTTTTCACCCTTTTGATGTGGTCTAATTCATCCTGACCTTTGATTTCCACTTTTGGCGGGAAAAGTCATATTGACAGTTGTAGATTGCTTGTAGGTTTGAAGAAGCAATAAATGCTTCTTGGTTATTAGTGGGGAAGGAGGGGACATGAAAGGTAAAGGTTGGTGATGAGCTGGTGTGTGGAGGACAGGTGTGGTGGTGAAACCAGGGATGTGGAAGGGTGGTTTTTGGGAGGGAAGTGGGTTGACCGTTTGACCTGGGCGGGTTTAATAACTGGGCTGGTTTGTTTGTTGGGTTAATAATACAAAGGGTCCGTTAGGTTTGTAGTAGTTAAGCCCAAGGACCAATGTTGTAACTTCTAATTCTGAAGGACTGAACCTGTAATATTTCATAAGTTATCACAAGGACTAATAATTCCAAGTTTGCTAAACCAAAGGACCTCATTTGCATTATTTACAATTTAAACACCGGGACCTTTTATGTCATTTTTGGATTTTGAGGGGTAAAAGTTGCCATTTGTAGAAACTTTTATCCAAGGACTAATTTGTGAACATGTTTGATTATCCAAGGACTAAAGTTGATTTTTTATTCATTTTAAACTTTCAGGGACTAGTTTTGCCATTTTGTGAAACTTCAGGGACTGAAAATGTCAATTGTGTGAACTTTGATCATTTTTTATTTGTTTTCAATATTTTTGTACCTGAATCACATAAAAACACATTTCAATGATATTTGTAACATTTATATGGTCATTTGTGTGTTTTTGGTCATTTTTGCGGGTTTAAATAATATAAAATATATGTGTATTTAGACACATATCAAAATCCCCCACACTAAACTATTGCTAGTCCTAGCAATCTTTTGAGAAAAATTAATGGATTTAAGTCTCTTTACCAAAAGCCATTACTTCTGGATTAGCCAATTGCTTCAGTTCAAGTAAGAACCTTGGTACAATGATAACCAAATAATTTTGAGCAAATCACCACTTTTCAAAGGTTTTGATTTGTCTTTACCAGAAGCCGTTTGCTTCTAGACTAGCCAACTCTTAGATAAAATATCTTTGGTGAGTCGATTACCAATTATGGTTTTCCAACTGCTTTTACCACAAGCCATAAACTTGCGGGCTAGCCAACTCTTCACTAATTAAAGATATGGTGAGTTGAACACCATACAATTTTGGGCAAATTGCAAGCCATCAACGGATTTGAGATATCTTTACCAAGAGCCGCTTGCTCCTGGATTAGCCAATCCTTTTGTTTATTAGACATGGCGGATGATAATCAGTAACTGAGTAAGTGCAAAACACTTTACTCCAAAAAAAATTGGCCAAAAAGGGGAATTGGTGGTATATTTACATGATAAAATTCGGAGAAATTCCCCACACTAGAATTGAATATTGTCCTCAATATTCAAAGTACCGGCGTTTTGCCGAAACATAAACGTAAAAGGGAAATACTACGGCCATTATTTTGTGATTTTTTTTTTTTTTATGATTCAGCGGCACTCCCCACACTAGGGTGGTACACACGGGTGAAAACCCATGTTTAGCTACTGTTTTTGATTACCAAGTCGCTAGCTTGACTCGACCCCCGAATTAATTTGTTCATGGGGAAGTAAGTGGAAGAGACAATCTCCATCGGACTTTCATCCAAGATGTTTGTATAAACATTGAAGCACGTGAAAGTTCCACACCGATGAGATATACATAGATCCGGCTCACAAATGATAAATGAAAATGACGGGGTCAAAGATAATGTCTTCATTCCCGAAGGAGTGAAGAACAGGAGAAGCCACGTGATAGGTGAAGAAGAGAAAGAAAGTCATGATAAAGATCTTGACTAACTCATCATCACACCAAGAATTCATAATAGCATGCATCTCATCATTTAAGCTCAATTGGTCTAGACATATCCCGGGTGTGTCTAGATCAAAGTAGAAGTTATCATACTCCGTGGAGATATGATATGAGTGAGTTCACTAGAGAACTCCTCAAAGGCGAATGATTCATATTCGGGATTGATTTGAGTGAGTTCATTGGGGAACTCCTCAAAAGTGAATGATTCATAATCGGGGAGAGAATTATGAGAATGAGAAGTGGTAATACCACTAATCTTCTCTCCCATATGATCAAAATGGAACGTTTGCAATTCCGGAATAGAATCATCGAACAAAAGTTCATTATCCTCAAAGGGGATAGGATATGAAGTAGGCTTTTCATTAAAAGCCTCGATTCTAGAAATGAGAAGATTAACATTTAATAATGTAAGACCTAAGAGCTTCCTTGGATTATTTCTTCAGCATTCTCTTCTCCTAAGCTGACAAGCTCAGAAGGTAATTCCCCCACATAACTTATGTCTCCACAAGATAAAGAGTAGGTCGTCGCAACTCAGACGGCCTAGATTTGATCCAGACGGCGTCAAAGACTGAAGGCGACGTCGTCACAAGCATAAGGTGACGTCGTCGCAAGACTAACGTGGCCAAGACAAAACCCTAATGACGGCGACCTGACGGCGTCACAAATCAAAGGGTGACGCCGTCGCGATTGTAATCTTATATATAGAATCCGAATTTTTCAGTTTTGTGTGTGTAGTCTTTTGGAGTAAAAACCTAAACCGAACCAAGGCTGTCTTGTACAGTATTTAGGTTCAAAACCCTATCTTACATCAAGATAAGTGTTTTACTTCATTAATTCAATTATGTCTTCAATTACCTGTGTGTATGCTTGCATGTTCTTCATGTCCGGCTAATTTATTTGTGTGTTTGCTTAGGGAATATGAAACTTAATTATTGATTATTGATTGGTTATCTCTTATCTTAATTGTTAATGATCTAGTAATGCGATAGGTCATTCGTTGTGTAATTAATGCTTGATTAATCTTTGTGAACCTTAGACTAAAACACCTAGAGTAGTTGTAGGCTAAACCATCCAAAGAGTACCTTAGAGTTAGAGTTTATAATTCCTAGAGATTTTGTAGACGAGACCCTTTGGTAGTTTCAAAGAGTTAGGGACAAATGCATACCCTACGAGTTTAGACACACAACGCGATTAAGAATAAGGACGTGACAATTCAACCATCAATAGGAGATAATTAGGAGTAATAAAACCTAAGTAAACACATCTTTAAACCATCATACGAGCACACAATAATAGACATAGACTACATACACCTTAGTTTAGATAATTAGATAAGTAGAGTAATCGTTAGAAATACCAACCCCCAAATCCAAACCCCGAGATTCGTACACCTTTCTAATTCCTAAAATATAAAAGATAAAAAATAATCTTCCTCAACCCCAACCTTAGTAACTTCTCACTAGCATTCCTATTCCCCTAGAGAACGATATCAATACCCTGGGCTTACCCTAATACTACACTACAACGATTAGGTTTCACTGCTAGGGTGTTATAGAACTGCTCGAAGAAAGGAAGTTCCTTTGACCCGAACACGCTTGTAGCTTATCAAGTTTTTGCGCCGCTGCAGCCGGGATAGAATAGCTAGTTAGTAGTCCACTTCGTTTAGGTTTCTTTGCTTGATTCCTATCAAGTAAATTTTTCTCATTTTTTAGCTTCCTCATAGTCTATCCCCCTTCTTCGTGACCTTTGTTCGTTACCCCATCACTTTTCATCATGGAAGGTGATAACCAACCACCATTCATCAACCTACCACCAAAATGACCCGCCAAGAGCCCGTACTCTTGGTGAATACTCTAGACCAAGCCACCTAGGCTATAGGAACACCATTGAGCTTCCCGACCAAGCCCAAACTGCGGCCCTGCTATCCGACACCATCCGGTTGGTGCAAAACGGATGTGCATTCCATGGACTTCGTTCCGAAGATCCTAATCAGCATCTTAAGGATTTCCTTAAAATTGTCGATTCCATCGACCTTGATGCTACTACTCAGGGGAGACCACGCGTCTCTGCGTCTCTTCCAATTTTCACTACGGGACCAAGCTAGTAACTGGCTTGAGCGACTTCCCGCCGGCTCCATCTCAAGTTGGGATGATCTCACCTCTCGCTTCCTTGCTCAATTTTTCCCACCGGAGAGAACCACTAAGCTTAGGAATGACATCTTGATGTTCCAACAACGTCAAGGTGAATCTCTCTACGAAGCATGGACTCGATTCAAGGACTTACTCCATAAAGTCCCTCATCATGGCATTGATCTTTGTCTCCAAGTTCAAATCTTCTATGATCATGTCAACTTCCCCACTAAGCGATCCATTGACCAAGGCGTCCGTGGAAAACTTAGTGATCTCACCGCGGAAGAATCGTGGGGTATAATAGAGGACCTTTTGTCTCTATGACAACGAAAGTTGGAATGACCCCCGTGAGTTGCCCAAACCGTTAAGGCAATCTCCTTGCCTCCCATTGACTCACAACCTTCCGACCATAGGATGCTCGAACTTGAAGATCAAGTTAAATTCCTAATGAGTTCCTACGAAAATCCTAAGTCTTCACACCAAGTGAACAAAGTTTCTTCCTCATGTGAGCAATATAGTGACCCTCATAACACTCATTCTTGCACAAGATTCCCCGAAAAAGTCTCCGTTGACTATGCATCCTCGCGTATTAATGGAACGGGAGGAAGATTCCCTACAACACCCGGACCTAGTACTTTCAATGACACCCGAGAAGCATGGAAGGGCAAACCCGACTTCTATTGGGGGCAAACCAAAGAATTCACATCCAATGATTTCTCTTGGCCCCCATCTTATGGCCCTAACCAACAAACCATTGAGGGGATGTTGCAACACCTAGTCGCATCCCAAGAAGCTCAAATAGCTAAGCTCTCGGACCGTTTTAACCAACAACAAGCCGAGATGGATAGGAAGATAGATAACCTCTTGAAAGCCATGACCAATAGTGATAGGAAGGTTAATGCTATCTCAACTCCTAAGCCTTCTGGTGTAGAGATTAAGGACCCAAGTAAGTTAGTTAAACACGCCAATCGCTCAATACCGTCACCTTAGTGAAACCTAATAGAACAAATGACGAAGAGGACCATATACTTGAGGTTAATGAAACAAACGAGGAAGTAGATGAAGTAGACAATGACTATTTCAATAAATTTCCTACGGAAGAAGAGCTATCTCGCCACCCTCACTTAGTGCGTGACCTCCGTCACATGTATGTTAGGGAAAGCCCTAGAATCAAGTTTGGGAACCCTTGGAATCTTAACATACCATGTTGCATAGGACACCTTTCGTGGCAAAGGCCTACATTGACCGCAAATCACCAATAAACATAATGACTAGCACCTACTATAATTGGGTAATGAAGAAGCCTATCCCAACTAGGCAAGACTCCGATAATCCTAGGGTTAGGTGTAATTTTCTTGGTAGAATTAAGGGATTGCCCGTTTATGTAGGTAGTTTCACGTTTCCTACGGACTTCATAATTGTGGATGATATTAGCACGGCCATAGATACTAGCTTGTCCCACGTTATTCTAGGAAAACCTTTCATAGAAAACACCGGAATGACTTATGATCCCTCATTAGGATAGTGTGATTCAAGATAAGACCGATGATGTAGCTTACCCAATGCCGTTTAAGATTGAGAAGTTTTCATCACTCTCCAATGATGAAAAGGAACTTAAACTATCGGTCTATTATAGGAATAATGAGGATAAGGAAAAAGGAGTAGATTATGTTATCGCTAAGATTTTCGGATTCTATAAGGATTGCTTGAACTTAGGACCGAAATATAGAACCAATTGGGGAGAGGACGACCTCTTAGAAAGGTGCATCATAGGGCACTTTTACAACATGGGATCCCCCAATAGAGACCGTCATGAGGAAGGAGATGACGGTAATGAAGTAACGTAAGGGCACGACTACGAGTCTAGCTACAAGACTCATAAATATAGAAAAGCGCTTCGTGGGAGGCAACCCATGCTTAATTGTTTGCTTGTTAGTGTCATATATCTTTTATTGTTTGTTTATTCTCATGTTTAAATTTGTAAAAATGTTTTATTTTGTTTTTAACCTCGTCTTAATTGCATATAAAGGTATTTTACATAAAGGATAAGTGTATGGAGGATTACACACGTTTTCAAAAGAAACGTGAACATGAGAATTGCAATTAATTAAAAGATATATATGTGTGTTTGTTCGAGTCAAATGCTTGTATCGCGTCATAATGGATGTTTTGCAGAAATCTTTCCAGATTCTAAAGATGTAAATTTTCCAGAATTTTTTCCGTAAAAACGTAGACACGTTTTTGTCAGAATAACTGTCATCGTTAAACTGACGGCGTCAGGAAAGAGTAAAAACAACAGATTACTTTTTCTCGTTTTCTGAGCTACTTATAAATTTTTGGAATTTTCCAGGTCTTAATTTTCCAGAAATTCTGTAAACATCCATTCCACAAGCATTATATCCTAGTTTAATAGAGTCTTATATATATTATTACCGCCGATTTTACGCGAAGGTTTCATTTGTTTTCTTCAAGTGTGCAGGTTTAATTTATTAAGAAGAAGATACATAAGATTGGAATGAGCTTTTCACGCATACATTCTTCTTGAAAAGGATTTAACCACCACTTTACACGGATTCTACCGAGCTAATCAGGGGAGTATTAGTTTCTTTCGTTTTTAATTACCTTCCATTATCATAACATTGATACTTTCGGGGAACATTGGGGACAATGTTCGTTGAGTGTAGGAGGGAAAATAAACGGGAACTTTGATACTATACTTATCCTTGACTATTTGCTTTATCCAATTGTATTTGTGTAATAAACCATGAGAAAATGTCGGTTAGGGTAATTTTGGCACCAAATTTAAAATTTTTCATGACATATAGGAGTGGGCCATTAGTCTTAACAAAAGCGTCTCATGGATAGGAAGTTACATGACTAGCACAAAAACCCTTTACCACTTAAATTCCACCCAAAATTTGAGGATCGCCCTTAGATTAGTAGGAATTAAAGCATTCATCTTTAATGCTTAGAGTGTGAACCGGTAGTATAATAGATTCTAGAACTTGTTTTGTGATGCATCCTGAGATCGCTAGTAAGACTACACTTGTGTAGTTAGGAATAACTAAATGATAAGAGGCATTAGGATAACCCTTGTTTGATACCCGTAATATAATTACTTCTTCCACATCGGTTGAGTAATTCCCCACACCTTTGCGTTGTACTCACTTTTAGTACACGATACCCCTAGTTAACCCCTCTGAGCCTATCCTTTTCGCGGTTCTCGTGATGTTTTGGTTTTCCGGAATATCAATGAAGAGCATTGTTTACACCCCACCCCCAAATGTACACCCAAATTGCCTTAGCCTACCTTGTATGCACTCACTTTTAGTGCATTATTGTTATCACCCTAAAAACCCTTAGTTCAATTATCTAGTTGCTTGCATGAGTTGCTAAGTCGAGCCATATCCTTTGTACACAGTTTGGGGACGATTGGGACTCATGGGAAAAGTTAAAGTTTATAAAATGACGGGAAGGGAACGTTAAATTCAAATTCCCTTTGTTTGCTTAATAATGTACTCCAAGTGTTTTGATCTTTTCAATTCGGTCAAATTAGTGTTAGAGTAATAAAAACTCAAGTGTAGGGATGTGCCTATAAATCCCTATCATTTTGATGTTACCGAAGAGAATGGTAGAGTAAAAGTGTATTAAAAAAAATAAAAAATAAATAAACAAAAAACAAAATCGAAAAAAAAAATAGAAAAAATGAAAAGAAAAAAATAGAGTGAAAAAAAAAAAAAAAAAACATACGGGCTACCATCCTACATCTATCTTTAAATTTATGTTTGTTTGTTTTAGTTATCTAGAGTTTAGAGTGTCGAGTCTTGTCTTAGCAACGCCATTCTTCGTATGCTTGTAACATAGAGATTTTTGACTTGCCACCACTAAATAGCCTATCCCACCAAACCCTTTGTTTCCCTACCGTAAGCCTAACATTACAACCCTTTAAAGACCTCTTTGATAGTATTTCCTAGGTGCTTACACCAAAGCGATGGAGGTTTGATCTATTCTCAAGCCTATGGTAATCTATGTACTAGGACCGGTTAATTAGTGTTTATCTCCCATTTCCAACTTGTTTTATTTCATATACACCCGAGAGATGTGAGTATCCAAACACCCCATGTGAGGTGCTAGTAGGTAATTTCCGTGCTTGTTATGACTTTTGCGGGGCTTATATGTGTTGTGGATTGTTTTAAACCAATGCTTTATGACCCCTAACTTATAAACTAATTGGCTAAAAGCACATTTGCTTGAGGACAAGCAAATACCAAGTGTAGGGATATTTGATAAGGTTTTAAAATGTACCTTTTTGACGGGTCGTTTAAGCCCTTATTTGATCACTTTTGTATCCGTTATTACTTAATATCGTTCCTTTTCACTTTTTAGGTCTCTCGAAGGCAAATTGCTGGAATGACACATATTTGGACGAAAAGGCGCGGATATACGAAGAAAATGGCCAAAGTCAAGAATCGAGACACTTGAGCTGTTGAAATACAAGGGGACGGCGTCAGGTGTTACATGCGACGCCGTCGCATCACTTTTGTGACAAGGCTGTAGCCAAATTGCTTAATACAAGTGACGGTGTCAGGCTTTAAAAGAGTAGGTCGTCGCAACTCAAACGGCCTAGATTTGATCCAGACGGCGTCAGAGACTAAAGGGGACGGCGTCACAAGCATAAGGTGACGCCGTCGCAAGACTAACGTGGCCAAGACAAAACCCTAATGACGGCGTCACAAATCAAAGGGTGACGCCGTCGCGATTGTAATCTTATATATAGAATCCGAATTTTTCAGTTTTGTGTGTGTAGTCTTTTGGAGTAAAAACCTGAACCGAACCAAGGCTGTCTTGTACAGTATTTTAGGGTTCAAAACCCTATCTTACATCAAGATAAGTGTTTTACTTCATTAATTCAATTATGTCTTCAATTACTTATGTGTATGCTTGCATGTTCTCCATGTCCGGCTAATTTATTTGTGTGTTTGATTAGGGAATATGAAACTTAATTATCGATTATTGATTGGTTGTCTCTTATCTTAATTGTTAATGATCTAGTAATGCGATAGGTCATTCGTTGTGTAGTTAATGCTTGATTAATCTTTGTGAACCTTAGACTATAACACCTAGAGTAGTTGTAGGCTAAACCATCCAAAGAGTACCTTAGAGTTAGAGTTTATAATTCCTAGAGATTTTGTAGACGAGACCCTTTGGTAGTTTCAAAGAGTTAGGGACAAACGCATACCCTACGACTTTAGACAGACAACGCGATTAAGAATAAGGACGTGACAATTCAACCATCAATAGGAGATAATTAAGGAGTAATAAAACCTAAGTAAACACATCTTTAAACCATCATACGAGCACACAATAATTAGATATAGACTACATACACCTTAGATTAGATAATTAGACAAGTAGAGTAATCGGTAGAAATACCAACCCCCAAATCCAAACCCCGAGATTCGTACCTTTCTAATTCCTAAAAAACATAAAAAGATAAAAAATAATTTCCTCAACCCCAACCTTAGCGTAGTAACTTCTCACTAGCATTCCTATTCCCCTAGAGAAAAATATCAATACCCGTGGCTTACCCTAATACTACAATACAACGATTAGGTTCATTGCCTAGGGTGTTACAAAACTTGCTCGAAGAAAAGGAAGTTCCTTTGACCCCGAACGACGCGTGTAGCGTTATCACGATCTCAGAAGCATTTAATCACAAAAGCCACAAATTTCACCAAACCCTAATTTTCTCAAAAATTAGGTGTTTATCAAAAAACTTAAAGATCAATGAAATCAACCACAAGATCTATCAATTAACACAAGTTAATTGACAAATCAGCTTACGAATCAAAAAATCCCCAAATTTAACGAAACCCTAATTTTTCAAAAACGATTTTCAGAGCAACCTGGCTCTGATATCATGAAGAGAAATAGATTCAAATGATAACAAAATACTTTTATTACTCAGAAAACAAGATTACAATCATCAAATCACTATTCTCAAACAGTATCTAACCAAGAACACAATATTTGATCTCAATCAAATATAACAATATCAGAACATCAGTAACAAGAGTTTTGATCAAGAGAATCAAGAACACAATTAGGGTTTACAAGAGAGTATTTTAGAGAGAAGTATTTTTGAGAGAGAGAGAGAGAGTCGTAATCAGAGATTTTGTCTTTCTCTATATATAGCCACACAAATTAAGTCTTGCACCCTCTTCTTTATCAACTTGCTAAAACAGACCCAAAGTATTCCATAGCTTTAATATATTTATACTTCAAGTCCCTTAAGGTTCATAGAACTTCAACATCCATCTTCTTAACTTCTAATCAGTAAATAAGCTAAAACATAATAATCTGCAATTACAATAAGCAAAATCGGATTACAAATAAGCTCTTAGATTATAAATCTCAACAATTAACCATGGCTTGCTCTCTTTGAAGCACTGCCTTTCAAGTTCCCAAGACACGTTGAAGATGAACCCTATCCATCACAAACACAATAAATTTCATTCAAAAAAGTCACATTTGACTCTTCAGGTCAAACGGGTCATTTTTGGTCAGCAAAGAGTATTGATTAGACTAAGCACAAGTATACTTTACTTGGAATTTTCTTCATGAACCGCATCACTTGTGTTATTTTCGTACTAAAAATTGTTACAAAAGTCAAAATGTGTGACATGATTATATACAGAATCAGCCTTTGTTCATCCAATCCATAAACAACTACTTGGGAACACGATGATAAACCAACATTATCAGATTATTTAATTATAATTTTTTATGTGTCATAGTAATCACTTCAAAATTGCACATCCAAATGTCACATATATGCAACGTTTGAAAAGTTTAAAGGGTGTTTGGGATTGCTTATTCAAGTTACTTATATTTGGGGCAAATAAACAGTTTAAAGCGTTTGGATAAAATGTTTTTTTACTACTTATAAATCTATATATGCATAAGGTTTCTGATTGTGAATTTGTGGGTAAGCTAGTTCTTGTGTCCATATGCAAATGCAACTATGGTCACTACTCACCAGTACTATATACTGTTGTAGTTTTTACTAGGGGTGGCAATCGAGTCGTGTTCGTATTAACCTATCCGGGTTCGCGTGTTGGCGGGTTAGTATAGCCTTTACCCAAACACGACCCATTTATTAATCGTGTCAAGAAACTCAACCCTAACCCATACATGCATAACACGTGTAACTCATTTGTGACCCGTTTAACCCATTTAAGTAAACTAGATGAGTACCCGCGCCTAGCGGCAGCGATGTCTAGTTTTCTGCAAAGTTCCGATGACCCATAAGTTTCTTTCAACAAACTGTATTTGTAGCATTAGAGAATCGTTTTCGAATAACTACAATTCTGATGCGTGGTTGCATAGCAGCATAAATTTATAGTTTTTTAAAAAATTATGTGGAGTCGATCTAAGTGTGTGAGTATATTTTCTAATATGATTGTTTTAAGTTATTAAGATTTTTAGTAATAATAGATTCAAGAATTACAAAAAGCAACGGTATTATGTAGTTGGCAATATTATATTGTAGTTTAGAGGTATAGCCAACATGTGTGACCGTTTTTTCTTGTTTTGTCAGTAATTTAGGCAGTGATAACTATTTTTTTTTACATGTGTAACGTTTATCATTTGGTGTGTGGCTTTTAAAATTGTAACTTTGCAAATTGGATATCACCATATAAGATTATTTTGTACTATCAATTAGTATAGATATTTATGCATTGTTCAAAGCTATTTGTTTGAGGTACAAATAATTATCGCTAAAGATAACAATACTATTTATTTTTTGTGATTTTAATAAACTTACATAAAATTATTGATACACTGGACAAAGGGCTATACAATATATATTAACTTTTAAACGACGATTCATATATGCTAGTCCCTTAAATGATGCAAGAGCAACATTTTTTAAAATAACATTATACAAATGACAAATTACATGTGTAAAAGCAAAATAAACAAAAAACTACAATTACTTGGTTTCTCCTTTCAAAAAAATTGTCACGGGTTCCACAACTACTTCATCATTTATCATATAATTTTGTCAAATTTAAAACCCGATTTCACCCGGTGGTTCAACTGTTGAACCGTTCCGATAAAAAACAGGTCGATTTAAACCGAGTCAAACCGATAGGTTGGGGAAAAATGTCAAATTAAACCGGGTCAGCCCGCCGGGTTTGAAGCGTCCCGGGTCAACCCGGTATCGGTTTCAACAGGTCAACCCGGTATCGGTTTCAACGGGTCAACCCGGTATCGGTTTCAATTTGTTGTTTTTAATTAGGTAGATGTGCTTTTAATTGGGTGTACAATGTGAATAAATTATTGTACTTTTAAGTAATGAGGTATTTTAATAGGAGTATTAATTATATTATTTATTTCTCTCTCCATTGATCATGTTTTCAACATTCAACTTTCAACATTTTTCACTTTTTCCACTTTGACCATTTTTCCATTTTATATAGTATAGATATGTCAAGCAGTGAATAAAGTTGATGGTTTGTCGATTTAACTAGTTTAAATGTAAAAAATGTTATAACGATCTAAAATATGATAAGAATAACATACAATTAACCATGCGTCAATTTTCTGAATTATAAGCGTTAATTTTCATGATATTTAAGGTATAAACTTATAATTCACTCGTACTAAGTAAATAAAAAAATACACTTAATCCATATCCAACATAAAAATCAGGTTATATATTTTATTTTTAAGGTCTTATATACTTAAACGGGTTCACGGGTTGACCTGTTTAATACTTGCTCAACCCAAACACGACCCGTTTATTAAACGGGTTAGACGGGTTGACCCGTTTTTGACCCAAACCTATTTATCCTCAACCCAAACCTGTTTAACTTCGTGTCGTTTATCGTGTCGTGTCGAGAATTGTCACCCCTAGTTTTTACTTACTGACATGTATTTTTGTGTATTATTATTTTTGTTTCGAAAGTATTTTTAGGTATTACTCCGTTGTTTTTTAGTTTTGAATTAAAAGTCAACTATTTTGTTTTTTTTGGTTCGTCTGAAGATACGTGTGTATTTTTTTATAAATCAATTACCAATACATCCCATATACACTATCACTTTACTAAAACATACTTAATATTTTCTCTTTCTCCAATATGTCCAAGTTGGTGCGCACGAATTGGATTTTGGGCACCAAATAATAAAGTATTGCTATACAAAAGTATTTTGGTGCTGAGGGAAAGAAAAGACATTTATTGTGGTGCGCAAGGTAATGTTTTGGGCACCAAATGATTAATGCTACATCAATTACCTCAACAACCACAACATAATATGCTTCAAAATAATTTGGTGCGCAAAGTAAATGTTTTGGGCACCAAAAATTAGGTGTCACATCCACGTTGGTCAATAAATTAATTCTGGTGCTTTGTTGAATATTTTGGTGCGCAATGGAGGTGTTTTGGGCATCAAAAATTACGTGTCACATCCCCATTGGTTAATAAAATAATTATGGTGCTTTTTTTTATAGTTGATGCTTTGTTTAATTTTTGGTGCGCAAGGGTGGTGTTTTGGGCACCAAAAATATAAGTGCCACATTCTCATTGATTCAAAAATAAGTCTGGTGTTTTGTTTTAATTTTTGGTGCGCAAAGTTTGGTGCGTGGGCACCAAAAATGATCAAAAATGTTTATACGGTCCAAATACATCCTTTTATGAAAATACCCTAGTAAATACGACCATTTATAAAAATTAGCCTTTTTTTATTGTAATCAATCAAAATACTTTTTCAAAGGTTATTATGATATTGTTAGAAAAGTAACTTAAATTTTAAGAGTTATTTGGTAAAGAGGTGAGATCAATACAAAACACATCTAATCTAAAGAACAAATCATAAGATCTCAACCATTCATCTTTTTTTCATCCAATGGATGAGATGAAAACAAAAATTAACAAAGAAAGGGTAAAAATGTAATTCTATAAAAACCCACTTTTCACCCTTTTTTTAAAAAACAACATATCTTGCAAACGGTAAATCTTCAAGCTAGAAAAAATACACCATCGCGACGAGAAAAAAATCATCTTTCTATTGATATGCACTTTTATATACTTTCGACGAATTTTTTTTTCAAAATTTTCTTCCAGAAAAATCCCACGGGATTCGTATAAAACTCCCACGAAGTTCGTAAAAAAATCCCACGAGATTCGTAAAAAGACGAAATTTTTTTTTTCCAAAATTTCTGTCCAGAAAAATCCCACGGGATTCGTAAAAAAATCCCATGGGATTCGTAAAAAATCCCACGGGATTCGTAAAAAGACAGAACTTTTTTTTTATCAAAATTTCCGTCCAGAAAAATCCCACGAGATTTGTAAAAAAATCACACGAGATTCGTAAAAAAATCCCACGGGATTCGTAAAAAGACGAACTTTTTTTTTTTCAAAATTTCCGTCCAGAAAAATCCCACGGGATTCGTAAAAAGACAAACTTTTTTTTTCAAAATTTCCGTCTAGAAAAATCCCATGGGATTCGTAAAAAAATCTCACGGGATTCGTAAAAAATTCACTTGTGATTTGTATAAATCCCACGGGATTCTGTATAATCCCATGAGATTCTGTATAAATCCAATGGGATTTTGTATAAATCACAAAAGATACGTCAAAAGAATCACTAGACTAGATACAATATATGACATCCCTCCTCAGAAGATAATAACAAGATAATCACTAGACTAGATCACTCAAATATATTTTCTAAAGAGAGAAATACCAAGGGTCCAAGGTCATTATTGCTACTAGTCTGATAAATGAAATGACAAGTACTGTATCTAGTTTGAAAAAAAGTTTTTCAACTTTTTTTTTTGGTCGTTGAACCTAAACACATTTGACAGTTACCACCATCACAAGCATTAATTGTCATCAATATTTATAGGCCAAAATGTCATAGGAGAGAAAAACACAGCTTATAGCACTTCACGAATCAATTACAGCTACATTTCCTGTCTATAACTAATTCATCATCTGACATAAAAAATCACAGCAGTTCACTAATAAAACCAGGTTACAGATTCGGCCACCACAAATCCGATAACCCCCGCCTCATTTATGGCGGATCGACGAACTCGCTGCCACAGATCCGACGGTCACAGATCCAGCCGCCACTGCCCCGCACCTCCCCCACACACACATACAATCACAGATCCGGCCGCCATCAACGTCATATCGATGATGGTTTATGGTGATATGGCGGATCGACAACGGTTTTGGTGTTTTGTGTGTGAGAGTTTCGTGAGAAAGAGTGTGTCTGACTAGATATGTGTGAGCAGGAATATAAGAATGGCGGAGTTGAGTGAAAATTACAAAAATGCCCCTATGTGCTTTTATTAGTTTAAATAAATGATTTAATCTAGCCATTTGATCAAAGTTAAATCAATGGTTGTGATTGCTTGCTTTGTTCTTTAAAGAAATCTTGTTCCGTATGGAACTTTTCTCATTTGGTAAATTGGTAATTTGTATGAATTGTTTCACAAGTTTGGTTACAATTTGGAAACTATTATATGACAATTAATTTAGTCTATAAATAAGGATTGATAGCTTCAGAATTCTTTGCAACTTTTGACTAGTTTGGTACTTTTGAAATTAGAATTTGGTACCTTTTGAATTAGAATTACGTATCCTTTGAATTAAAAATTTGTATTTGGTATCTTTGAACTTGGCTTTGTATTTGGTTTGGTAATTTGAAATAAAGCTTCCGCTTCGTTTGTTCGAATTTATTATTTGTTTCATTTTTGAATTACCAACAAATATTTTATTGATGGACACTGTAATACTCAGAAATTTCCAAACTATGTGAAACTTGGAATTAATTTTTTTTAATTTAGGACAAGAGAGTAACTATCTGGATTACTTTAACAGTGAAAACCTCATTTACCTCATTCACCTACAAAGAAGCTAGCTAAGCCAGTTGGTAAGAGTGTGGCATGAACCGAAATGTACATTGATTGACGTGCTCCATCACTATGAATCGAAATAATGTTGTCCACTTACAAAGGAGTATAGGAATGGGTAATGGGTAAACTGTTAGTTCTAGAATAACCTCAACAATGCCACCAATGTTTATAGCAGAGTTATGTTGACAATTAGCTTGCCCATTTCGGGTAATTACCACTCGTTTAGGCCTTGGTATTGCTGATAAAAAAAACAATCGAGTTCACAGATGGCCCCATTGTCATTTAAATGCATGGATATAAGTTATAACCACAATAAACAAGCTGGAAACAACCTTATGCAAATTAGAGCTTCTCATTATTTGACCTTATCAGAAAAGGCAAAATCAAACTATCCTCTCCTTGTCATGCTTAGGATTGGGGTCTTCAAATACATATCTTTGTCCCACATCGGAAGATAGAAAAAAATAAATGTGTTTATATATAAATAAGGTGTGTTTTATAAATGTGATTTGGGAAAGGTGATAGATAGTGTTCTTGATCACTCTCTTCAAAATACATTAATCTGTGTCCATATTTTTATGACTTTTTATAGTGCTGTAGTTTTTGTTATTTCTTTTTACTTACGTACATACTAATGTATTTTTATGTATTGTTGTTTTAGTTTCGAACTAAATGTCAACTATTATATTTTGGCCTCTGTAAAAGTTACATATGTATTTTCATATTTTTAATGGATTAAATTTTTTTTAAAGTTATTATGATATTTTGTCGGTGGACAGTGCAATAGTCTTACATTTATCAAACTATGTGAAACTTGAAAGTAAAAAATTTAACTTAGAACAATAGAGTAGCTATCCAGATAACGTTAATAGTGAAAACCTCATTTACCTCATTCACTTACAAAGAAGCTAGCTGAGCCAGATGTTAAGAGTGTGGCAAGAACCAAAATGTACATTGAATGACCTGCTCCATCACTATGGATAAAAAAAAATGCAGTCGACATAAGGAGTATCGCAATGGGGTAATGGGTAAATGATTAGTTTTGGAAAAACCTTACCAAAGCCACCAATGTTTATAGCAGAGACGCATTAACAATTAGCTTGTTGGCAAACAAAAGTCGCATACTCGAAATCACTGGTGGCCGCATGCCCACATTACTATAAAAATGCATGGATATAACCACAATAGACCACATGAACACCACCTTATGCAAATTAAAGCCTCTCATTTTTGGGACACAATCTTATGCAAATTAGAGCTTCTCATTTTTTTTGAAATCAAACTATCCTCTGCTTGTCCCACATCGGAAGATAAAAGAAAGAAATGTGTGTATTTATACACGAGATTTCTACATAAACGTAAGTTGGAATGATTGCAGATGGCTATTAATAATCATCATATACACTAATTTCAATTATTTATTATCTTATTTTTCTTCGGATTTTTCAAACACCACTTCTTATTATTTCATTTAATTGGGATTTTTCAAACATTTTTTTATTGGTAATTGTTATTTTTTTGTATTTCATTTTTACTTTGGGTTTTTCAAACATTTTGTGAGGGAACGGGCACATCGCTCTCCTGCCGTGAGTCCTTAAAGGCAGGAGAGAGTGGAGCATATTAGTGACGTGTTTCCTAGTGTTCATATTCAAACTATTTGACTTAATAGAGGTTTGCTCACTGGTAACTTATAGCTAATTTCTAACAGAGAAACAAGAATGTCAAAGAAAGGATTGAAACGCTCACCAATACTCTTGTTAGAGTGTGTACATCTAAGTCAAAGATTCATCCTATCCAGATAACTTTGACAGTGAAAACCTCATCTACTTCATTCACTTACAAAGAAATTAGATAAGCCAATTGCTAAGAGCGTGGCATGAACCACGATGTACATTGAATGATGTGCTTCGTTACTATGATATGAAGTAATGTTGTCAGCATATAAAGGAGTGTCGGAACAAGTAATGGTAGTTTTGGAATAACCTCACCAATGCCACCAATGTTTATAGCGGAGACGCCTTGACAAATAGCTTGCCAATTCCGGTTAATTACTACTTGTTTAGGGTAATGTTGGCAAACAAAATTTGAATACTTGATCACTGATAACGTTTGGAAACTAATGATAGTTGGGCAATATCTAAGTTAAATAATGCTACATGTTCTTACTTGACTACTTGTATAGTATTGTTATCATATTTCTAAAAATGGTATTTTTACTTATAGTATTCAACTTTCTCTGTGGCAGTTAGGCGGTGGCCAACAACGCTACTTAAATCCTCATTCTACGGGTGCAACACAGGAAGTCCTCTTTCAATAAAGACCACCGGCCCTGCAAGTTTTACCATAGACATAGTCGGTTCACACAATTTTATTTGCAGAATACTTAACCACTGTTCTCAAAACCAAAAATTGTCTATCAACGCTAACGCCAACACCAACACTCGCAACACCCCTCCTTCTCCCGGGTCTCCCCCCTCTTCTCGTGTACCTCCTGCAACAAAGAAGAGTGGAGCCAGTACACTGGCTATGGCTATATATGTGAACTTTGTCTCAAATATATGTTTATAGGCTTAATGGTGTAATCAAACTAGTTCAATTCTCATTTCTCACACTTTTAGTTTTTGTTTCTTATTTCTCTTTGTCTTATTTAGACTTTACCTTATAACGGTATTGTGAACAAGTTTATCAGAATATCTACGTTAAATTACTTACTTTGCAAATCTGTCTTTGGGTCTGATGGATTTGGTAAAGGCGACTTTTGAGTGAAAGAAGCCCAATTTAGTAGTTTGTCAAAATCTATAAAACCAGTTTTGTGTTTATTTCATAACATTTCATATATGTTTTATTGATTAAGGATCAAATGAGAAGTAAAATTAAAATGAGAATGTGAGAAGAAACCACAGCCGCACATTTCAGATGCACCTAAAGAAATAGATGCATGTCCCCTTAAATTTCTCCTCCTCATTTGAAATGTGTGGCTCAAATTTCTTCTCATTCTTCTTATTTCAATTTTTCTTCTCACTAGATCTCTTCTCATGTTTTATTTACCACTGTCACAAGTTATTTTCAGATAGGAAGTTATATATCTTTCGTGACATGCAAGTCGTAATATACAATGTCCCACATCGGAAGGGAATACAAAGAAATGTGTATATATTCATAACTATATACACTAATGTTTTATTTTGCTTTAAAATTAAATGCCAACTATTTTATTTTGGTTTGTCACAAAACATGGGTCTATGTTTATATTTTAATTAATTAAAATATTTTTGTTGATGCACAATGTAATAGTCTTCCGCAATTTTTTTTTTGTTAAATTTCGTGATACTTGAAAGTAAACAAAATTTAGAACGAGAGAGTAGCTATCCAGATAATTTTGATAGTGAAAACCTCATTTACCTCATTCACTTCCAAAGAAGCTGGCTAAGTCAGTTGCTATGAGTGTACGTGGCATGAACCGAAATGTACATTGAACGACGTGCTCCATCACTATGAATCGAGAAATAATGTTGTCCGACATATGAAAGAGTGTTGGAATGCGATAACGGGCGGTTAGGTTTAGAATAACCTCACAAAAATAGGTCAGGTGAACTATCTGAGTAAAAGATAGTTCACCTGACCTATTTTTCAAAATGTCCAGCCGTACGTCAAACGGATTTATAACGAGTAACTTATGACCTCTCAAACTTTCCCGAAAACTGCCCAGAAACTGCATTTTTAGCTCGACTACCTCACTTCACCATCATTTTTATCTAGGATCGGGACTCGTATGGACAAAAGTTCAGTGTTATGACTTTTAGATAATGTTACAAGCTTTCTAAAATCATTGAGTTTGTTTCCTAACACTCGATATTCACTATTTTACGACTAGCTTTTCGAGGCCACTTAGCCACTTTCACGAATTATCAAAGTACATTATTATTTATCACTTAACGACTATTGTAGGATGTTGTTTCAACGTAAGTACTTGTAAAGTATTTTATAACATGACGAGATGTCATAAACGTATATTTCGACGATAAACTTTATTTTTAAAAATGCACAAGTGGTATGGATATCATATGAGTTTGCATGCACGACATTGTTTCATGACTTACATTAGAACATATCATTCATATTAGGTTGCAGATAGAGATTGCACCTCATTTCAGTGTACCCACTTTTGTCATCATAATCATTGCATCAGGTGAGTTCGTAGCCCCACTTTTACTCGTTTAATTGTTTTATAAACTCTTCGGGGGATATACATGCTCAAGTACTTGCTTTTACTTTACACTTATATGAACTTAAATAACTGTTGTTTCACTACTTATGCTAGTAAGTAGATTATGCCCAACTAAATTGATACTATGTTATGAATAATATTATTTGAACCACTTCCCTTGATTTTGATCCATTCGACATATATATTTGAACTCTTTTAACTTGATAGGAACCTTTTGGCATAGATTTGAACACTTTAATTTGATTTAATTCTTTTGACATATAATTAATCTCTTTTAACTTGATTTAAAACATTTTGACATATAATTAATCTCTTTTAACTTAATATTGAACCTTTTGACTATTTTGAACTTGTTTGACTTTATATTGAACTCTTTGACTATTTTGAACTTGTTTGACATAATATTGAACCCTTTGACTATTTTGAACCTTTTGATATGTTTCGAGCTCTTTGACTGTTTTGAACTTTTGAACTCGACAAAAACTCTTGAACTTAATTACGAACATTTGAATGGAACACTTGGACTTAATTATGAACTTATGACTTGTTTTGAACTTAATGAACCGTACTCACTTTATATTACGTCTCCCCATGTTACGGAGCGTTATCGACTTAAAGCCTCCCTTGTAGGGAGCAGTGCAAATTCTCCCATGTTCGGAGTGTTCTTAATTGTATATAATAGTTGTATGATGTACCGTTCGTACATTCGCATTGTTAGTCTCCTATCAGTAGGTAGTATGGATAGCGCTATTAGAGGTCGGCCAACCTCTCGTTCACTATGTTACGGGACGCATATTATTTATTCTAGGGGCTTTGCCTGACATACATTATTATATACGTGGTGCTATATTGTGAACTGTTATGACAATGTATACTTGACTACTAGACATACTACTTTTGGCAGTGGGTTGTGAACATACAGGTTGCAAGTTTTGTATGGGCGGAACTTGGAACTGAGTGGATTTACAATGCCTTTGCTTTGTGGACTGTTCTCAATGACCAAAATCTTAGTCTTTGCTGCATGAACATTCTTTAAAGGCTTTACAATTCAACCAAACTCTATGAACTCACTCAACTATTGTGTTGACACTTTTAGCATGTTTTATCTCAGGTATCTAAGGCATTCACTTCATGGCATGCATGTGGACTTATCATAGAGTCGCGGTGTCTATATGCACTTAACTATCGTTTGATTGTAACAAACTCATTTTGGTACATTGAAAATCTATTGGGACCTATGTTTTGTAAACTCTGATTATTTTACTTAATCAAATGATATTTTCAAAACGACCCTTTAGGTCGTTCAATATAATTGTAACTTTGATGCTATGACAGTCATCCCCCAGGTATTCCATTCCGCTGCACAACAGTTAATTTGGGGGTGTGACACCTAAAGCCCGCATTGAAGATTGCTAGACTCGGAACAATATGTTAGAAGACATTGAGGATTCCAGTTATCAAACCACGCAGAAGCCTTTTCGCCATTGCCTAACTTGACCCAAATATGAGGACGAACTTTATCACGAATTTGCAATAATTTTCTCCAGACCCAACTCACGTTAGCCCCCAAACTGATATCCCAAAAACTTCTATGTTTAATCTTATATGCGTAGATCCATCTCACCCACATGGATTCCTTACGATTAATAAGCTTCCAAATATGAGCGGACATTAAGGCAACATTGAAAGTTTCAACCTTCCTAATACCAAGACCACCTTCCGATTTTGGGCGACAAACATCCTCCCAAGACTCCTTCAATTTACCCCATTTCATCTCTCCTTGACACCATAAAAACCCACACATCAATTGCTCGATATCATGGATTATCCCGGCGGGAAGAATGAGCACGGATGCCCAATATAAATGCATCGAAAACAATACCGACACAACAAGTTGTAGTCTCCCAGCGAAAGAAAGCCACTTATTTTTCCAGTCACCAATACGTTTACGAACACGCTCAACAATGATTTTACAATCCTTATAAAGCAATCTGGACGATATAAGCGGGACACCCAAGTACTTCACAGGAAGCGTACCTTGCTGAAACGGCATAAGCTGCATAATCGGATCTTTCACATGAGCATGAACATTACACATAAACACTGTACCTTTCGGTATGCTAGGAACGAGACCAGATACCTCTTTGAACTCATTCAACATGTCCATTAAGAAACAACCCCTCATAGTCAATAGGCACCACTACACAATCTGTAGATGTTGTGATTTTGGTAATTAAAATATACATGACATGTTATGCAATAAACGCAAAACTGGTTATATATTTTGACAAACTACTAACTTGGGGCCTATTTCATGAGACTCAAAAACATACTCGCAAAGTAAGTGATTTATTCTGATACTCGTGTTCACAATACACTTTTAAGGAAAAGTCTAAATAAGACATTGGAGAAATAAAAAACAAAAACTAAAAGTGTGACAAATGAGAATTGAATTAGTTTGATTACACCATCTAGCCTATAAACATTAGAGACAAAGTTCCTATAGCCATAGCCGGTGCACTCTTCTTCGATGCAGGAGGTACACATGAGGAGAAGGAGACCCGCGTGAAGGAGGGGTGTTGGCGGTGCTAGTATTCGTGTTGGCGTTAGCGTTGATAGACATTTTTTAGTTTTGAGAACAATGGTTAAGGACTGTGCAAACAAAACAGTGTGATCCAACATTTTCCATATGGTGAAACTTGTAGGGCCGGTGGTTTAAATCGAAAGAGGATTTCATGTGTTGCACCCATAGAATGAGGATTTTATAACGTTAGCCCCAATGTGACTGCCACTGACAAAGTTGAATCTGCAAGTGGAAAAAACCAATCTTAGAAAATATGACAAGAATACTATACAAGTAGTCAAGTAAGAACATGTAGCATGACTTAACTTAAATATTGCCCAACTATCATTAGGACAAAAAAGCAACATTTTCATTATACGTAATTATACAACTTTATGTAGTTTTGCCAAACATATTTGGTCTCGGAACATCTTTATAAAATAAATCTTAAGTTATTAAGTACTATATATGATTAAGTAATACCTGAAACATCATCACTAACAATCGAAGTCTGTTGTGATGCCTAAGTAGCATAAGGATCGCCATTCGTTGGAGTCGCCCATCCGGTGTTATCACTAGGTGTGTTGGTTGCCCCAAACACTCTTGGTACAACCATCCATAGCATGACAGAATGGTTATTTCTCACCACCATATCTTTAAGCTAAAGTGACATTCTTATGTCTCCGTTACAAACTAGCTTTAAGTCGTTATAGAGTATGAGCAAAAATTAGAAAATACATTACCAATAAAAAGTTTGAAAAACCCAAAGTAAAATGAAATACGAAAATTACAATTACCAGTAAAAGAATAGGAAAGACAAAGATAGTGATCAAGAACCGTTTCCAAAACTATATGTGTCCAAAAACCTTATGTATATACATGTATATTTCTTTCTTTTATTTTCCAATGTGGGATACATATATCCATATGACGACTCCAATCCTCCTATCACAATTTTCACATACTAAGCATGACAAGGAGTGAAGGAGAGCATACTTTGATTTGTCTTTTCTTGTAAGGTTCAAAAATGCGAAGGTCAAATTTGCATAAGGTGGTGTTTATCATGTATATTGTGATTATATCCATGCATTTTTTATTTATTTTATTTATTTATATTATTTTATTATTTTTTAAATTAACATTACCCTAAGGCCTAAACAAGACCCGAAATAGGCAAGCTCATTGTTAATGCATGTCCGCTATAAACATTGGTGGCAATGGTGAGGTCATTCTAAACCTAACCGTTGACCCATTACCCCATCCCAACACTCCTTCATATGTTGACAACATTATTTCAATTCATAGTTATGGAGCATGTCATTCAGTGTACATTGTGGTTATTGCCACACTCTTTGCAATTTCTTTTGTAAGTGAATGACGTAAATAAGGTTTTCAATGTTAAAGTTATCCGGATAAGACAAATCTTTGACTTAGATGTACGCCACCGGTTGGAGTCTCCCATCCCTTGTCACCACCAACTGTATATGTTGTCGCACGCACGCTTGGTACAACCAACATAGATGATAGTAAAACCATCCAAAGCATCAGGGTCGTCCCGTGAATTTTGGAGGCCCTGTGCCACTATTACAAAATACTCCTCATTAACAAAGTGTAATTTATATAATTTTTTGTATCTTATAATTACGTCTGCCTCTTATTTATGAAACAACTAAGTAGTAAGTTTTAAAAAAAAAAAAAAAAAAAAAAAACCCTCATTATACTGCAAGATGCGTTATAAGTAACAAAAAATATAGTATAAAACATTTTTCAAACACTTAAATACAACCCTAGAAACTTGTATTAAAAAAAAAAAAAAAAAAAAAAAAAACCCACTCGTATTCTATTATTCCAAATGTTATTAGATCACATATGCTGAATAAATTTTTTTCAAAGTTAAAAGTATCAACTTTAAAGTTTAAACCATTTTGCATCTGTTAAAAAATGTATAATTAATAATAGTGACCAAACGGTAAGATATATAAACATTGGGGGTAAAAGTTATACATGTCATAAATTTATCATCTTCTTCCTCTTCAATCAGATCAACGCAACCCTTGTTTCAACTTTTTTTTTTATCACATGAAACTGATCAAATTTACGTTATATTGGGTCGGAATCAAACTATCTAGATCACTCTATCATCAAATTAACACTAAAACTCAATTAAAACAGCATCAACGGCTAAAAATTTTGGGGCCCCTTAGAAAATGGAGGCCCTGAGCGGTCGAGCACCATGCACATGCTCAGATCCGGCCCTGCAAAGCATGACAAAATGGTTATTTCTCACCATCTTCAAGCTAAAGACACATTCTATTTGTCTCTCTTAGAAACTAGCTTTAAGTAGAGCAACAAATGTATAATCAAAAACTATCTTCCTAAAGTGGCTATAAAGTATGAGCAAAGCCCAACGGCTAAAAATTTTGGGGCCCCTTAGAAAATGGAGGCCCTGAGCCGTCGAGCACCCTGCACATGCTCAGATCCGGCCCTGTAAAGCATGACAAAATGGTTATTTCTCACCATCTTCAAGCTAAAGACACATTCTATTTGTCTCTCTTAGAAACTAGCTTTAAGTAGAGCAACAAATGTATAGTCAAAAACTATCTTCCTAAAGTGGCTATAAAGTATGAGCAAAGCCCAATAAGTCAAATAGTTTGCATATGAACACTAGAAAACACGTCGCAAATAAAATGTTTGAAGCCCTACGTAACATGAAATACAAAAAAGTTACAGCTACCAATAAAAAACTTGGATAAATTCAACTCATTATCAAGTGATTATGAACAATAGGTAGATTTCATCTGCATTACAATTACCTTGTAAAGAAACCTTATGTATATATAGACACCGATCTTTCTTTTAGCTTCTGATGTGGGATACCAACTCTCTTATCACATTTTTCACTTACTAAGCACGACAAAGAGAGGATACTTTGATTTGCTTTTACTAGTAAGGTCCAAAAACGAGAAGCTATAATTTGCATAAGGTGGTGTTCATCTTGTTTATTGTGGTTATATCCATGCAGTTTTATGGCAATGTGGTCACCAGTAATTTCGACTTTTGTTTGCCAACATTACCCTAAACGAGTAGTAATTACCCGAAATGAGCAAGCTAAGTACATGCGTCTCCGCTATAAACATTGGTGGCGTTGGTAAGGTTATTCCAAAACTAACTGTTTACCCGTTAGGCTGTTGCCCGTTCCAACACTCTTTCATATATCGGCAACGTTTTCCCGATTCATAGTAATGGAGCACGTCATTCAATGTCGACAACATTTATTCTGACTACCGACTTGTTTGGATAAATGGGTTAACCCATAGAATCCGCCAACTTCGTTGGATAACGAGTTTGCGTTGACAATCAGAACTGGTCTAATTACTCAAACAAAATCGTCACCATTATGCCTCAAAAATCCCTCGTTAACTTGGAATGAGTCACTTCACACAAAACAAAACTTACAAAATTACAATAGGATTGATGTTAAGTAGGTACGTTGTACCGAGACTTCTCCACATGAAAGTGTCCTTAAAAGTATAATGTAAAGTTAAGCAATGTGCTTACTTATAGTATGGTGAATATCTTTTAGCCCAAATTAGAAACTACTTAGAAATGCTAATTTTTTCTTTAAGAATAGGTGACTTAGTCTAGCTAATAAAGAAGGATAACTTAATTAGCTTAATCATGTTAATTAGTATTTCACTGTAATTACACCTAATTTAAATTTAAGCGTTAACTTTTTTTCAACTATATAGTTCCCTACTAGAAAATTAGGCAACACCACGGATTCATCAACGGAAAAAAATATGTCGGTAATCACCAACGAGCTGACGGATGATCGACATAAAGTGTTGCTTCGATCAATCATAGGCAGCCAATGTTTTGGTACTTATTACTTAACTTAAGCAGTGAAGAATGGTGGGTGTTAAGAATTGCGAGATGAAGTTTTACATTTTTCAGATTACAATTTGATACTCCACATATATGCGCTAAAATTAGCAGGTTAAACAATATTTGGTTAAGTTTTAGTTTATTCAAACCAATGTTTACATCACTTACAAACAGTATATATATGGAAAATTACATCACTTACATCACTTAAATTTGAATTTGTAAAAAATCAGGTTTAATGAAATATATGGAAAATTACTTTATTGACCTTGTGAATTTAAATAAGTAAAATAAACTGAAATTAATTTACTAAATTATGATTGGACAATATGGGTTCTCGTAGTTCCCGACTTAATAAGGTTCTCAAAATAAATATACACTATATATATATATATATATATATATATATATATATATATATATATATATATATATATATATATATATATATATATATATATATATATATATATAATATATATTAAGTTATTACAATATTTTATTGATGGACAGTGCAATACTTTCACATTTATCAAACTATGTGAAACTTGATAGTAAAAAATTTCATTTAGGACAAGAGAGTAGCTATCAGGTTAACTTTAATAGTGAGAAGCTCATTTACCTCATTCACTTACAAAGAAACTAGCTAAGTGAATTGCTAAGAGTGTGGCATGAATTGAAATGTACATTGAATGACCTGCTCCATCACTATGAATCGAAATAATGTTGTCCACTTACGAAGGAGTATTGGAATGGGTAAACGGTTAGTTTAAGAATAACCTCAACAATGCCATCAATGTTTATAGCAGAGTTACGTTGACAATTAGCTTGCCCATTTCGGGTAATTACCACTCATTTAGGCCTTGGGATTGTTGATAAAAAAAAAAAAAAAAAAAAATCGAATTCACGGATGGCCACATTGTCATTTAAATGCATGGATATAACCACAATAAACAAGGTGAAAATCACCTTATGCAAATTAGAGCTTCTCATTATTTAAACTTACCAGAAAAGGCAAATCAAATTATCCTCTCTTTTGTCATGCTTAGAATTGGAGTCTTCAAATAGATATTTTTGTCCCACATCGGAAAATAAATGAAAGAAATGCGTTTATATATACGTAAGGTTTTTGTTTAAATATAAGTTGGGTAGGTTATAGATAGTGTTCTTGATCACTATAAATATCCTCTGCAACTTTTTATTGATAATTGTAATTTTTTTTCTTTTATAAATGGTTTATACTCGATGAATATATTAATGAATGAAATAGAGGTTAGGTTACATGGGAGGGTGGTAATGAGCCATCCCTAAACCTAAAAAACAATATGCGTAAAACATACTCAACACATAACAATCAAAAAAGCTGCATAAACAATAAGAAGCAATGACATATAAAAGCCTCGAAGCAACAACCAAACTCATTTATCACAAATGAGGCTTGACAATTTCCAAACTCTTCTCATGGGCTTGATCACTGTCATCATCCTCTGCAACTTTTTATTGGTAATTGTAATTTTTTTGACAATTTCCAACAATAGTGTCACGAATCTGAGTCGCCCTAAGCTTCTCCTTTCTTTTTTTTTGGGTTCCATGAATTCTATTATTGCATTTCTTGCCAAATTGCCATAAAATTGTATGGATATAACCACAATAAACAAGCTGACGCCACCTTATGCAAATTAGAGCTTCTCATTTTCGGACCTTACTAGAAAAAGCACATCAAACTATCGTGTCCTTGTCATGCTTAGTATGTGAAAATTGTGAAAGGATGGTTGGAGACTTCTAAATAAATATTTGTGTCCCACATCGGAAGATAAATGAAACAAATCCATGTATATATACATAAGGTTTTTGCACTCATCTTAGTTGCCGTAGGTTGTTGATAGTGTTCTTGATCACTAACTACAATCTCTCTATTTTGTTATTGGTAATTGTAATTTTAGTATTTCATTTTACTTTCCTTTTTATTGGTAATTGTAATTTTGTATTTCATTTTACGCCTCTCAAACATTTTATAGGTAACGTGTTTTCTAGTGTTCATGTATCCAAACTATTTTACTTATGGTGCTTTGCTCGTAATTTATAGCGACTTAAGGACAAATAGTTTTTCGTTATCTATTGTTGTTCTTACTTATAGCTAGTTTCTAGCATAGACATAAGAACGTCACTTTATCTTAAAGATATGATGGTGAGAAATAACCTTTTTGTCATGCTTTGGATGGCTCAAGTTTCAGTTATGTTAGCAGAACCAAGCGTGTTCGCGGCAAGCAACAGAGTTGGATTGTATATACGATTTTGTACAAAAATGATCAGCTACAAAATATTTTAGCTGTTTGTATAACATTGTTTTGAATAAACTAAAAGTTAACAGAATACTATTGTTTAACCTACTAATTTTAGCACACATATATATATATGTGAAGTATCAAATTGTAATCTGAAAAAACCACATCGCACAATTCCTAACTCCCCACCATTCTTCACTCATTCGGTTAAGAATAAATTTACCAAAACAATGGTTGCCTAATGATGTGTATGACACTACGATTAATCGAAGCAACACTTTATTTCAGTAATCCATTGGTGATTACCGACGGATTCGCTTCCATCAGTGAGTCTGTCAGTGTTGCCCAATTTTTTAGTAATGAACTGGTTGACAAAAAATTAACGCTTATATTAAATTAGGTGTAATAATAGTGAAATACTAATTAACATGATTAAGCTAATTAAGTTATCCTTCTTTATTAGCTAGACTAAGTCACCTATTGTTAAAGAAAAAATTATCATTTCTAAGTAGGTTCTAATTCGGGCTAAAAGATATTCATCATACTAAACATAAACATAAACATATGGAGAAGTCCCGGTGCAACGAGCGGGTATGTAAAACCACATTAACATCAATCCTATAGTGATTTATTAAGTTTTGTTTTAATGTTTAGTGAGAAAATGACTCATTCCAAGTTAACGAGGGATTTTTGAGGCATGATGGACTGAACGTGGCCAAGTTTTGTAACAAGTGGGCTCCTTTAGTTGGTTCATCGAGTCCAAGTGAGTACGCTTAACACAATCAAACATACTATAGAGAGTATAGTGGCATCAGCATCCAATAATGGTGACGATTTTGTTTGAGTAAATTAGACCAGTCGTGTGACTATTGTCAACGCAAACAGTTATCAAAACAAGTTGGCGGATTATATGGGTTAACCCATATATCTAAACAAGTCGGTAGTCGGAAAAATGTTGTCGACATTGAATGACGTGCTCCATTACTATGAACCAGAAAAATGTTGTCGATATATGAAGGAGTGTTGGAATGTGGGTAACGACCTAATGGGTAAACGCTTAGGTTTGGAATAACCTCACCAATGTCACCAACGTTTATAACGGAGATGCATTTACAATTAGCTTGCCAATTTCGGGTAATTAGTACTCGTTTAGGGTATTGTTGGTAAAGAAAAGTTTAATACTCGAATTCCCTGGTCGGTACTCAACAGCTCAAACTAAGATCAACATTAGTGCCAAACACTCTGTCAGCAGAAATAGAGCAGTCATCCCAAACACTCTTCACAAGATGAAGATACTACTGAATACAAGCTTGAATGTGTGTGATCCAATGTAAAATGTAGCATAAGAGAGTTAGCTAGTTAGTTCAGTTATATAGCTGATAGTTGTAATGTCTTTACTATTTAAGTAGTTGTAAGTTCTCATTTTTGTAACTAATCAATTCATTAATACAATTTCACTTCACAATTCATCAAATGTGTTTTCTCTCAACTTCTTGACATGGTATCAGAGCCAGCACCACATTCTGTGGTGAATAACTGACTCCGATCATTTTAACTGGATTTTCCGGTCATATAACAACTTTCCTCCACCACTATCCACCGTAACAACTTTTCCCGCCAAATTTTTCTATCCAAAACCACCACAATAACCACAATTCACCTCCAAATTCCGCACAATAACCATCACAATTCATCATAATTCATCACAAATTCACCAGAATTCATCATATCTCATCACAATTCATCAAGATTCATCATCATTCATCAAGATTCATCATAATTCATCAAGAATCATCATCACTCATCACAATTCATTCAATCTGTTATTAATTCATCATAATTCAGTTACATTTCTATTACATCATCTCCATTGATAAACCTTCAAATCTCCTTCAAGTTCATCAATCTTTACACTTTTAACAACAATGCCAACATCAGAAGCAGATTCACAAAATGCATCTTCATCACTGAATGATGTTGTTACTTCACCACTTCATCCTCTTTACTTTCATCCAAATGATCACCCTGGCTTGTTACTGATTTCAAAGAAACTTCAAGGTTCAGAGAACTATAGTACATGGAAGAGATCTATGCTTATTGCTCTTAGTGCCAAAAACAAACTGAAGTTGATCAATGGTGAATTTGAGGAACCTTCATCCACTTCATCACTAAGAACTCACTGGGAAAGGGCAAATGATATGCTCATCTCCTGGATACTGAATACTATGTCTGATCAAATTGGTAATCATCTCACCTATGTTAATTCTACTTACAATATCTGGAATGAACTATTTGAACACTACTCACAACTTGATGGACACATAATTTATCAAATAGCCAATGAGATTGTTGAATTAAAGCAGTTAAACTGTACTGTGGAAGTGTATTACCATAAACTCAAAGGCTTATGGGATGAGTTAGATGCTATTGAGGCTCCATATGCATGTACTTTTAAGTGTGTTTGTACTAATGGAAAAGAGAATGGAGAAAGAGAACAAAGGAAGAGATTGGTTCAGTTTCTAATGGGTTTAAATGAGTGTTACACCAACATCAGAGGGCATATTTTACTGATGCAGCCATTGCCTGCAGTAGCCAAAGCCTACAGCATGTTGAGACAGGAAGAGAAGCAAAGGGAAACACCCAAACATCCTTCTACCACTCCCATTGCACTCAACACCTACAGAAGCACCTATACTCCATCCCACAGAAACAATCAACCAAACAATCCACCTCCCAACACCTCAAATGCTACATCAACTGAGAGGAGGAATAACTTCAGGAAAGGAATAATCTGTACCTATTGCAAAAAGGAAGGACACTCTAAGGAGGAATGCTACAAACTACTTGGTTATCCTCCTGGTCATCCACTCCACAACAAGTATCAACCTCCTTCTCAAAGAACATTCACTACCAACAGAAATGTGAGGGCTGTACACATGGTCACCAATGATACCCTACCACTAATGGACACTGATTCAACACCTATCAGTCCTCTTGATCAATGCTCAACTTCAGCTTCCACAAGTGATTCAGAAGCTCAGGTTCATGCCAGAATGGATCAATTGCAGAATCAGCTTAACCAAGTTCTCCTTATGATGCAAAATGCTCAACATGAACTTTCTGGTGTGACACAACATGTGGCAGGTATACTTTCATTTGTCCCTCACATCTCAGTTCCTACAAAGATCACTGGTATTCATTCTTTCAATTCTAGTGCTAAAATGTACTCATTCATTGCTTCAAACATTTCCAAAACCTCATATATATGGATTGTTGATAGTGGAGCCACAGATCACATTTGCATATCCTTAGGCTTAATGCATAACATCACCAAAATTCACACTCCCATCACTGTTTCCTTACCAAATGGACATACCACCCATGTGTACTATGTTGGATCAGTTCACCTCACACCTTCACTCACCATTCATGAAATACTTTACATTCCCACATTTACCTATAACCTTATCTCTATCAGCAGACTCCTACACAAGACACTTTTTTCAGTCACCTTCACTCATGATAGATTTGTCTTTCAGGGCCATGATGGGAGTAGCACTCATGGCACTCTTCATGGTGGACTTTATCTCCTAAACTCACTCATTTCTCCAGAGAAATCTCAACCAACAATAATTTCAAGCATCAGCAGCTCTCACCTCTGGCACACAAGACTAGGACACACTCCAATTCAAACAATTAAGAAAATCAAAAACATTTCAGTTTCTTCTTCTGATTCAGATTGTAAATGTACTGTTTGTCCATTAGCTAAACACCATGTAATTTCATTTCCTGTAAGCACTTCTCATGCTAAATCAAAATTTGAACTCATTCACCTTGATGTATGGGGTCCATACAGACATCCTACAATCAATAAATGCACCTATTTTCTTACAATTGTTGATGATTTTTCAAGGGCTACATCGACATATTTATTACCCACTAAACATCATGTTTTCACCACATTTCAAGTCTTTCATACATCTGTCAAAACTCAATTTCAAACAGTTCTCAAAACCATAAGAACTGATAATGGAACAGAATTTATCAACTCATCTTTTGCCACTTACCTTCAAGATCATGGAATCACTCACCAAACCTCTTGCCCCTACACACCTCAACAGAATGCCAGAGTGGAAAGAAAGCACAGACATCTCCTAGAAATGGCCAGATCTATTCACTTTCAAGCTCATTTTCCCATTCATTTTTGGGGTTACAGTTTACTAGCCTCTACTTACCTTATCAACAGAATTCCTTCTAAAATTCTTCAAAACCAAAGCCCTTATGAGCTATTACACAATTCACCTCCATCCCTTGATCATTTGAGAGTCATAGGATGCCTAGCTTATGCTTATCACCATACCTTAGACAAGTTTGACAAAAGAGCCACACCAACAGTCCTCATTGGCTACCCTCACAACCAAAAAGGCTACTTACTCTATGATCTTCAAACACACAAAACCATCACCAGCAGAAATGTACTCTTTGATGAATCATAATTTCCCTTCTCCAAACCAACTTCTACACCAATCACCTCAGTATCTCCATCTCCATCTCCATCACTCTCTCCCATCTACCCCAATTTTCCTACACCAACACCTTTCAATAATTCTTCTCTCTCTACATCTTCACCAAGTTCACCTCAACACCAGACACATTCACCTCCCATTCACAACAATACCTCTCTTACAGACAGCTCAACTTCACCTGATCAAAATCATTCTACTCCTCATTCACCCAACCAACCTACAACAACACAACCTTCCCCACATTCTAAAACCTCATCTTCACCACAACCTGAAAATTCATCTTCACCATCTACCCCATCAACTCAGACAACACCAGCACCAACATCCCCTAATCCATCACCACCACCACTTACTAACACTCCCACTCACCATACTGATCCAACTCCTACACACACACAACCACCACCAAGAGTCTCCACTAGAATCAAATACACACCATCCAAACTCAAAGACTATCAATACAAACTCCCAAGAACCACCATACACAAATCCCAAATTTCATCATTCTCATTACCACAATTACTCAAATCTCTATCCCACTTCACTGCATTTTATCAACAGCATTGACAAAATTTTTGAACCAATTACATTCCATCAAGCCTCTAAACATAAATCCTGGATTAAAGCAATGAATAAGGAAATTGTGGCATTAGAAAAGAATAATACTTGGGAGATCACACTCCTACCAGCTGGCAAGTCTGCAATTGGAAGCAAATGGGTCTACAAAATCAAATACCATGCAGACGGTTCAGTAGAAAGGTACAAGGCAAGGCTGGTAGCTAAAGGGTACAACCAAAAGGAAGGGGAGGATTACAAAGAAACTTTTGCTCCAGTTGCTAAAATGGCCACTGTTAGAACTCTTCTAGCAGTTGCAGTCCATCATGATTGGATTATAGAGAAATTAGATGTTAATGCTTTTCTCCATGGTGATCTTAATGAAGATGTTTACATGGAAATCCCTAAAGGCTACTCTCAAACCTTTCCTCCTAACACAGTCTGCAAGCTTAAGAAATCCCTCTATGGTCTAAAGCAAGCCAACATGCAATGGTTTGAGAAACTCTCCCTTTTTGTTACTTCTTTGGGCTTTAAGCAGAGTTATGTTGATACATCTCTTCTCACCCTCACACAAGGTTCTAAGTTCACTGCTATATTGGTCTATGTGGATGATCTCTTGATAACAGGCAATGACAAAGACACCATTCTTCAGGTCAAACACAAATTGGATGAGATGTTTAGTATCAAAGACCTTGGCTCTCTCCACTACTATCTAGGGATTGAGTTTCTCATAAATAAGACTGGATTGGCTATGACTGAGAGAAAATATGCCATTGATCTAGTTAGTCATGTTGGCCTCTTAGACACCAAGCCATCTGCTACACCACTGGATCCTAATGTCAAATTAACCATGGAT
Organism: Chrysanthemum makinoi; assembly: GCA_910596185.1. Lineage (NCBI taxonomy): Eukaryota > Viridiplantae > Streptophyta > Magnoliopsida > Asterales > Asteraceae > Chrysanthemum > Chrysanthemum makinoi. The sequence continues at coordinate 34,202,609 of OU343221.1, read as the reverse complement.
GGTGGAGAACCTCTTACAGATCCTTCTTTCTATAGGACTTTAGTTGGCAAATTGCTTTATCTCACCATCACCAGACCTGATTTGGCCTTTGCTGCACAAGCACTTAGTCAGTTTTTACAGAAGCCTACTTCCCTTCACATGGATGCTCTCACAAGAGTCATCAGATACATCAAGTTAACACTTGGCCAAGGAATCTTCTTTCCAACCAATAATAGTCTACATCTCACCACTTATTGTGACAGTGACTGGGCTAGCTGTCCTTTCTCCAGAAGATCTGTTTCAGGCTATGGTATTTTTCTAGGCTCTTGTTTGATCTCTTGGCAGTCCAAAAAGCAACATGTGGTTTCCAGATCTTCTACAGAAGCAGAATATAGAGCCCTTGCTGATAGCACTTGTGAAGTTACTTGGTTACAATGTCTACTCAAAGAGCTTCAGATCAATGTTCCAACTCCTATCCTCATGATGGTTGACAATGCATCCTGCATTGCCTTAGCATCTAATCCTGTTCAGCATGCCAGGACCAAGCACATTGAACTTGATTGTCATTTTGTTAGAGATAAAGTCAAGGCTGGTCAGATTCTTCCCACTTATGTCTCCACAAAACATCAAATAGCTGACATCTTGACTAAAGGTCTAAGTAAACCATTACACTGCAATTGTTTGTCCAAGTTGGGCATGTGTAATCCCTACACACTGCCAACTTGTGGGGGGGATAATGGTGTACATACTACAACCAACCCAAGCAACTTAGCAGCTCAAGCTAAGATCAATAGTTATGCCAAACACTCTGTCAGCAGAAACAGAGCAGTCATCCCAAACACTCTTCACAAGATGAAGATACTACTGAATACAAGCTTGAATGTGTGTGATCCAATGTAAAATGTAGCATAAGAGAGTTAGCTAGTTAGTTCAGTGGTATAGCTGATAGTTGTAATGTCTTTACTATTTAAGTAGTTGTAAGTTCTCATTTTTGTAACTAATCAATTCATTAATACAATTTCACTTCACAATTCATCAAATGTGTTTTCTCTCAACTTCTTTACAGTGACCACGTTGCCATAAAAATGCATGGATATAACCACACTAAATAAGATGAACACAACTTTACGCAAATCAAACTATCCTCTCCTTCAAATAGATATCTTTGTCCCACTTCGGAAGATAAAAGAATGAAATATGTAAATATATACACGAAGTTTTATGTAAAGTTAGATTGGGAATGATTATAGATAGTGTTCTTAAACACTAACACTATGCATAATCTTTGAAACTTTTTATTGGTTTTGTAATTTTTGTATTCATTTTACTTGGATTTATAGGGCTTTATTCATACTTTATAGCGACTTCAGGAAGATGGTTTCTCATTTATCCATTTGTTGCTCTTACATGTAGCTAGTTTCTAATAGAGACATAAGAACGTCACTTGAGCTTAAAGATATGATAGTGAGAAATAATCATTTTGTCAAGCTTTGGATAATTGGATAGCTTAACTTTTAGCTATGTTAACAGTACCAAGCATGTTTGCGGCAACCAACTCAGTTGGAGATAACACCGGATGGGCGGCTCCAACCGATAGCGATCCTTATGCTACTTGGGCATCTCAACAGACTTTCGTTGTTGGTGATTAGGCATTACTTAACTGTATATATATAGTACTTAATAACTTAAGATTTCTTAATAAAGATGCGGGACAGGATATGTTTGGCAAAACTAGCACGGGCAACGCCCCTTCTTCTTCACCAGGGTCTCCTCCGGGGTCTCCTCCTTCTCCTTGTGCACCTTCTCCAACGGGGAGTTGAGCCAGTTCACCGGCTATGGCTATGGGAACCTTGTATCTTATGTTCATAGGCTTGTTGGTTTATTTGAACTAGTTATCATTTGTCACACTTTTTTTTTGTTAATTATTTCTCCGGCCATGTCTTGTTTAGATTTTCTGTATGATGTTTGTATGTTTGTTCAGTTAATAATTCATGGAGTTTGTTTGCATTTTAATTGTGTTATTTGAAAGGTTTATTGTCCTTTTATTTCCTGTCTTTTTACTACAAAATAAACAAAGGATCAAAACGGTCAGGGAAAGGATTCAAAACTGAGGATTACATCAAAACGGTCACAGAAAATTTACGAGCACATCTTTGAGAATTACCAAAGAAAGGATCATAACGGCCACGGATACTCTTGTTAGAGCGCACACATCTAAGTGAAAGACTCCCCCAATCCGGATAAATTTAACAGTGAAAACCTCACTTACCTCGTTCACTTACAAAGAAGTTAGCTAAGCCAATTGCTAAGAGTGTGGCATGAACCACAATGTACATTGAATGGTGTGCTCCATTACTATGAATCGAAATAATGTTGTCGAGATACGAAAGAATGTTGGAATGGGTAACGGGTAAACGGTTAGTTTTGAAATAAGCTCATCAATGCCACAAATGTTATAGCGGAGATGTATTGACGAGTAGTTCGCCAATTCCAGGTAATTACAACTCGTTTAGGGTATTGTTGGCAAACAAAAGACGAATTCTGGAATTCACTGGCAGCCACATTGCCATAAAAACGCATGGACGTAACCACAATAAACAAGATGAAAACCACGTTATGCAAATTAGAACCTCTCACTTTTGGACCTTACCGGAGAAGGCAAATCAAAACTGTGATAGGGGGACCATTGGAGTCTTCATATATATGATATATATCTGTGTCCCACATTGGAAAATAAAAGAAAAGTGTTTATGTATATATACATAAGGTATTAGTTGTAGTTACAAAGTTATTGAACATTGTTCATGATCAATGTTCTGGAACTTTGTAGCTTTTTTATTGGTGATTGCAATTTTTGTATTTCATTTTACTTGGGCTTTTTAAACATTTTATTGGTAACGGATTTCCTAGAATTCATATTAACAGAGACATAAAAACGTGATTTGAACTTAAAGATGATGAGAAATAACCATTTTGTTATCGGGTCAGGTTAAATCGAGTTAAATGAAAAAAATAAAAGGAACTTGTCGGGTTGTTTTGACGCGAACCCGATAACCCGACCTTGCTATCTAGGGTTAGATACATAATGTTTTTCCTAGTATTCATATTAACAGAGACATAAAAACGTGATTTTAGCTTAAAGATGGTGAGAAATAACCATATTGTTATCGGGTCAGGTTAAATCGAGTTAAAAGAAAAAAATAAAAGGAACTTGTCGGGTTGTTTTGACGCGAACCCGATAATCCGACCTTGCTATCTAGAGTTAGATAGATAGAGCTGCGATCGCTTGCAAAGCGAAGAGTTTTTAAAAAGACTAAAAGGCATGTTATAACTTGACACGTGTCCACCAACAATTCTTCCTCCGTCCTTTTAATTTTAATATTTTCGTCTAGGGGCATTTTTGTCTTTAACATGTTTTTAATTCCACCCGCGACTTAAAATTGTGATAACTTTAAAACGACAAACTTTTACGAAAAACCGATTTCACCATAATTTTCAAAATTTAATTCTCTTTAATTTGATATGCATTTTGATATAAAATTCACAATTTTTTTTAAAACAATTTTAAATGGGTTATAGTTTTCTTGAAATTTTCGATAACTTCGGCCATATTTTTGTCTAACTTAAAAGTTGAATATCGCAAAACTTAAAAAAGAAACTTGTAGATTTTTGGTCGTTTTTTACTCAGAAATTTGAATCACTTAATTCCGATATGAAATGAGTGAGATATTTTAGTTTAAAAATGAGGTTTTACAAATATTTAGTGCACACAAGGTGTTTGATAAAATGCTTAAGAAATGTTTTCTATATAAAAGTGCATTTATATGGACTAATTGGTTTACCACAATAAATTGTGTTATTTTTAGTTATTGTTCATGGTAAATATGCAAATTGATGATAAAAAAAAGAACTAATAATGAAATGATGAACAACAACTAACTGATGAATTGATGAAAATTGTGACATTCCTGATGAACATTATGATTTTTTAGAGAACCAATGAATATTATGATTTTGTTTAAACAACGTTTTTTTTTTTTTTTTTATAAACAGTGTGATGTAATTAATGAACAAAATTAAAGAGAATTGATGAACATCATGATAAACTGATGAACACTCTTTTTATTGATGAACACGGTATACGGTAAAAGTGATGAACCACATGATTGTTTTTAGAAAATTGATAAACTGATGAATAACTTGATTTTTTTTAGAAAACTGATGAACTGATGAACACTCTTTTTATTGATGAACAAAATTAAAGAGAATTGATGAACATCATGATGAACTGACGGTAAAAGTGATGAACCACATGATTGTTTTTAGAAAATTAATAAACTAATGAACAACGTGATTTTAAAAAAAAAACGATGAACTGATGAATAACGTAAATTTTCTTAAAAAACTGATGAACAACGCCATATATTTTTTTGAAAGAAAACTTATACACTGATAACAAAATGATTTTTTTGATGAACAACAATAACTAATTCATAATAAAAATGCTAAGGGGGGAGGGAGTGGATATTTCTTACCCTAATACCCTGAGGGTGCCACGTCACCTCTATCCAATAAAAACCTTCCACCTCAAAACTACCCCAATACTACCCTAACACTACCCTAATTAGACGGAGTGGTACCCGATCCTACCCTAACCCAAAATTTCATAAAAAGACAAAAAAAAAGAAGAAACAAAGCTTGCATTTGTTCGGGTTCTGAACTCGAATTATCCCAAGTTTTCAAGTACCCTAAAGGGGCGGGGCGGTGTAGCCGCTAGGGTACTTGAACCCGATGCCCAAAGTTTCATCCACTCCGTCCTACCTAACTATAGTGTCAAAAAATAAACAATGACAGCAAAGATCATTTGTCTTTTATTGATAACCTGACATACATAAAAGTTAGGTGCAAATGAAAAGCAAACAAAATGACACTGAAATGGAAAAACAACAAATCTTCCGTAAAATGATAGTCACCAACTTCATCTTTCATCATTTTCTTCTTTCTTTTACAACTCAAACTCACACAAGCAACAAACTCACAAATCTGTCTTTGTGTTTTCCTTCTTGAATCACATACCTTAAACTAAAAACCTTGACCTCTTCCTTTTCTTTCAAAATACAACCAGGATAAGCACCCTTAAAGCCTCGCCGAAAACAAACAATTCATTTCCACAAACACATCAATTATCTCAACAAAATCAAATATAACAACTTACTGCACATAGTTTTTGCTTCCATATACTATCGAAGCACACACGCACCGAAATCGGATGGTCTGACCACTGGAAACTGCCATCATCCGGTAAAAAAGGTGTAAGATTTGAGGTAGTTTGGGCGGAGGCCGATGGGGAGGGAATATTGGTGGAGGATGTCGCAGCCTGTCGAGGTGTTGGTGTGAGCCGTGACGGTTGTGGTGAGAAAGAGAAGGAATAGAAAAAAATAAAAAGAAAAGGAAAGTGGGTAATAAGGGGTAGGTTAATCATTTAAATGGATAATATTGTTACCATATCTGTTTTGGATATTTTTGCAAGATCAACGGAGAGATTACTTTTTATACTTTGTAAAATTTGGTGACTTTTTAGATGATCCGCCATCTAGATACATAATGTTATCGGGTCAACCCGAAACCCAAAAATGTAATTTTTTTAATACAGATATCCCAGCCAAAGATTCATATTGTTAGTTTCAACCATTTTATGTATCTTATAACGTATTCAATGGTGTGTTGAAGTTAATAAATAACTACTAGTAACAAATATGATATATCTGTGTCCCACATCGGAAGATAAAAGAAAAACATTTATGTATATATACATAAGGTTTCTAGGCTAATAAAAATTACTATGGATAATTAGAACATTGTTCATGATTAATGTTCTGATTCTTTGTAGTTATTTTTATTGGTGATCGTAATTTTTGTATGTCATTTTACATGGGCTTTTTAAACATTTTTTTGGTAGCGGGTTTTCTAGTATTCATATATCCAAACTATTTGACTTTATAGGGCTTTGCTCATACTTTATAGCGACGTTAGGAAGATAGTTTTTCATTTTCGATTTGTTGCTTTTTGTATAGCTAATTTCTAACAGAGACATAAAAACGTGACATTGTTATTTAGGGTTAGATACATAATGCTATCGGGTCAACCTGATAAAACCCGAAACCCAAAAAATGTAATTTTTTCAATACAGAGATCCCAGCCAACGAGTCATACACCATCTCTGGTTGCAACTAACGTATTGTTATTTTCAACCATTTTATGTATCTTATAACATATTCAAATACTGTTTTATACTTGATAACCCAACTCACCCGACCGGAACCCAATATTCGGTTTCATAATCGGGTCGGGTTGCGGGTCACTTTAAAAATTCAAAACCCGATTCAACCCGGCCTGATAACACCCCTACCCTCAACGGCGCTGTCGTTACGGTGCCACTACACCCACACCCCCGGGTGTGGTCAAACATGAAATGGAAGAGAAGGAGTTGACTTTTTGTGATTTTTTTTCTAATAATGTTTAGTTTATGGTGTGTGTAATGGGATGTATGTTTGTATTTATGGTGTGTGTAAATTTCCATTTTTCATAATTTACTTGTTACTTTTTGTTTTTTTATTAAATTTTTTATGCAATCATTATTTTAATATGAATGAACGAAATATAGTTTATTTGAGAAAATATAAAAGAAATTAAATGGTGAGGCCAAAAAACTAGAAATTGCTTGAGCCACTACTCAAAGGATATTTTAGTATGTGAATGTGAAATGCTGAAGTGGCGGTGAAGTGTCAAAACAACTTGAGCCACCATATGTGACACTCTCAGCACAAGTAAACTTTACAAGGAATCTTCTTCATGAACAACATCACTTTTGTTATTTTCGTACTAAAAATTGTTAAAAAAGTCGAAATTAGTGACATGAGTATACACCATGTAGGCAAAAGAAGCATCCTTGTTTGAGTGTTCATCCAATCCATAAACAGCTTCTTAGGAGCAACGAAAAACCAATATATTCTGGTTATTTAGTAATAATTTCTTGTGTGTCACAATAATTACTTTGAAATTGCACATCCAATTGTCACATATATGCAAAGTTCAAATGGTGTTTGGGATTGCTTATTCAAGTTACTTACTTATATTTGTAACAAATAAACAATTTCGAGCGTTTGGATAAAATATTTTTTGTACTACTTATAAAAAAAGTTGAATTCACTGATGGCCACATCGCCATAAAAATGCATGGATATACCCACAATAAACAAGATGAACACCGCCTTATGCAAATCAAAGCTTCTCTTTATTTGACTATCCTCTCTTTGTTATGCTTTGGATTAATGGAGTCTTCAAATAGATATTTGTGTCCCACATCGGAAGATAAAAGTAACAAATATGTTTATGTATACACAAGGTTTATGAATAAATGTAAGTTCGGAAAGGTGATAGATAGTGTTCTTGATCAATATTTTCAACTTTTCAAACCTTTTTATCGGTAATTATAATTTTTGTATCTCATTTTATGTGTTTTCTAGTGTTCATGTATCCAAACTATTTGACTTATAGGGCTTTGCTCATACTTTTGCTTATAGAGACTTTAGGAAGATAGTTTTTCATATATCCACGTGTTGCTCTTAGTATAGATAGTTTGTAACAGAGACATAAGAATGTCACTTTACCTTAAAGATATGTTAGTGAGAAAATAAACATTTTGTCATGCTTTGGATGTCTTAAGTTTCAGCTATGTTGCGTGTCGGCGGTAACCAACACAGTTGGTGATAACACCGGATGGGTGACTCCAACATAGTGACGGAGCTAGGATTTTCATATTGGGTGGGCCAAAATAATTCGTCACAAAATTAGTTACGTTTAGAAAACTTATTATATTGGTCGTTGTATTAACAATATGAGCTTATTTGTAATTAGATAGATCATAACATCAAAAAACGACGCCAGATGAGACTGTGCTAATGTTGTTAACATGATAAATGAATTCTAATTAGATGTATTAGTGGATGGAAACGATTTAATGATATTATATGTAAAATAAGTAAAATAACATAAATATAAATGTAGTTAGGGGCTTTGGGTTGGCCATGGCATACCCCACTCAAAGAGTGGCTCCGTCCCTATGGAGATTCTTGTGCTACTCGGGCATCACAACATACTTTCATTGTTGGTGATGTTTTAGGTATTACTTAATCATATATAGAACTTTATTACTTTAATTTTTGACTTGTAGTATTCATTTTTGACAGTGGCAGACACACGGTGGCTACCTTACAAAATCCTCATTCGATGGGTGCAACACAGGAAATCCTATTTCAATTCAAACCACCGGCCATGCAAGTTTCATCATATAGACACTGTTGGATCACAATGTTGTATTTGCACAGTCCTTAATCATTGTTCTCAAAACTAAAACTTGTCTATCAACACTAACGCCAATACCAACACTAGCAATGGCAATACCCCTCCTTCCCCAGGTCTCCTCCTACTTGTGCACCTCCTCCATTGGGGAAGAGTGGAGCTAGTGCACCGATTATGGGTATGGGAACTTTGTATCTAATGTTAATAAACTTGATGGTGTAATTAAACTAGTTCAATTCTCATTCGTCACACTTTTAAATTTTTTATTCTTATTGCTACATGTTTTATTTAGACTTTTCCTTATAAGTTTATTGTGAACGAGAGTATGCTTGCATTGCTGCTACCTCATTATTCTTTGTATTACATAGTTCCATGAATTTTAATCACGCTTCCCTAGTGTAAGACTAGTTTTAGTTCAACAACTTTTACATACATATATACATGCATGATCTTCACATAACCTTTCGGGTTTTGAGTATGGCCTAACTTGTAAAAACATGTCCATACCTTAAACGAGGAGATGCCAAAGAATCAGAAAAACATATGAGATCTTCAAGATTATATGTCTCAAAACCAGCAACTAAAGCCCGAACAAGTACTGACTTTCAAGATTAATTAAGAAAAATAGATTCAAATGATAACAAAACACTTTTATTACTCAGAAAACAAGATTACAATCACCAGATCACTATTCTCAAACAGGTTCTAACCAAGAACACAATATTTGATCTCAATCAAATATAACAATATCAGAACATCAGTAACAAGAGTTTTGATCAAGAGAATCAAGAACACGATTAGGGTTTACAAGAGAGTATTTTAGAGAGAAGTATTTTTTAGAGAGAGAGTCGTAATCAGAGATATAAGAGAAAGACTTTTGTCTTTCTTTATATATAGCCACACAAATTAAGTCTTGCACCCTCTTCTTTATCAACTTGCTAGAACAGACCCAAAGTATTCCATAGCTTTAATATATTTATACTTCAAGTCCCTCAAGGTACATAGAACTTCAACATCCATCTTCTTAACTTCTAATCTAAAAATAAGCTAAAACATAATAATCTGTAATTACAATAAGCATAATCAGATTACAAATAAGCTCTTAGATTATAAATCTCAACATCCCTCTTTAATCTGATATCTGATATATGTCAAACATGCTAATATTTTTGACCAAAAAATTATGTTGTAATGTATCCAACCCTTTTGTAAAGATATCTGCAATTTGATTTGCAGAATCTACCTTAACAGTTTTAACAACACCATTTAGAATTTTTTCTCTAACAAAATGCAAATCAATCTCAAGATGTTTAGTTCTTTCATGGAAAATTGGGTTGGCTGCTATTTTAATAGCAGATTTGCTATCACAGTGAAAAGGAACAGGTAAAAGACCAGAAATATTAAGATCTTTTAAAAATTTTAAAATCCAAATTACTTCACTGGTTACTGAAGCAAGAGCTCTATACTCTGCTTCAGTAGAACTTTTTGAGGGAGTAGGTTGCTTTTTACTTTTCCAAGATACTAAAGACCCATTTAAGAATACACAATAGCCAGTAATAGATCTTCTAGTAACAATACATTTAGCCCAATCAGCATCAGAATAAGCAAGAAGAGACATACCAGAATTCTTAGAAATATGAATACCCAAACCTGGAGCTCCTTTAAGATACATAAGTATCTTTAAAGCTATTCTAAGATGAGACTTAAGTGGAGAGTGCATGAACTGACTCAAACAATGAACAACATAAGATATATCAGGCCTAGTATTAGTAAATTAAATAAGCTTGCCCATAAGCTTTTGATAATCAGTAATATTTTCAAGTAAAGGATCAATATTAGTAGCTTCATTAGAAATAACAAGTTTAGACTGCAAAGGAGTTTTAGAAGGTTTACAACCAAGCATACCTTACTCATTTAGCAAATCTAAACAATACTTTCTTTGATTTAAACAAATCCCTTTATCAGTATCAACAACTTCAATACCAAGAAAATATTGTAACTTTCCTAATTCTTTAATCATGAACTTAGTTTTAAGAAAGATCTTGAAGTTGTTAATTTCATCAACATTATTCCCAGTAACAATAATATCACCAACATAAACAGGTAATGCAATAAATACATCATCTTTAGACTTAGTGTATAAAGACTAATCACTTTTACTTTGAGTAAAGCCATTTTCAATAAGAGCAGATGTAAGTTTAGCATTTCATTGTCTAGTTACTTGTTTTAAATCATACAAAGATTTTTTAAGCCTGCATACCCTGTTATCACCTTCAGGGAAGAACCCTTCTGGTAATTTCATGAATACAGTCTTATCAAGATCACCATAAAGAAAAGCATTGTTAACATCAAGTTGAAAAATAGGCCAATTATTTTGAACTGCAACATTAAGCAAGCATCTAACAGTGACCATTTTTAACAACAGGAAAGAAGGTTTCCTCATAATCAACTCCTTTTTGGTTATACCCTTTAACAACCACTCTAGCCTTATATCTATCTATTTCTCCATCAGTCTTATACTTTATCTTAAACACCCATTTACTTCTTATAGCTTTTCTACCAAGAGGTAAAACAGTGATTTCAAAAGTATCATTTCTATATAAAGCCTCAATTTCATTATTCATAGCATCAGTCCAATAGATAGATTTAGAAGCTTCAAAATAGTTTTTTGGCTCATGACTTTTATTTAACTGAACTGTAAAACAATAATTTCTAGAGTTAAGCTTAGAATAATTCACAAATTTTTCAATACCATACTTAACCTTAGACTCAACAACAAAGTCATTATGATTTCTGGGAAAAACAGAAGGTCTAGAAGACCTTCTCAAAGGTACTTTTTCCTGAACTAGAGAATTTGAATCTTGATTCAAATTACCCTTGGAATTAATGTTTTCTTCAAGTGTAGTTACCATCTCATCCTCATCAGCAAAGACACTACTGTCACTGTTATGATCAGTGACAGGGTCTCTACCAGATAAAGGAGAGTAGCTACCTTCACTTGGTGACTCAATGTCACTATTCAGATTAGGGTCTACTCTCTTTTCATCATTGGGTAGTTCAGGGGTTTCAATATCAAAAAAGTTCAAATGATTTAAGTCTTGAAAAACATTTTCAGAAGTATTATTGATCTTATTAGCAGTAGATTCCTTAAAAGGAAAAATAGACTCAAAATATTTAACATCTCTAGAAAAGATGAACTGATGCTTATCAAGACTATATAACCTATATCCCTTTTTAGAATTAAAATACCCCATCATCATACATTTTTTAGATCTACTACTCAATTTATCATGATTATTAACAATAGTAGTAAAGCATAAAGAACCAAACATCCTTAAATCACAGAGAGTAGGTTTTTTTATCCTATATCATCTCAAAAGGAGATTTCCCATTAACCACAGAAGAAGGCAATCTGTTAATAAGAAAAGTAGCAGTAAGAACATATTCAGTCCAAAATTTAAGAGGAATTCCCCCCTGAAACAGTAGGGATCTAGCTACATTCAAGAGATGCATATGTTTCCTTTCTGCAATACCATTTTGTTGTGGAGTGTATGCACAAGAGGTCTGATGGGTAATACATTTTTCCTCGCAGAATTTAGAAAAAAATTGATTAACAAATTCAGTACCATTATCACTTTTAAAACTCTTAAATTTTTTTATCAAATTGAGTTGCAATCATATTAGAAAAGATATTGATATAATGAACAGTTTCATCTTTGGTTTTAAGTAAGTATACCCAAATAGCCCTAGTGTAATCATCCACAATAGTCAAAAAATATTTATAACCTTCTTTACAAGCAACCTTATAAGGTCCCCCAAATATCTAAATGAACAAGTTCACCTAAAGCAGTTGAAGTATGACCACTTAAAGGAAAAGGTTCTCTAGTTTTCTTAGCCCTTTAACAAGTTTCACAAACCAAATTTTGATCTTTTGAATTAAATTTCAAATCAGGTTTTAAAACATTTAGAACAGGGTCTGCAGGGTGACCAAGCCTGCAGTGCCAGTCATATTGAGAAAGAGAAGTTTGAAAAAGAGAGTTATGACTTTTAAAAGAGATACCTCCAGAATTGAAATAATATAAACCACCAGACTGATTACCAGTCCCCAGAACTTTTCCCAGATTCAAATCCTGATTCATGAAATAGCACTTATTCTCATCAAAGGCAACCACAATTTTATTATCTTTAGCCAGTTTATGAACATAAATTAAAGTGACACAATATTCTGGTATAACCAGAACATCATATAATATTAAGGAATCAGTTAATTTTAGATTTCCAATTTTAGTAATAAAAGCTTCAGACCCATTAGGATGACTGATAACGCTCAGATTGTGCATGTTTCTAGTAGCGTTATGTATGCTTTTATATATGTTATTTGGTTATATTTGCGTGATTTCAGTGCTTAATCGCATCAAAAGATGTTTGTCTAGTGTTTATAACCAAGTGTAGGGAAACGGAAGGAAAAGTAAAGTAATGTTCAACAAATAGAAGATTCCCGTTTCAGTGAAGCAGGTCAAGCACAAATCAGTATCTCAAGTACCTTTGAAGACCATAGTGATTGAAGAACCAAGTTCTACAAGATAAAGAGAAGTAAAGACCAAGTTTCCGTAACTCAGGAAATCCAACCGGATCAGTTGCGAGTGCAACCGGATCGGTTGGAAACTGATCAAATAGTGCCAAGTCGCCATCACCAACCGTTCGGTCGCCACCCGCAACCGGAACAGTTAGCCCATTTGTAGAAGACCAACCGGATCGGTTGGTCATGTAACCGATCCAGTTGGAGGAGCTGTATCTGCCAAATCTTCATCACTAAGTTTCCCCTTTGCATCCAAACGATTCTAGGTCCTTCTCTTGGTGTATTCTAGTCCCTTCCTTACTCTTTGGAGGCCAAATTCAGCAATTAATACCCTAGGCTTTGGAACTAGTATAAATAGAGGTCATTTGTGAGCATATGAGACACACACTTCAATACAAATCTCTCTACTCATCAAACAAAACTCTTAAGCTCTCAAATTCGTCCTTAGGAGTCCAGGAAAGTTTGGAGTTTCAGAAGTTCCACATTTGGAGGCCAAATCACCAAGCAGTCTACCCCAATACTTAGGGAATCATTACTTCACCATTTGTAATCCATTTCCAAGCATTGTAAGACTTTTAATCATGTTTTCTAATGTTCAAAGTTCTGAGTTTATGTTCATGTTTGCTATGAGTGGCTAGTTTCTTTATACACTTGCTTAAATGATGTTGATTATCATATGACTAGTCAGTGATTGTGTTAACATGTTTTAATTCAATTTCAAGCTAATTCTAAGATCCAATTGTGCTAAAGTTTCATAGTGACATTTGTTAATCAAGTTTAACTAGTTGATAGTAATTGTAGAGGTCGAAAGAACTTATTGTTATTCAACTAGTTATAATCATTTTTTCTATGAATGAGTGTTTTTACCCATTATTCTTGATTATACAAAGGAACTAAGGTGTGGTTGTAATAGACAAACTTTTTGATTATCAAATTGGATTGGTTGGAAACATCTAAAAGGTCGTAAGATTAGTTGTTGAGAATCAATTGTAGCCTTTTGTCTATGATCGGTTACCTTTTGTATTGACCATTTCTTAAGCAATTTGATGAAACAAGTGGATGTTTTTGTGTTTAAGTTTATGCAAGTAGACTTATGAAACTTGAATTGATCTTGAATTGATTGGTTAAACGTAATGCTTGTTTTTATGAACTAAAATCTTGACGAAGGTTTAACTTGTAAGAACAATAGATTAGTACACCAACTAATTATCATAACCAACATGTTAAGAAGTTAACACAATCACATTAATCTAGGTTATGAAACTAGTTTAAGCAAGTGTAGTTATTAATCATCTGAATTTCATTATATCTATTTGCTTTGTTATATGTTCTGGATAGACTCTGTTGATTCGAACTTGTGCTTAGATTCACTCAAATCCCTGCGAACGATCCCGACTTACCTTCATAATCTTGCTATAACGGACGAGTATACTTGCTCGTATGTGTTATTGGTAATATTGGTAATTCACCTTTTATAAATTTAAAACTTGTACACACGTAGCACATCAAGTTTTTGGCTCCGCTGCCGGGGAGGGCTTGATTGTGTTTCAACAAGTTTTTGAATCCCCATCAGTCGATTCACCCTAAATTTTTCTCTCAGAAACTTCAACCGGATCCGGTTGCCATTCAACCGAACCGTTTACGTGTTTAACCATACCAAACTGATCTAACCGATCGGTCGCAACCCGCAACCGATCCGGTTACCCCATCTGTCTCAGGAAAACTGTTTTCGTTGTTTGTCCGTGTGTTTAGATATTGCCTGGATTCTCTAGGGCATTGTATGAACACTCGTGCAGCGGGAATAGAACCAATTACACCTCTTACCAACCCCGAACGTTTGATTTGAAGAAGAAGAAGAACACTTTTCATACCATTGGAAAATCGTGTACCAAGAGTACCAAACCCACCATTTGATAACCTCGTAGAAGCCAAAGTTGTTTACAACCCTTTCACCAATTTACCTTTCCCCATGGCGGACGATCAACCCATGTGGGGAACCAACCGAGCCGTAGCACCAACCCCCGGAAGTGCTATTGTTGCTGTCAACCTTGGTGACAACTTCACCGTGAAGGGTCATCACCTTTCTATGATCAAAGACCGTCAATTCGATGGCCGTGCGCGGGCCGATCCGCATAAGCACATTGCCGAATTCATCGAAATTTGCGGCATGTTCCGTTATGGCGACACCGATGTCAATGCCATCAAACTCAAGCTTTTTCCATCATCACTCGCCGGAGATGCTAAAGTATGGTACAATGAATTAACCCCAGGAATTATCAATACTTGGGAGGAGATGAGGCAAGCTTTTGTAAGCCGATTCTTTCCACCTGCCATGTTTGATCGATTAATGGGAGAAATTCGTGCTTTCATACAAAATCCAAACGAATCACTTGTCGAAGCTTGGTTCGAATGAAAGATTTGCTTCGTAATTGTCATGGACATGGACTATCCAAAGGAACCATTATCCAAATCTTTTACCATGGACTAGATGAAATCTCTCAAGGCATCCTTGATGCTGGAGGAATTTTTCTCTATAAAACTCCCAACGATGCACACCAATTGCTTGAAGATCGAGTACATCTCAAACTCGATTGGTCCAAAGATTCCAAAACTAAGCCTCTCCGAAAAACTGTTGCTTTTGTCGAAAACACCGATACCTCAAAACTCATGGAGAAGATGGAAGCCTTAACCTCAAAAATTGACTCGTAATACAAAGATATCAAGGATGAAATGAAGGAAATGCGAGACGGATGCATCAATTGTGGAGGAAATCATCCATCGTCCGAGTGTGACGATAAGCCTATGGGTGGACCTAACGAAGGAGAAGCGAATTACCCCCAAGGAGGATACCGTGGAGGAGGATATCGTAGTAACTATTACGGTCGAAGTTTTGGAAATTGGCAAGACCGCCGGCCAAGGGATGACAACCGTGATTCTCAACCACGAACTGACAATCCACCACCACAATACCCCGAAAAAAAGATGGAAGAAACCGAATTCGAGAAAACCATGAGAGAATTCATGGCTGCTCAAAAATCTGCAAATGATTTTATCAAAAATCAATTTTTCAATCTCAAAGCCAAAGTTGAGCAAGGACAGAAAAATCATCAAGCATCTATCCAAGATCTTGAAAACAAGTTTGGCAGACTTTCTGACCAACATTCCTCTAGACCATCTGGTTCATTGCCAAGTAACACCCAATCCAACCCAAAACCATCAAATGATAAGACGTACCGTCCACCACAAACAAGAAATGAGCATATCAATGCTGTCTTCACAAGAAGTGGTCTCTCGTACAATCCACCACCAAATCCTAATGAAAATACTCCTATCACCAATGATAGTGAGGATGAAGCTGAGGAACCAAACACAACTCAAACCACCAAAAAGAAAACCACCCCATCTGTCAAGGCGTATACACCAAAAATTCCTTATCCTCAACGCCTGAAGAAAGAAAAAATGGAAGAACGTTATAAGAAGTTCATTGAAATAATCAAAGAGGTTAGACTCAATGTTCCTCTCGTTGATGTCTTAGCCGGAATGCCCAATTACGGGAAATTCTTGAAAGAACTTCTTAATAACAAAAGCAAGCTAAAGCAAATATCAGCTACTTTCCTCAACGAAGAATGCTCAGCTATTGTCCAAAACAAGATCCCACAAAAGCTCGGAGATCCTGGGAGCTTTCTTATTCCATGTACTTTCGGGAATAATATTAAATGCGATGCTTTAGCCGATCTTGGCGCAAGTATCAATTTGATGCCTTATTCGTTGTATTCCAAGTTGTGCAACAACAGCCTAAAACCAACAAAAATGAGCATTCGATTAGCAAATCATTCTTATCAATATCCTGTGGGTATTGCCGAGAATATGCTTGTTCAAGTCGGTAAATTCATTTTTCCCGTGGACTTTGTAATCTTGGAAATGGAAGAAGATAGTAAAGTTCCACTCATCTTAGGAAGACCTTTCCTAAATACCGCTGATGCAATCATCAAAGTGAAAGGAAAAGAACTCAACCTTGGAGTTGGAGAAGATCGAATCACTTTTCTAATCGATAAAGCGATGCGCTACCCACATTCCAGTGATGACACTTGTTTCAACATCGATATTATTGATGAAGTCACTGACGAAGAATTGGACGCATTACTTAACGAATCCGAACCATTCATGACTACTTCTGAAAAAATCAATGAAACAGACTTTGACAAAGAGTTTGATGATTTCATGAAAGTAGAATTCGAATGAGATAACTCGGAAGAAGAAATGGAGGAAGAGGAAGAAAACTTTGAAGAAATAACTTTCAATGACGAGATGCGAATTAAATCCCCTATCGAAGAACCACCCACAGATCTCGAACTCAAACCTCTACCTGATCATCTTGTATATGCTTACTTGGAGGAAAACTCACTTCTTCCAGTAGTCATATCTTCATTGCTCGAGGACAGTGAGAAAGAAAGTTTAATTTCTGTCCTCAAAAATCACAAACAAGCTTTCACTTGGAAAACATCCGACATCCCTGGAATTAGTCCTAATTTCTGCAAACACAAAATCAATTTTGAAGAAGGGATTAAACCTGTGGTAGAACGTCAATGTCGACTCAATCCCAACATGAAAGAAGTTGTTAAAAAGGAAATCATAAAACTTCTCGATGCTGGTATTATTTACCCAATTGAGGATAGCCCTTGGGTAAGTCCTGTTCACTGTGTTCCCAAGAAAGGAGGAATGACGGTTGTGACTAATGAAAGGAACGAACTAGTTCCAACTAGAACTGTCACTGGCTGGCGCGTTTGTATTGACTATCGGAAATTAAACAAAGCCACCAGAAAAGATCACTTTCCACTCCCGTTCATGGATCAAATGCTTGAAAGACTAGCAAGAAATAAATTCTTTTGTTTCCTCGGCGGATTTTCAAGATATTTCCAAATTCCAATCGATCCTAACGATCAAGAAAATACCACTTTCACTTGTCCTTTTGGAACCTACGCATATCGGCGTATGCCCTTTGGTCTTTGCAATGCACCTGCGACTTTTCAAAGGTGTATGATCGCCATATTCCAAGACATGCTAGAAACCTCCATGGAAGTTTTCATGGATGACTTTTCAGTCTTTGGAGACTCATTTGAAGCTTGTCTTTCTAATCTTGATAAAATGCTCGAAAGATGCGAAGCTGCACATCTTGTCATTAACTGGGAAAAATGTCACTTCATGGTAACTGAAGGAATTGTGCTTGGCCACAAAATCTTCAGTGCAGGAATGGAAGTAGACAAAGCAAAATTCGATGTTATCTCGAAACTTCCACCACCAACTAACATCAAAGCCGTTAGAAGTTTTTTAGGACATGCTGGTTTTTACCGTCGATTCATCAAAGATTTTTCAAAAATATCTCGTCCGATGACAAAACTTCTTGAGAAAGAATCTATCTTTGACTTCAATGCTGATTGCATAAAAGCTTTTGAAACATTGAAATCTCAATTAACTAGTGCTCCGATCATGGTTTCACCTAATTGGTCACTACCTTTCGAGCTTATGTGCGACGCAAGCGATTTTGCTGTTGGAGCCGTCTTAGGCCAACGTGAAGGAAAACACTTTCGGCCTATATATTTTGCTAGCAAGACACTGAATAGTGCTCAGCAAAATTATACCGTCACCGAAAAGGAATTACTGGCCGTCGTTTTCGCATTCGACAAATTCCGATCCTACCTTGTGCTCTCAAAAACAGTCGTTTTCACCGATCATTCAGCACTCAAATATCTGTTCACCAAACAAGATGCTAAACCGCGTCTTATTCGATGGATTTTGCTACTCCAAGAATTTGACATCGAAATCAAAGATAAGAAAGGAGCAGAAAATCTTGCTGCTGATCACTTATCTCGCCTTGAAAACCCCGATCTTGAGGAGTTAAAAGAAGAAGAAATCGATGATTATTTCCCCGATGGAACTCTTATGACCATCGATGAAACTGACGATCCTTGGTTTGCTGATTTTGCAAACTATCTCGCTGGAGGAATTCTCAGAAAAGGTTTAACTCATGCTCAAAGAAGCAAATTATTTTCGGAACTGAAATACTATTTTTGGGAAGAGCCATATCTTTTCAAAATGTGTCCTGACGGAATGATCCGAAGATGTATTTCTGGTTCCGAAACCCGTAAGATTCTTGACGAATGTCATCATGGCCCAACTGGGGGACATTATGGTCCTTCCACCACAGCTAAAAAAGTTTTTGATGTTGGATTCTATTGGCCAACAATATTCAAAGAAGCACATACACTTGTTCAAAATTGTGACGCTTGCCAAAGAACCACCAATCTTTCACGAAGAGATGAAATGCCATTGACAAGCATCCAAGTGTGTGAAATATTCGATATTTGGGGAATTGATTTCATGGGACCTTTTCCTAAATCTCACAAATTCGAATACATTCTCGTTGCTATAGATTATGTGTCAAAATGGGCAGAAGCTGAAGCTTTACCAACGAACGATGCTCGTGTCGTCGTTAATTTCCTCAAAAAGCTTTTCGCTCGTTATGGAATTCCCAAGGCCTTGATAAGCGATCGAGGAACCCATTTCTGTAACCAGCAAATAGAGAAAACCGTGAAAAGATATGGAGTTCATCATCGATTCGCGACTGCCTATCATCCACAAACCAGTGGGAAAGTTGAAAACACCAACAGAGCTCTCAAAAGAATACTCGAGAAAACAGTGAAGGACAATCCTTCCATGTGGGCAAAGAAACTTGACGATGCTCTGTGGGCATTTCGTACGGCTTATAAAACTCCAATTGGCACAACTCCTTACAGACTCCTGTATGGGAAGACTTGTCATTTGCCGTTCGAAGTTGAACATCGTGCTTACTGGGCTCTCAGAAACTGTAACACCGATCTCAAAATAGCTGGAGAAAAGAGATTCATGCAATTGCAAGAACTCGATGAAATAAGACTCCGAGCTTATGAAAATTACAAACTGGATAAAGCTAGAACAAAAGCTTATCACGACAAAAAGCTAAGAGTTCGAAAAGAATTCAAAGCCGGAGATAAAGTTCTGCTTTTCAACATGAAATTCAAATTCAAGGCTCCTAAATTACAACCAAGATGGTTTGGACCATATATCGTTAAACATGGATATCCATCCGGGTATGTCGAACTATATGACAAACAGGGTGGAAGTTTCATTGTTAATGGGCACCGAATCAAGTTATATTATGACAAGGAGCAAATGAATGAAGTTTCAGTTGCAACAGTTTCCCCTGAAAATGAATTCGAAACAATCACCTTTATAGCACCTTTTCCAGGAAGAATCCCACAAATTGTTCCTTG
The DNA here is from genome assembly GCA_910596185.1 of Chrysanthemum makinoi. Lineage (NCBI taxonomy): Eukaryota > Viridiplantae > Streptophyta > Magnoliopsida > Asterales > Asteraceae > Chrysanthemum > Chrysanthemum makinoi. Next base: position 34,182,380 of record OU343221.1, on the reverse strand, counting down.
GAAACCATCTGCTGAGTTCGTCTGGGACGATATTGAAGCTACTGGTGAAGAATTCATGTATATCCCTGAACTTTTCAAAATGTTCAAGGCTGCTTCTGTGGCCAAGTGAATTCGGGAAGATTCGAGTCAGGCTGATGACTCGGTAATAAAACAAGCACTTCACGGGAGGCAATCCGTGTGTTTCAGATTTGATTTTCTGTGGTCACTCCCCAATGTTTAAACCTTTGGTTGAACTTAAGTGTGGGGGGTACCACCTTTTAATAAAACCTTTTGTTTGTTTATAAGATTTTGTGCAGGTAATGATTTCTCCGGTGGACGCTAGGAATGAAGAAAAATTTTAAGCTGATAAACTCATTGGCATATCTGGTTTCAACTCTATTTTCCCTATTTCTATACTTTGAAGTTAGTTTTTCGCATTGAGGACAATGTCTAACTTAAGTGTGGGGGGCGGGTAAATAGGAAAAATTAGAGTTTTCATGCTTAAATTTAAAATTTTGTTTGCCCTTGTGATATAGTTGATCGATGACATTTGCTAGCACATATTATAACCTTTTCCACTAAAATTGTGAGGATTTGAAGCCTGTTCTATAAAAAGCATACATCTTTTATGCTTGGATCTTTTGCTATGAGTGTGCCGGTGATCTTATTTATTCTAGAACTTGTACTTGTAAATCATGACCAGACCGCAGTGAGATCGCATTCGTGCGGTATAAGTGAATTCATGTGATAAAGAGGCACCTTAGGAATAAAACCCAAATGACCTTCCATTTTACATCTAATGATATATTAGCTAGCCACATCGGTTAGTTAACCACCCACATGGACCCATTTGTAGTGCTCATTTTTAGCACTAGATACCCCTAGTTACACCCTCTGAGCCATCCTTTTCATTTTTGCTTCACCCAGAAAATACAAAAAGATTTTACACTTTAAACCTTAGCCTAACCCTTATCAATGTCTAAACAGTTGGTTGCTAGTCACCTGGAAAGTGAAGATTGTTCAAATGATTATGAGTACCACATCTTGTGAGATTGATTGAGCCATGCTAAAAAAATGTGTGTTGAATGTATGGATATAATAGCCAATGTGCTATGATCGAAGAAAAATTGTCAGGGCAAAGCAAAGCAAAAAGCTGTGGAGAGCCGAAAAGAAGAAATTGAAGCTATAATCATTTATTGGTTCGTGGATTGTTTGGTAGCTAGCAACACGGGTATTAGACTTGATTTTATTTTTATTTTAACACCAATTTCATAAACATTCCCATGCCTTATCCAAACCCTTAACCCGAAGCCATATCATTATAACCCGAAAAAAAGTCCTCTTTAGATGTTTTTACTTTGTGCTCACGCCACATCGGTGGAGTTTTGTTTCTTGTACAAGCTTATGGTAATAATCTAATCATGACTGAGCAATGAGTGTGATTTATCTTGTTACTCCACTAAAATGAGTGATTGAGTGAATTATATTTCGTTCCTTTTTCGTGAGGTGTTTTGAAATGTTAATCATGCAAGAAAATCATTGGATATTGTCAAACATCTTGATGTTTCACCTTTATAAAGCATAATTGATGAATCTTCTCTCGTATTTGTACTTGGTTGATTTGCATCACATTTTTCATAATCACGATCGTGTACCAGTGGATGTTTTTCCTAGATTTTCTTGAGGGCAAGCAAAGTTTAAGTGTGGGGGAATTTGATAACGCTCAGATTGTGCATGTTTCTAGTAGCGTTATGTATGCTTTTATATATGTTATTTGGTTATATTTGCGTGATTTCGGTGCTTAATCGCATCAAAAGATGTTTGTCTAGTGTTTATAACCAAGTGTAGGGAAACGGAAGGAAAAGTAAAGTAATGTTCAACAAATAGAAGATTCCCGTTTCAGTGAAGCAGGTCAAGCACAAATCAGTATCACAAGTACCTTTGAAGACCGTAGTGATTGAAGAACCAAGTTCTACAAGATAAAGAGAAGTAAAGACCAAGTTTCCGTAACTCAGGAAATCCAACCGGATCGGTTGGAAACTGACCAAATAGTGCCAAGTTGCCATCACTAACCGTTCGGTCGCCACCCGCAACCAGAACGGTTGGCCCATTTGTAGAAGACCAACCGGATCAGTTGGTCATGTAACCGATCCAGTTAGAGGAGCTGTATCTGCCAAATATTCATCACTAAGTTTCCCCTTTGCATCCAAATGATTCTAGGTCCTTCTCTTGGTGTATTCTAGTCCCTTCCTTACTCCTTGGAGGCCAAGTTCAGTAATTATTACCCTAGGCTTTGGAACTAGTATAAATAGAGGTCATTTGTGAGCATATGAGACACACACTTCAATACAAATCTCTCTACTCATCAAACAAAACTCTTAAGCTCTCAAATTCGTTCTTAGAAGTCCAGGAAAGTTTGGAGTTCCAGAAGTTCCACATTTGGAGGCCAAATCACCAACAAGTCTACCCCAATACTTAGGGAATCATTACTTCACCATTTGTAATCCTATTCCAAGCATTGTAAGACTTTTAATCATGTTTTCTAATGTTCAAAGTTCTGAGTTTATGTTCATGTTTGCTATGAGTGGCTAGTTTCTTTATACACTTGCTTAAATGATGTTGATTATCATGATTAGTCAGTGATTGTGTTAACATGTTTTAATTCAATTTCAAGTTAATTCTAAGATCCAATTGTGCTAAAGTTTCATAGTGACATTTGTTAATCAAGTTTGACAAGTTGATAGTAATTGTAAAGGTCGAAAGAACTTATTGTTATTCAACTAGTTATAATCATTTTGTCTATGGATGATTGTTTTTACCCATTATTCTTGATTATACAAAGGAACTAAGGTGTGGTTGTAATAGAAACACTTTTTTATTATCAAATTGGATTGGTTGGAAACATCTAAAAGGTCGTAAGATTAGTTGTTGAGAATCAATTGTAGCCTTTTGTCTATGATCGGTTACCTTTTTTATTGACCATTTCTTAAGCAATTTGATGAAACAAGTGGATGTTTTTGTGTTTAAGTTTATGCAAGTAGACTTATGAAACTTGAATTGATCTTGAATTGATTGGTTAAACGTAATGCTTGTTTTTATGAACTAAAATCTTGACGAAGGTTTAACTTGTAAGAACAATAGATTAGTACACCAACTAATTATCATAACCAACATGTTAAGAAGTTAACACAATCACATTAATCTAGGATATGAAACTAGTTTAAGCAAGTGTAGTTTTTAATCATCTGAATTTCATTATATCTATTTGCTTTGTCATATGTTCTGGATAGACTCTGTTGATTTGAAACTTGTGCTTAGATTCACTCAAATCCCTGCGAACGATCCCGACTTACCTTCATAATCTTGCTATAACGGACGAGTATACTTGCTCGTATGTGTTATTGGTAATATTGGTAGTTCACCTTTTATAAATTTAAAACTTGTAAACACGTAGCACATCAATGACCAACCTTTATTTTAAGATGAGAAATATCAAAAACATTTATTAATTCCTTGTCATAGTGTGTCATATGCTGATTAGCACCAGAATCCACAATTTTTCCATCAAAAGTAAGTTTAGATTGCAAATCACAATTTGTGGAAAAAAAACTCATGAAAATTCTGATTAAAAACTCTGCTATTATTAAAATAAGTACCTACCATATTGGCCTGCACACTGTTTCCTTTAAGTGTATTGTCTTTGATGAGAGAAATGAGAGTAGTAAGTTGTTCATCTGTAAATCCAGAAGATGAACTAGACCCCACAAAGTTATTATCAGAAAAGCTTTTGGTAGTATTCTGAGGTCTATTATTGTTACCTTTTTTTCCAAAAGTTGAAGGATACCCAATCAATTTAAAACATCTTTCTTGAGTATGGCCATTAAAACCACAATTTTCACAAACAATAGTAGAACCAGTATTCCTTCTATTATCAGATACTCTATTAAAATTAGCAGAAGGATTATTAGATTGAGTATTCTGATTAATAGGTCTAACAAAATGACTGGTCTGATTATTAGTCTGATTCACAACTCTAGAAGTAAAAGCAGAATTATGATTTCTACTGGTACTTCTAGACACAACATTCCTATGGCTCTCCTTACTACTGATAATAGCATAAGCACCTTTAACATCAGGCAAAGGATCTCTAGAAAGAATATTACCCCTTATTTGCATATAAGTATCATCCAAACCCATTAAAAATTGCATTAATTTCATAAGTTGATTAAGCTTTTTAAAATCATCAGTAGCATGACAAGTGTATCTAGGTAACTGAACCATAGCATCAAATTGTTTCCACAAAGTACTCAATTTGTTAAAATATTCAGAGATTGTAGTACCATTCTGAGTTAATGAATTTATCTTATGATTCAAATTAAAAGTAACAGAACCATAAACCATGTCAAAGGTATCTTTTAACTCATTCCACACATCAGATGCACTTTTAGAAAAAAATTTCCCAAGAAACAACTCTTCAGAGATAGAATTTAGAATCCATCCCAAAACAATAGCATTAAGCTTGTCCCATTTTCTACCCAAAACTTCATAATTATTGGACCTTCTACATGTTCCATCAATAAAACCAGTTTTATTTTTGCTCTCTAATGCTAAAAGTATTGCACAAGACCAAACATTTTAATTTTCAGTTCCTTTGAGTTTTAATGAGACAACAATTAAAGAAACAGAATCATTTGGATGTAAATGTAGGGGATGACTCAAATCCAATTTACTTATTAAAGTGACAGGGTTCTCAGGTTCATACTCATCATCAGTATAACCATGAATAGAATTATGAACACACATTCTACCAAGAAACAGAAACAAGCACACAGATAAGAAGGGAAAGTAGTTCCCAGGCTTTCCTTACCACTAAAGTGGTAGGTCAAGGGCGCACACAAGCACTCAACAAATTAAAGAACAAGTAATCAGAAAAAAATAAACAACTCAACCAACAACCAATCACAACTTCCAATAATCCCAAATCCTATCCTCCGGCAATCTAAACAAAAAATAAGAGTGATATGTGCTTAAACACATATATTTTCATTATCAAATTAGACCCAAAATAACCAAGAAAGAGCCGTTTATTGCTAATGTTTAATGGTTTCTTGAGTTTATGCATGTGCAGGTACGGATATGATAAAACACGCAAAAAGAAGCTAAATCAGACAATAACCCGAGCACGAGAGATAAAGAGTGCTAAAGCTGAGCCGGAAGGTCAGAATTGAGCATCTGTGAAGATTTTTTATTCTCTGAGGATGATTTTTAGAAGATATGATCAAGATTGAAGAATTGTCAGAATCAGTCCCTCTACTTTGAGTATTTGGCAGAATAGACCCTTGAAGATTCAAAAGTTGCAAATTGAGCCCTTGGATTATTTGAGAATGACAACAATGGCCCTTGGAAGATATTTTTAGAATTTACACCTTTGGCCCCTGAAAATTCAGAATTGGCAGTTTTGGCCCTTATGCTACACATTGGATCCATTATCTATCCTTAGTCCATGTCTTAACTCATTTAGCCCAAAATAATCAAAAGCCCAAGACTCCTACAACCCTTACCCGGTCCAAACACTTATACCTGTTTACCCATGGACCCTAGTCAAACCCCATTTAACCCGGTCAAAACAAACCAAAATATAATAAAGAAACCAACCCGCCAATTTCCCCCCCCCCCCAAATTCCCAGGCACGAAGAACCCTAATTACCCCTAGACTCAACTCGCCAAATTAACAGCAATTAAGGGTATTTTGGTACTTTCTGACACACACCTGACACAAGGGAATGCCAGGTTGGCAATCCACAACTCACCCTTGCTCCTGATTGGCTGAAGAGGCGTGGTGAGTCTTATCCAAGGGCTTACAATGATAGGTGATATGTGGGATTGATCTGATGGTTCAAAACGCTCCAGAGAAAGCACACCAAGCTCGTTTCTGGATCCTTCCAAGAGCTCAGCTGAGCCTATATATACCACCTTCATTCACAAGTTGGAGACACCTTACCTTTTTCACCTTCTTATTCAGTAGCATAATTGTAATTTTAAATTTCTGTTTTATTTTTTTCAGTATTATTCAGTTTTAGAATCTCTTATTGTAATCTCAACTTAAAGTTGTTAATGAAATTCAGTGTTTATCTCCAAATCCTTGTTTGAGTTTTATTGTTTCTGAATTCAGCTTATTACTTGTGTTTGATTCATATTGTTGGATTTAAAAGTTATTTGCAGCTTGTTTTCATCTTAATCAAAAACATAAAAAAAATCAGAAAAATAGTTAAAAAAAATAAAAAAATACTCTCCATCTCTTTATGAGCTTGTACAAAGCTCAACTACTGTTTCTATAACCTTTTTAAGCTTCTTCATAGTTTATTGAAGGTTTATGTCTGTTTAATCTCAATTCACAACCAAAATATAAAAGTCATTCAACAAAAGTCAACTGAAGCAGATTTGAGTTGAAAAGCTGGAACTGGGTCAGATTGGGTTAAGTTGAGCTGGATTTGAAATTAGTTATGGGTTAGGAGAGTGATAATTGGTTCTCAGTTGGTGTTAATTTGGCTGGACATCTTGTGAGTTTTTGATTTCTCTCAACCTTAATTCAGTATTATAGATTAGTTACTATTACTTGTTTATGATTGATATAGTTTAATCTAGTTTTGTTAATTTGTTAGTTGATTACCTATTCAGTTCATCTCTGCCATAAGTTTCATATTCTGTATAATATATGTGGTAAATCTGAATAAGTAGATCAGTTTTTTTTTTAGTGTTACATTGCTATCTCATTTGCATCATTTAGGAGTAATTTAGCTTACTGGATCTGTTTTTAGGATTGCATAGGATTAGTAGCACATTAGTCATCATAACCAGTGTTTGGATCAGGCTGCAAATCTGAGTTAGAGGTATTGTTAGTGGTTAAATTCTGATACACTAGTTTCTATTAGGATAGTAGTAGTCATTTAAGTCACTCTATTGCACTCTATTGTTTTAAAAGTCAAAAATCATTTTCTAATCTATCTAATTGCATATCAGTTAGGAATTTGTAGATCATAAGCTGCATTTAGGTTTAGATTGTGATAATCTAGCTTAATTCAGTTTAATTTGATCATAATTTAGCAATATCAGTTCATCATTTGGATTCAAATCTCATTTTGGTCAAACTTCCAAATCTGTCATAATAGTCAAAATTTGAAAAAACCAGTTTTCATAAAACTTTTTGAATTTTTCCTTGATTCATTTTTGAGTAAAAGTTATTGAAACTTTGGGATAATAAAGTTCACTTGGTCTAGTTTGCAAAACTCAATTTTGTGAAATTTATAGGAATCATTATAAGCACTAAATAAGCAGATCAATCAGGCTGTTATTCCCCTGTTCACACTCAGCATAACTGAGTGTGAATCAGGCCTTCTTGTAGGCTTTGTACAAACTTCATTTTAGCTTGTTTGATTCTAAAAATTGGTCCAATTGTAGTTTGCTTGGTGGTCTTGAGGTCCATACTTGTGGATTTCACTTTAGCTTATTAAATAAGCTTGTGCTTAAGCTAGAAGTTAGGAGAATAAGCTGTTTTGGCACTTAAGTTTAAACCATCAAATCCTTGTTGCTTGTCATTCTGAGGTATAGATTATTTGAATTAAGTTCCTTTTGGTTGAATTTAGCTTATTATAGTTGCTCTTAGACTCTGGTTCACTATAGCAGCTTGTAGCTTATTCTTAAATAGCTTATTAATCTCAGCTTCTTAGTAGCTTACATTTCCAGTGATCCATAATAGTTCTTTTCATTTTTCCTTGCTTCATAATCATTTTTTAGAATTTTCTGGAAACTTTCATATTTTTATGTCACTGTTTGTTATTTTTCTGATTTAATATCAGTTTTTAAGACTTTTTAATTACTTTTTAATACAATTAATTCAGAAAAGCTTCAAAAAAATAAGTTTTCAATTTTCATAGATTAAGAAAAATATAAAAAGCAAAAAAATAATTTTTCCAGATTTTTCCTACTTTAATTTGTAATTTTTAGCATTAAAGTTAGTTTTATATAGTTTTTAATTCATAGAAATTCGAAAAATCATCAGAAAAATACAAATTCAGTTTTGAAAAGTCTTTTGAGTTATTTTAGATTTTTGAAAAATAGTTTCATAATTTTCACCTTTATTTTCATAATTTTTAGTATTTTAGATTTGTTTTAAAAGTTTAAAATTAGTTTTTAATTCAAATAAATTCCAGAAAAATCATAAAAATTAGTTTTAAATCATAGTTAAGTTTTTAATTGCATTTTTAGTTTAATAATAATTTTAGATCATATTTAGGATTTAGATTAGACGTAGTTGCATTTTATTTACGTTTCATTTATTACATTTTAGTTTTATTCGCGTATTTAGGATTCCTCGTAGTGTAATTTCCCTTTTATGCTTCCCTTGCCCCGTAGTTTAGAAAACATCAAATTATCCCCTTTTCACATTCAAATCCCGATAATCGCGACGTGAGTTGAAAATTCCATTCAACCCTCGTTCGGAACGATCTCGGTGCTCAAACCTAACACGTTTGAGTTACCCATATACTACACACTTCTTATTATTGATTTTTTATCAAATCAAAGAGCATAAATTAAAAAGAAGAGTGAGAGAGGTGTTACAGAGCACACAAGAACAATCAGCAGTGGAATAACAGACCTACTATACCCTAGATTCTCTTAGTCTAGGGATATAGCAGATATACAACAAGAACCCAAAACCAAAATCCAAGAACCAACAAACCCTAATTTTCAGAATTAGGGCAAATAACCAGAACCACTTTCAATCTTAACCAAATCACCAGATCTATCAATGTAACACCCCCAAATCTCGGTAAAGCGGAAGACTTAATCAAGTTTTCAGGGCGTTACTTTTTGGATTGGTATCGCACACAAGTATAGCAAAAAGATAGTCATTTAACATTCAAAACCAATCCCAAGTTTAAGTATTCAAAACATTTAATCCAAAAGAGTAAATATTAGGCCCAAAACATGATTTAAGAAAATAGGTCCCCAAAGTTTATCAGAGTCAGAAATGATCCTTGAACCTCGCTTTCTTGCCAAGCCTCCACAAACCACGTATTCCAAACATCTTTCAAATACCTGAGAAATCATGCTAAAAGGTCTGCTTACGCTGGTGAGTTCATTGGTTTAAGTTCAACAAAATCGTAGTGGACCAGTAGGAGTTGATTTGCTATGCAAGACCTAAGATAGATAAATACCGATCCTACCCGGATCACCAACACAAACATGTCCCGCATCCAGGGACTACTCGGGCCCAGCGGCTCTAGTCCAGCATTGTCGTGGTAAAATCTAGAACAATTGACAACCCCGGACTAGGTCGAGGTAGAAGTCTATTCTTAGCTAGGCAACTGTTATAGCAATTAGGATTGCTACCCTGCTCTAAGGCAACAATTACCGCACATCTATCTAAACAGTCAAGCATATAAGCAAATCCAAATAGTTTTCACGGTCTGAAAACAGTATCATGATTCTCACCCCCATATAGTTCAAAAACCGTAGATAAAAGTGGGGCTATGAAACTCACCTCAAGCAATCAACGCACAAATAAACACTAGCAGAAGATAACGGTAATCACGGCACAACAACTATCGACTCGGCATAACCTATTAATGTAGACCAAACTTAATATATATATTCCTTGAAATCAACGTTATCTACCCCAATGTATTCCATTTTGTTATTTCCAAAAATGTCTCGTTTCACCATTTAATCATAGTGTTTGATATTCCTCATGTGGGTGTATCGACTCAATATGATGCTATGAATGCACTCAAACAACCAATATATAACTCAATGCGACACAATGAGACCTCTAAACGATAAGCTCCATAGTTCAATAAGTTTCGGAATAAATAGTAGACCTTATCGAATTCGTCAACTCGATAAACTCATTTATTTACTCGTGTCGCTTATTATCCGATAAATCAATCGTATCCTAAAGAGTCATAAGGATAATTCACCCATTAATAAGGTTACCCAACGTACCTAGCGGGCTCTTATTAGATTCGTCAACCTAATAAGTCCGCTACCCACGTGGATCAACACTATTAACGTTAGGTTATCCGTAACCCATGCACACAACGTAAGCAAATAAATACTTAAACTAGTATTAAATGCCCATAATTGGCATCCTTCAATAAACGTGTACTCGAAACATTAATTACTTATTTAATATAAAACATTTCCAATTTAGTCATTAGTTTCCATTTAAAAATAGTAAATAACAAGATAAGTCTTGTTATCGATATTTTTTGTACAAAAGCCCATTTTATATTTCATAGTCTATTAGCATTTTCATGTTTATATATATTTCGTCAAATTCCAATATTAATCTCATATCGTTATTCGTTTCGAGTCCACAAGCACGAGTCATGACTTCTCGGCTTTTAATCAATCAATAGTCCAAATTACACTAAAGTTCATGTTACGGCTTTGTCGGAGTCAACTATTGACTAAAAAGTCAAAGTAACGCCGACGTAGCTCAAAGTCTAAAATATATATATCAATTCCAATTTAAAAGTCATAATAGCGCAATTCAATCCCAAAACAACTCAAATAAATCTCGCCAACCAATCAATCAACCAAATATACCCGAAACCAATGTTATGACCCTAATGGTCATGACACGGCCACGGTTAAGACCACGTGAACCAAACAAGCTCTAGAAGCTTTTCGGCTCCACGCGTCTCATCCAAACCTCAACTACATCAACCAACAAGCTACCAAAAAGACCCGACCCGGACCCGTGGCCCAAGTGGGTCACGTACGACATCCAAGCCATGACCATCGTGGTCATGGTGGCTCGTACACCATCTCACACCCAACCAACTACAACCAAATCAATTCCACATCATCCGAATACAATCATTCAAGCTCCAATCATTAACCAAACACAAAACCCATCATCTATTCTAACAAAAAAGATGAAACTAGACCTAAAATGCATAAACCCCTCAAATTGATACACCATATGCTTACCAAACATTAATTACTTGTTTATTTAGATGTTAATTAGACTTAATTCCATGTTTCACCCAACAGCCCTAAATTATACAATAGGGTCGAAACCCTAATAAGCCCATACGTGGCTTTTTATAGCTTAAACAAGCTCTAACCATGTTCCATTTACCTTATTCAAGCACCAATTGCAAAACCCACTTGAAACTCTAAAAATCCGAATCTTAATCTTTAGATTTGAAGGTGTTAATGGAGGTTTTAGTAAGAGTTTTATATATGGTTGGAAAGAGGAGAAAGAGAGCTTCAAGATGTTGGTGGAGGTGGGTGGTCACGCGCGGCGGTGTGACGGTGGTGGCCGAAACAGTGGCCTGCGGCCAAGGGTGGCGGCTAGGGTTTGTGTTTAGGGTTTTTAGAGAGAGAGTGTAGAGAGAGAAAGATTGTTGTGTGTGTGTTTTAGTGAGAGAAACAAAGAGCGGTAATGAGGTTGTGATGGGGTATATATATTTAGAGTTAGGGACTAATAAATAAATAAAATGGGGGGGGGGGGGGGGGGGCCGGCTAGGGGAAAAAGGGAGGGGCCGAAAGCGTCATTTTTCGTAAACTATCCTGTTTACCCATTCCCGAGCTCATATATTGTCACCGGAGTGTCCTACAACGTCCATTCGACTTTCTAACATCGTTATTTACGTTTTTCCACGAGTTTTGACTTTTTATTTGTCAATTTTCGAGTTACGGTCTAAAAGTTACAATATTTCTCGTTTTAGGCTTTTCTAGTGCCGAATCGAATAGTGCCTACCAAATAGAGTTAAAACTCATACGATAACTCATTCAATAGTGAAATAAACCGTAAAAACTAATAGACGATATAAAATCAAGTCATGGTTTATAAAAATAGTGATAAAGGAAAAAGCTCGGTTTAGTTTAACGTAATGCGGTTACCAAAAATAGACTCCCTAAATTGCCAGTTGTCACAGCCTCCCAGCCTCAGAAGAAACCCGTCCCGGGTTTCACTCCGAGTTGCTTGATGTCATGAAAAGTTTAGGATACTTCCTACGGAAAACGTCCTCACGTTCCCAAGTGAACTCCAGTCCATGCCGGGAGTTCCAACGAACCTTAATAATCGGAATACGGCTATTCTTCAGCCTTTTAATCTCACGGTCCATAATCTCAACCGGTTCCTCAACGAAATTCAATTTCTCATCAATACGAATATCTCTTAAGGGCACCACTATGTTTTCCTCCGAAAGACATTTCTTAAGATTACTAACATGAAAGACATTGTGTACATTGCTCAACTCCGATGGTAGCTCCAGTCGGTATGCTACTGGTCCGATTCTTTCCAGGATTGGAAAGGGACCAATATATCGGGGATTGAGTTTTCCACATTTCCCAAAACGAATCACTCTTTTCCAAGGAGAAACTTTCAACATAACACGATCTCCAACCTGAAATTCTAAAGGTTTACGTCTCTTATGGGCATAACTCTTTTGTCTATCACGAGCGGTTTGCAACCGGTTACGAATCTGAACTATCTTTTCAGTGGTTTCCAGGACAAGTACGGGACCTGTAAGTTGACTCTCGCCAACTTCAGCCAAACAAACAGGATAACGACATTTTCTGCCATACAGTGCCTCAAATGGGGCGGCCTTAATGCTAGAGTGATAACTATTATTGTAAGAGAATTCGGCCAAAGGGAGGTGTCTCTCCCAGCCTTTGCCGAAATCAATAACACAGGCTCTAAGCATTCTTCTAGAGTTTGAATGGTTCTCTCGCTTTGACCATCGGTCTGAGGATGGTAAGCAGTACTCATATCCAAATTTGTTCCTAATGTTGTCTGTAATGATCTCCAAAAGTGGGATGTAAAACGACTATCCCTATCGGAAATGGTAGATATCGGTACTCCATGACGCGATACTACCTCCTTAAGATACAATCGAGCAAGCTTATCAAGACTATCGGTTTCACTAATAGCTAAGAAGTGAGCAGACTTAGTTAAACGATCAACTATTACCCAGATAGCGTCATTGCCGGTAGCTGTTCTTAGCAATTTCGTGATAAAGTCCATGGTTATTCGCTCCCACTTCCATTCCGGGAGTTTGGGTTGAACTAAGAGTCTTGAGAGTTTCTGATGTTCAGCCTTTACCTTAGAACAAGTCAGGCACCAACTGACATACTGAGCTATATCGGCTTTCATATTAGGCCACCAATAATGTTTCTTAAGGTCCTGATACATCTTATCGGCTCCGGGATGAATAGAATATTTTTATTTATGCGACTCGTGCATAATCAACTCACGGATTCCACCATAAAATGGTATCCAGCTTCTGTCTCTGAAGCATAAAGTTTCGTCGGAACGCTTCAAGAAGCCGTTTTCACTTTCTACCATTCCATGAAGATTCTCATAAGGGCGGTTCTCTTCCGTCAATGCCTCTGCTTGGGCGGCTAAAATTTGAGACGGTAAGGGCGAAACAATGGTCATTCCTAAGGATCGAACGAGTAGGGGTGGAATGTCCTTCTTACGACTAAGTGCATTAGCCACAACATTAGCCTTACCAGGATGATAACGAATCTCACAGTCATAATCACTAAGCAATTCCAACCAACGACGTTGTCTCATGTTCAGTTCCTTCTGATCTAAGATATGCTTCAAACTCTTATGGTCGGTAAATACTACACACTTGGTTCCATACAGATAATGTCTCTAGATCCTAAGAGCAAACACTACAGCACCTAACTCAAGGTCATGGGTGGTGTAGTTTTTCTCATGCTTCTTAAGTTGTCGGGATGCATAAGCAATCACCTTCTCCCGTTGCATCAAAACAGCACCTAAGCCTTTATGCGAAGCGTCGCAGTAAACGACAAAGTCTTCGCTTCCTTCAGGCAAAGCTAGGATGGGCGCACTACACAACTTCTCCTTCAGAAGTTGAAATGCTTCTTCTTCCTTTTCTCCTCATTCATACTTAACATCCTTCTATGTTAGTTTGGTCAGCGACTTAGCTATTTTGGAAAATCCCTCAATGAATCTCCTATAATAGCCTGCTAAACCTAGAAACTGTTGGATTTCTGATGGGTTCTTAGGAGCTGCCCATTCCTTAATGGCCTTAATCTTAGCTGGGTCAACATGAACACCTCGACTATCTATCACATGACCTAAGAATTGCACGGACGGAATCCAAAATTCACACTTAGAGAATTTGGCATACAACTTCTCCTCTCTCAATAATCCTAAAATGAGCCTCAAATGCTCTTCGTGCTCCTCACTACTCTTAAAGTATATCAAGATGTCGTCTATGAATACTATCACAAACTTATCCAGGTATGGCTTACACACTCGGTTCATGAGATCCACGAAAACCGCTGGCGCGTTGGTCAAACCAAACAACATCACTTGGAATTCATAGTGTCCATAACGGGTTCTAAACGCAGTCTTAGGGATATCCTCCTCTCGAACTCTAAGCTGGTGATAACCAGATCGTAAATCGATCTTAGAAAAGACACTAGCTCCTTGGAGTTGGTCGAATAGGTCATCTATTCTAGGTAACGGATATCGGTAATTCACTGTCAACTTATTCAATTCCCTATAATCAATACACATCCGAAACGATCCATCCTTCTTTTTCACAAACAACACTGGTGCTCCCCACGGTGATGAACTTGGTCGTATGAATTCCTTCTCTGACAATTCTGCCAACTGTTTAGACAGTTCCTCCAATTCTCTTGGAGCAAGTCGATAGGGTGCCCGGGCTACGGGTGCCGCACTGGGTATCAACTCTATTTAGAATTCCACTTGTCGGAAAGCTGGAATCCCTGGCAGATCGTCGGGAAACACATCCGGAAATTCTCTAACGACGGGTACATCATTGAGGTTTCCTTCATTCTTCTCCTCGCTTTTCTTTTCAGAAATTCGAGCCAAGAAAAGACAACCTCCTCTATCGATGTATTTCCGAGCCTTAATACAAGAGATGATACTCAACCGGGAAGGACTTCCACAGTCGCTCCGATCTCCTTGTATACTCAGAACTTTTCCGCCATACGGTAAACGCACAATCTTCTCATCACAAATGATGCGTGCACCGTTCTTCGATAACCAATCCATTCCGATAATGACGTCAAAACTTTATAAGGTAACCGGCAATAAATCTATACTAAACGGGCGGTCTAGGAAATTTAAGGTACAACCTCGAACTACGGTGTCTATCTTCTCTCTATTCCCATTTGCTAATTCCACATAGTAACTAAACCCTAAAGGTGTTTGGGAGATTCCTAGTAATGGCATAAAGTTGGTGGATACGAAACTCATATCCGCACCAGTATCAAACAGTATGGAAGCATAGCGATTATTGAGAAGGAACGTACTCGTAACTACGTTAGGGTCCTCACCAACTTCCTTCCCAATAGCGTAAACAGACATTGTTCCCATGTCTCTCTGCTGATTCCTAGCACCATAGTTTCCCTGGTTTTCCACAACCTCACGCTTCACAGGGTTTAAGCCATTATTTCCTACACCTCGGTTAGCAAATCCTCCTACATTACCGGGATTTCCTCTCATCCACGGCTCTCGGCACTCATTCTTAAAGTGTCCCTTCTTTCCACATCCAAAACAGGTGACAGTGGCCTTCCAGTCCGCTCCGTGTGCAGTTTGAGCTGCAGCAAGTGGTCGGGACCTACAGTCTTTGGCTAAATGTCCTACCTTAGAGCACTTTCTACACACATTCGGGCACATTCCATGGTGGTGTCGGTTACAACGACCACACACAGGCTTACTACCTTCATAAACTTTCCTTCCTCCATTTCCTATGGCGAACACTATGGTTGTCTCTTGCCGTTTGTTGCCATTCCCTTTAACAACTTCATTCCTCTTCCTCTTATCACTCCTATCATTCTTACCCTTGTCTCCTACTTCTAATACATAATATTCCATCAAACGCTGAGCCACAGTAATTGCCTCATGCAAATTAATTGGCTTCGCAGCGATAACATCATTTCGGGTAGCTATAGGCAATCCATCAGTATACCTCTCAATCTTAAGCTCTTCAGTGCGAACCATATCAGGGCAAAGCAACGATAACTCTTGGAAACGACGAGTATAAGTCGCCATGTCAGTACCCTTAACCTTATGGTTCCAGAACTCACTTTCTAACTTCTTAACTTCATTCCTAGGACAGTAAGTCTTGATCAGGAGAGTCTTAAACTGAGTCCAAGTCATACTATAAGCTACATCAATTCCTACTGATCTGTGGTAGTTGTTCCACCAGGTTAACGCTTCGTCCTTCAAGGTATATGTTGCATACTTAACCTTACAATCCTCCTCACAATTACTAACAGCAAACACAGATTCAGTTTTCTCCAACCACCTAGTTAGGTAAACTACTCCCTCAGTTCCTCTGAACTCAATGGGACCACAGAATCGGAACTCTTTGTAGGTACAACCTTGATTTCGATTTAGCATTGGGGTTCCACTAGAGGTGTTAGAGAGATTAGTCTCAGCTAGCAGTTCAGCGACACGCTGTGACACTAGCTGGTCAATGTGGGATGGGTTCACAGGTGGAGGGTTTTGTGGAACAGGACCATTCTCAGCACGGTCGTTCACATTCGGGTTTTCTACAGCTGGGTTATCAGTGTTCGGGTTCTCAACAGGTGGTGTGGTTGGGGTCGGACGACGACCTCGACGGACAGGGGCAATAACAGCAGCAGGAGCTGCTCGGTTGTTCCTATGCGGGTTTCGTCTTGTTGCCATCATTCTGAAGGCAAGAAGAACAGTTTCATAAGTTCACAATTCACGCTCTAAAGATAGAGTTGGGTTCCAAGGATCACCCAATAACGCCTGAATACGTAATCAAGGCCAATGATTGGCTCCGAACGGTCTATCTTTTATTAGTCAACCACTTGTGAATGGTCAACCATAAAAGTCAAACAGCTCATAACAAAATGCAATTAAATCCAGAGGAGTATAGTGTATCCCTGGGTCGTTAAGTCCCAACGAGGTGTGAACACTGTAATACAACGAATCTGTGATCGGGTGAATATTGAACAGGAAAGGATTTTGAGTGATTACACTAAGGAAATAAAAGAAAATAGCTTAAACAAGCTATAAGAACAAATATGTGAAAGCAAATACTTAAAAACGTTTAAAACCTAAAAACGCGTACGTTTACTGAATTTTACGTAAACGTACAAAATAAAACGTAAATTTAAAAGAATAAAACACCTACGGATATGAAAATGATATTTTTACAATCCTAATTATACTAGAAAATTATTTGAAAAATAAAATTATTTTTAAAACTATTTATCTAATTATTATTAATTAAAAACCATTTTTAACTATTTAATAATATCCTAAAATATAAGAAAATATGAAATAAAGCTAGAAAAGTGAAATTATGACTTAGAAAAATCTAAAATATTATAAAACTTATTTTAAAACTGAAAACATATTTTTTAGACTTTTTCTCAATTTATTATGAATTTAATACTATTTAAAACTAATTAAAATGCTAGCAAAATCTATTTTACCTAAGATAATTCAGGAAAAATACTTTTTATTACTTTTTGAATATTATAAAACTAAGAAAATTGAAATTGTATTTTTCTGAGCTTTTTCTAATTTATTTGAATAAAAAGCTAATTAAAAATGCTAAAAACTGAAATTAAATTAAGAAAAATAGCAAACAGTGATGAAAAATTATGAAAAATTCAGGAAAATTCTAAAATATTATTCTAAATATAGGAAAAATAATAAAAGTGGTGCAGGTGTGCAAGAATTAGGTTCTGTAGTGAAAAGTGCTTATAAATAAGCACTAAAAATAAGCTATAAGTACCAAATGATCACAGCAGCTAGAGTATGCAAAATATACTTAATACTAACCTACTTCAACTAGTCTAAACCTCTAATATGCAAGCTATAATGATTTGATTCTATTTAAGCACTAGTGCCAAACAGCCCTAACCTATCTACTTTAAGCCCTTGTTAAGCCAGCTTATAAAAATCACAAAAATAAACTAAAATCACCATGAAAACCACTACCAACCAAAGTGTATAAATCCAGAATTTCAGCTAATAAGGACGAAAATTGAGGAAACTAAAAATGCAAAAGTGGAAGCTATTTGTACTTGCAATGGAAATGGGTCAAAATGAGCTATTAAGCTTGCATAAGCTAATAAAAGCTACCACTACTGAACCAAAGGTTTAATAAGCTATAAAAAAGTTATGGGAACTTAGAATAAGCAACAACAACAAGAAAAACACACTAAATAAGCAAAAATAAGAAATAAGCAAAAAGGAAGATTTTTGAAAAAGAGCTTAAAAGAAGCTAGCAAATAAGCAGTTTACAACATTAACTAAAAATTATAAAAAATACTATGATGAAGATAAGCAACAGAATGACAAATATCCAAAAGCACAAGTCTTCACTCCTAATATTAAGTCCTACATGAAATTCACAAGTTTATTCAAAAACGGGTTTCTATGAAATTTTGACTTTTTGAAGTTTTTGAAAATTTGACTTTGGTGAACTTCTACTGATTCTAGGTTACTGAAATGGAAGTAATAAGCTACAATGCAACTAATCTAAGCTACTTTAACTACTTATGTAACCATCTATAGGAGTATGCAACTTAAATTTTTAACAGTTAACTAAAAAATGGAGATTAAAGTTCTTTTTGACTATTTAAGGAAAGACTACTGAGTTTGATGCTAGAATTGAACTATTAGGGCCTAATGAAACTTGACTGAACAAAAATCATCCACTGAAATAACCTGTAGCTTAGTGAAATGCACTAAACCAAACACCCCTTTAACAAAGCTTCAAATGTAATTTTCAAAGGATTAATGAGATTTAATCCATGACACTGAGTTGCAAGAACTTATAAGGATAAAAGAAACTATTTTAAGCACAAAGTGACCACTGTTAACAACAAAAACCATGAATCAATAAGCAAGCTAATTTGACTGTGAAATTCTTGAAATGAACAACCATATAAACTAATGAACAAGCTGATTATATTAAGCATTAACTAAGCTAACATACATCAAATAATCACAAACAACAGAGATGAACAACAATTAAAGATTGCTACAGTAAAATGCATGAAATTGAGAAAAATGCTTACAAAGATTTCCAAGCACAAATCAGTGAACCAAAGGCCAAATACACTTCCTAAAGCCTCCCTTGAGGCACTAATACCCTTGCAATCCAAAATCAACCATGATTCTGCTTCCCTTCTTCTTTTTTCTTGATTTTTGAATTAAGGACTATTTATGTGGTATTTTTGTGATTTTAGAGTTTTCACAATGAAACTATGTTTTAGGCTTACTGAGCTATTAGAAACTAGTTATTAGGCTAAAATGAGTGTAAGAGAATAGTTAACAACAATTTTCAACAACATTAAATTCAAAACGAGATTTTTACTAAATATGGTAGAAACTGAATTCAGAAAGAAAGCTTGGAATTAAGGTTTGAAATAAGTCTCAAATATACTGAAAAGCTTAAAATTACACTTTAGAAACTAATTGAGATACTGGAAATGAAAATTTAATTAAAACGACATGTCTAAACTAAGCTAAAAACTACTACTCGTCTTTTCTCCTTCTTCTTCCTTTTATATATGATCATTAGGGTTCCTTGGGTTCCTCTGAATCTTTCCCACTTGTTTTCAGCCTTTGATGTGGTCTAATTCATCCTGACCTTTGATTTCCACTTTTGGCGGGAAAAGTCATATTGACAGTTGTAGATTGCTTGTAGGTTTGAAGAAGCAATAAATGCTTCTTGGTTATTAGTGGGGAAGGAGGGGACATGAAAGGTAAAGGTTGGTGATGAGCTGGTGTGTGGAGGACAGGTGTGGTGGTGAAACCAGGGATGTGGAAGGGGTGGTTTTTGGGAGGGAAGTGGGTTGACCGGTTTTGACCTGGGCTGGGTTTAATAACTGGGCTGGTTTGTTTGTTGGGTTAATAATACAAAGGGTCCGTTAGGTTTGTAGTAGTTAAGCCCAAGGACCAATGTTGTAACTTCTGAATTCTTGAAGGACTGAACCTGTAATATTTCATAAGTTATCACAAGGACTAATAATGCCAAGTTTGCTAAACCAAAGGACCTCATTTGCATTATTTACAATTTAAAACACCCGGGGGACCTTTTATGTCATTTTTGGATTTTGAGGGGTAAAAGTTGCCATTTGTAGAAACTTTTATCGAAGGACTAATTTGTGAACATGTTTGATTATCCAAGGACTAAAGTTGATTTTTTATTCATTTTAAACTTTCAGGGACTAGTTTTGCCATTTTGTGAAACTTCAGGGACTGAAAATGTCAATTGTGTGAACTTTGATCATTTTTTATTTGTTTTCAATCTTTTTGTACCTGAATCACATAAAAACACATTTCAATGATATTTGTAACATTTATATGGTCATTTGTGTGTTTTTGGTCATTTTTGCGGGTTTAAATAATATAAAATATATGTGTATTTAGACACATATCAAAATCCCCCACACTAAACTATTGCTAGTCCCTAGCAATCTTTTATGAAAAATTAATGGATTTAAGTCTCTTTACCAAAAGCCATTACTTCTGGATTAGCTAATTGCTTCAGTTCAAGTAAGAACCTTGGTACAATGATAACCAAATGATTTTGAGCAAATCACCAGCTTTCAACGGTTTTGATTTGTCTTTACCAGAAGCCGTTTGCTTCTAGACTAGCCAACTCTTAGATAAAATATCTTTGGTGAGTCGATTACCAATTATGGTTTTCCAACTGCCTTTACCACAAGCCATAAACTTGCGGGCTAGCCAACTCTTCACTAATTAAAGATATGGTGAGCTGAACACCATACAATTTTGGGCAAATTGCAAGCCGTCAACGGATTTGAGATATCTTTACCAAGAGCCGTTTGCTCTTGGATTAGCCAATCCTTTTGTTTATTAGACATGGCGGATGATAACCGTAAGTGAGTAAGTGCAAAACACTTAATCCAAAAAAAAATTTGGCCAAAAATAGGGGAATTGGGTGGTATATTTACATGATAAAATTCGTGAGAATTCCCCCCACACTAGAAATGAATATTGTTCTCAATATTCAAAGTACCGGCGGTTTTGCCGAAACATAGAACGTAAAAGGGAAATACTACGGCCATTATTTTTGTGATTTTTTTTTTTTTTTGAAATTTTATATACAACAGTGGGGGCAACTCCCCCACACTAGGGTGGTACACACGGGTGAAAACCCATGTTTAACTACTGTTTTTGATTACCGAGTCGCTAGCTTGACTCGACCCCGAATTAATTTGTTCATGGGGAAGTAAGTGGAAGAGACAATCTCCATCGGACTTTCATTCAAGATGTTTGTATAAACATTAAAGTACGTGAAAGTTCCACACCGATGAGATATACATAGATCCGGCTCACAAATGATAAATGAAAATGACGGGGTCAAAGATAATGTCTTCATTCCCGAAGGAGTGAAGAACAGGAGAAGCCACGGGATAGGTGAAAAAGAGAAAGAAAGTCATGATAAAGATCTTGACTAACTCATCATCACACACAGGAGAATTCATAATAGCATGAATCTCATCATTTAAGCTCAATTGGTCTAGACATATCCCGGGTGTGTCTAGATCAAAGTAGAAGTTATCATACTCCGGTGGAGATATGATATGAGTGAGTTCACAGGAGAACTCCTCAAAGGCGAATGATTCATATTCGGGATTGATTTGAGTGAGTTCACTGGGGAACGCCTCAAAAGTGAATGATTCATAATCGGGGAGAGAATTATGAGAATGAGAAGTGGTAATACCACTAATCTTCTCTCCCATATGATCAAAATGGAACGTTTGCAATTCCGGAATAGAATCATCGAACAAAAGTTCATTATCCTCAAAGGGGATAGGATATGAAGTAGGCTTTTCATTAAAAGCCTCGATTCTAGAAATGAGAAGATTAACATTTAATAATGTAAGACGAAGAGCTTCGTCTTGGATTATTTCTTCATCATTCTCTTCTCCTAAGCTGACAAGCTCAGAAGGTAATTCCCCCACATAACTTATGTCTCCACAAGATAAAGAATAGTCCTCATCAGAATCAGAGAACATCTCAATATGATCATTTTGGAAGACAAGAGGAGGAGGGATATCACACTCATGATCAAGAATTCCCTGTGACTCTCTTGGAATTGGGACAAGGTTCTCAACACTAGACTTTATAAATTCGTCCGATTCCTTTTCAGGAACAGTGTCAAGATGCTCGTCCCCCATGCTCAGAGAGTGAGTGTAAACCTCGGGTGTGATAACAGCAGACTGAGGGAGTTGAGAAGGACTAGCATACATATGTTTTACAATTTCCATTTGTTCTTCTGCTAGTAATTCCATCATAGTCTTTTCTCCCTGATTTTTCATGGAAGGAATTTCAACTGATGAACTTGATGAACCTGTACAAAATTGACGAATATCAAGGGTAACTTCATCATCATCGTCATCAGGAATGAAACGGAATCTAGAGCTAGATTTGGCTGCTTTTTGTATTTTAATTAATTCTCTAATAGAGTTTTCACTGGCAATCTGGGAATCTAATTTAGCAGCCTGCTCTTCAGCTAACAATTCTTCCATGGATTTTTGATTTGGATTATCTTGGGAATGTTTACATTCCTTCAAATCTTTCACTAAATCCAAAAGATCAAGAAGAAGATTTTGAGGAAGTGGCTTAGGCTGAGGTGGTGCCTGATTCATTTGGTACTGTAGAGGTTGGTTATGATACGAAGAGTCGTAATTGTTAAAAGGAAATGGATTCCTTGTTTGACAATCAAAGCTAAAGTGAGGACCTCCACAGTACTCACAACAGTAAAACTGATGTGGCTGTGAGTTATATGTGTTGTAGTCATAATTGTTGTCAGGAACCTGCTCATAGACAAGTGTGTTTCCCGATTGACAATCAGAACTGTAGTGTGAACCACCACAGTATTCACAACAGTAAAACTGCTGAGTTTCACAGTGTGGTAGCTGATGGAATAAATCAGTTGTGTTATGGTAGGAATAGGGATCCTGGTTATAGACAGACCCGTTTCCTGATTCCACCATGGTACAACTGGGGCAATTGCCACCATTATAAGGACCACCACACCATTGACAACCAAGAGGGTGAGGATGAGACATAGAAAGAATCAAATGGTTCCAGAGGGTAAGAAATGAAGAATCAAAAGGGTAAGAGGGTAAAGATGGATATTTTTGGATTTTTGAAAAACATGTTGTAAAAACAAAGAATGAAAATATTTTTGGTAATCGATTAGTCAAACGAATTAACTTCACGATAATTTTGGTTTTATATGAAAATAAGGAAATATGGACAAAGATGGTAAATATACAATGGGTGTATATTCAACAATCACTGATGCTTCAAATTCGTAGTACGCAGCACACCTCCCCGGCAGAAATTTTGATTGGCTCCGAACGGTCTATCTTTTATTAGTCAACCACTTGTGAATGGTCAACCATAAAAGTCAAACAGCTCAGAACAAAATGCAATTAAATCCAGAGGAGTATAGTGTATCCCCGGGTCGTTAAGTCCCAACGAGGTGTGAACACTGTAATACAACGAATCTGTGATCGGGTGAATATTGAACAGGAAAGGATTTTGAGTGATTACACTAAGGAAATAAAAGAAAATAGCTTAAACAAGCTATAAGAACAAATATGTGAAAGCAAATACTTAAAAACGTTTAAAACCTAAAAACGCGTACGTTTACTGAATTTTACGTAAACCTACAAAATAAAACGTAAATTTAAAAGAATAAAACACCTACGGATATGAAAATGATATTTTTACAATCCTAATTATACTAGAAAATTATTGGAAAAAGAAAATTATTTTTAAAACTATTTATCTAATTATTATTAATTAAAAACTATTTTTAACTATTTAATAATATCCTAAAATATAAGAAAATATGAAATAAAGCTAGAAAAGTGAAATTACGACTTAGAAAAATCTAAAATATTATAAAACTTATTTTAAAACTGAAAACATATTTTTTAGACTTTTTCTCAATTTATTATGAATTTAATACTATTTAAAACTAATTAAAATGCTAGAAAATCTATTTTACCTAAGATAATTCAGGAAAAATACTTTTTATGACTTTTTTAATATTATAAAACTAATAAAATTGAAATTGTATTTTTCTGAGCTTTTTCTAATTTATTTGAATAAAAAGCTAATTAAAAATGCTAAAAACTGAAATTAAATTAAGAAAAATAGCAAACAGTGATGAAAAATTATGAAAAATTCAGGAAAATTCTAAAATATTATTCTAAATATAGGAAAAATAATAAAAGTGGTGCAGGTGTGCAAGAATTAGGTTCTGTAGTGAAAAGTGCTTATAAATAAGCACTAAAAATAAGCTATAAGTACCAAATGAGCACCAAATGATCACAGCAGCTAGAGTATGCAAAATATACTTAATACTAACCTACTTCAACTAGTATAAACCTCTAATATGCAAACTATAATGATTTGATTCTATTTAAGCACTAGTGCCAAACAGCCCTAACCTATCTACTTTAAGCCCTTGTTAAGCCAGCTTATAAAAATCACAAAAATAAACTAAAATCACCATGAAAACCACTACCAACCAAAGTGTCTAAATCCATAATTTCAGCTAATAAGGACTAAAATTGAGGAAACTAAAAATGCAAAAGTGGAAGCTATTTGTACTTGCAATGGAAATGGGTCAAAATGAGCTATTAAGCTTGCATAAGCTAATAAAAGCTACCACTACTGAACCAAAGGTTTAATAAGCTATAAACAAGTTATGGGAACTTAGAATAAGCAAAAACAACAAGAAAAACACACTAAATAAGCAAAAATAAGAAATAAGCAAAAAGGAAGATTTTTGAAAAAGAGCTTAAAAGAAGCTAGCAAATAAGCAGTTTACAACATTAACTAAAAATTATAAAAGATACTATGATGAAGATAAGCAACAGAATGACAAATATCCAAAAGCACAAGTCTTCACTCCTAATATTAAGTCCTACATGAAATTCACAAGTTTATTCAAAAACGGGTTTCTATGAAATTTTGACTTTTTGAAGTTTTTGAAAATTTGACTTTGGTGAACTTCTACTGATTCTAGGTTACTGAAATGGAAGTAATAAGCTACAATGCAACTAATCTAAGCTACTTTAACTACTTATGTAACCATCTATAGGAGTATGCAACTTAAATTTTTAACAGTTAACTAAAAAATGGAGATTAAAGTTCTTTTTGACTATTTAAGGAAAGACTACTGAGTTTGATGCTAGAATTGAACTATTAGGGCCTAATGAAACATGACTGAACAAAATCATCCACTGAAATAACCTGTAGCTTAGTGAAATGCACTAAACCAAACACCCCTTTAACAAAGCTTCAAATGTGATTTTCAAAGGATTAATGAGATTTAATCCATGACACTGAGTTGCAAGAACTTATAAGGATAAAAGAAACTATTTTAAGCACAAAGTGACCACTGTTAACAACAAAAACCATGAATCAATAAGCAAGCTAATTTGACTGTGAAATTCTTGAAATGAACAACCATATAAACTAATGAACAAGCTGATTATATTAAGCATTAACTAAGCTAACATACATCAAATAATCACAAACAACAGAGATGAACAACAATTAAAGATTGCTACAGTAAAATGCATGAAATTGAGAAAAATGCTTACAAAGATTTCCAAGCACAAATCAGTGAACCAAAGGCCAAATACACTTCCTAAAGCCTCCCTTGAGGCACTAATACCCTTGCAATCCAAAATCAACCATGATTCTGCTTCCCTTCTTTTTTTCTTGATTTTTGAATTAAGGACTATTTATGTGGTATTTTTGTGATTTTAGAGTTTTCACAATGAAACTATGTTTTAGGCTTACTGAGCTATTAGAAACTAGTTATTAGGCTAAAATGAGTGTAAGAGAATAGTTAACAACAATTTTCAACAACATTAAATTCAAAACGAGATTTTTACTAAATATGGTAGAAACTGAATTCAGAAAGAAAGCTTGGAATTAAGGTTTGAAATAAGTCTCAAATATACTGAAAAGCTTAAAATTACACTTTAGAAACTAATTGAGATACTGGAAATGAAAATTTAATTAAAACGACATGTCTAAACTAAGCTAAAAACTACTACTCGTCTTTTCTCCTTCTTCTTCCTTTTATATATGATCATTAGGGTTCCTTGGGTTCCTCTGAATCTTTCCCACTTGTTTTCAGCCTTTGATGTGGTCTAATTCATCCTGACCTTTGATTTCCACTTTTGGCGGGAAAAGTCATATTGACAGTTGTAGATTGCTTGTAGGTTTGAAGAAGCAATAAATGCTTCTTGGTTATTAGTGGGGAAGGAGGGGACATGAAAGGTAAAGGTTGGTGATGAGCTGGTGTGTGGAGGACAGGTGTGGTGGTGAAACCAGGGATGTGGAAGGGGTGGTTTTTGGGAGGGAAGTGGGTTGACCGGTTTTGACCTGGGCTGGGTTTAATAACTGGGCTGGTTTGTTTGTTGGGTTAATAATACAAAGGGTCCGTTAGGTTTGTAGTAGTTAAGCCCAAGGACCAATGTTGTAACTTCTGAATTCTTGAAGGACTGAACCTGTAATATTTCATAAGTTATCACAAGGACTAATAATTCCAAGTTTGCTAAACCAAAGGACCTCATTTGCATTATTTACAATTTAAAACACCCGGGGGACCTTTTATGTCATTTTTGGATTTTGAGGGGTAAAAGTTGCCATTTGTAGAAACTTTTATCCAAGGACTAATTTGTGAACATGTTTGATTATCCAAGGACTAAAGTTGATTTTTTATTCATTTTAAACTTTCAGGGACTAGTTTTGCCATTTTGTGAAACTTCAGGGACTGAAAATGTCAATTGTGTGAACTTTGATCATTTTTTATTTGTTTTCAATCTTTTTGTACCTGAATCACATAAAAACACATTTCAATGATATTTGTAACATTTATATGGTCATTTGTGTGTTTTTGGTCATTTTTGCGGGTTTAAATAATATAAAATATATGTGTATTTAGACACATATCAAAATCCCCCACACTAAACTATTGCTAGTCCCTAGCAATCTTTTGTGAAAAATTAATGGATTTAAGTCTCTTTACCAAAAGCCATTACTTCTGGATTAGCCAATTGCTTCAGTTCAAGTAAGAACCTTGGTACAATGATAACCAAATAATTTTGAGCAAATCACCAGCTTTCAAAGGTTTTGATTTGTCTTTACCAGAAGCCGTTTGCTTCTAGACTAGCCAACTCTTAGATAAAATATCTTTGGTGAGTCGATTACCAATTATGGTTTTCCAACTGCCTTTACCACAAGCCATAAACTTGCGGGCTAGCCAACTCTTCACTAATTAAAGATATGGTGAGCTGAACACCATACAATTTTGGGCAAATTGCAAGCCATCAACGGATTTGAGATATCTTTACCAAGAGCCGTTTGCTCTTGGATTAGCCAATCCTTTTGTTTATTAGACATGGCGGATGATAATCCGTAACTGAGTAAGTGCAAAACACTTAATCCAAAAAAAAATTTGGCCAAAAATAGGGGAATTGGGTGGTATATTTACATGATAAAATTCGTGAGAATTCCCCCCACACTAGAATTGAATATTGTCCTCAATATTCAAAGTACCGGCGGTTTTGCCGAAACATAGAACGTAAAAGGGAAATACTACGGCCATTATTTTTGTGATTTTTTTTTTTGAAACTTTATATACAACAGCGGGGGCAACTCCCCCACACTAGGGTGGTACACACGGGTGAAAACCCATGTTTAACTACTGTTTTTGATTACCGAGTCGCTAGCTTGACTCGACCCCGAATTAATTTGTTCATGGGGAAGTAAGTGGAAGAGACAATCTCCATCGGACTTTCATTCAAGATGTTTGTATAAACATTAAAGTACGTGAAAGTTCCACACCGATGAGATATACATAGATCCGGCTCACAAATGATAAATGAAAATGACGGGGTCAAAGATAATGTCTTCATTCCCGAAGGAGTGAAGAACAGGAGAAGCCACGGGATAGGTGAAAAAGAGAAAGAAAGTCATGATAAAGATCTTGACTAACTCATCATCACACACAGGAGAATTCATAATAGCATGAATCTCATCATTTAAGCTCAATTGGTCTAGACATATCCGGGGTGTGTCTAGATCAAAGTAGAAGTTATCATACTCCGGTGGAGATATGATATGAGTGAGTTCACATGAGAACTCCTCAAAAGCGAATGATTCATAATCGGGATTGATTTGAGTGAGTTCACTGGGGAACGCCTCAAAAGTGAATGATTCATAATCGGGGAGAGAATTATGAGAATGAGAAGTGGTAATACCACTAATCTTCTCTCCCATATGATCAAAATGGAACGTTTGCAATTCCGGAATAGAATCATCGAACAAAAGTTCATTATCCTCAAAGGGGATAGGATATGAAGTAGGCTTTTCATTAAAAGCCTCGATTCTAGAAATGAGAAGATTAACATTTAATAATGTAAGACGAAGAGCTTCGTCTTGGATTATTTCTTCATCATTCTCTTCTCCTAAGCTGACAAGCTCAGAAGGTAATTCCCCCACATAACTTATGTCTCCACAAGATAAAGAGTAGGTCGTCGCAACTCAGACGGCCTAGATTTGATCCAGACGGCGTCAAAGACTGAAGGCGACGTCGTCACAAGCATAAGGTGACGTCGTCGCAAGACTAACGTGGCCAAGACAAAACCCTAATGACGGCGACCTGACGGCGTCACAAATCAAAGGGTGACGCCGTCGCGATTGTAATCTTATATATAGAATCCGAATTTTTCAGTTTTGTGTGTGTAGTCTTTTGGAGTAAAAACCTAAACCGAACCAAGGCTGTCTTGTACAGTATTTTAGGGTTCAAAACCCTATCTTACATCAAGATAAGTGTTTTACTTCATTAATTCAATTATGTCTTCAATTACCTGTGTGTATGCTTGCATGTTCTTCATGTCCGGCTAATTTATTTGTGTGTTTGCTTAGGGAATATGAAACTTAATTATTGATTATTGATTGGTTATCTCTTATCTTAATTGTTAATGATCTAGTAATGCGATAGGTCATTCGTTGTGTAATTAATGCTTGATTAATCTTTGTGAACCTTAGACTATAACACCTAGAGTAGTTGTAGGCTAAACCATCCAAAGAGTACCTTAGAGTTAGAGTTTATAATTCCTAGAGATTTTGTAGACGAGACCCTTTGGTAGTTTCAAAGAGTTAGGGACAAATGCATACCCTACGAGTTTAGACACACAACGCGATTAAGAATAAGGACGTGACAATTCAACCATCAATAGGAGATAATTAAGGAGTAATAAAACCTAAGTAAACACATCTTTAAACCATCATACGAGCACACAATAATTACACATAGACTACATACACCTTAGATTAGATAATTAGACAAGTAGAGTAATCGGTAGAAATACCAACCCCCAAATCCAAACCCCGAGATTCGTACCTTTCTAATTCCTAAAAAATATAAAAAGATAAAAAATAATCTTCCTCAACCCCAACCTTAGCGTAGTAACTTCTCACTAGCATTCCTATTCCCCTAGAGAACGATATCAATACCCGTGGCTTACCCTAATACTACACTACAACGATTAGGTTCACTGCCTAGGGTGTTATAGAACTTGCTCGAAGAAAAGGAAGTTCCTTTGACCCCGAACAACGCGTGTAGCGTTATCAAGTTTTTGGCGCAGGGGGAATAGAATAGCTTGTCAGTAGTCCACCTCGTTTAGGTTTCTTTGCTTGATTCCTATCAAGTAAATTTTTCTCATTTTTAGCTTCCTCATAGTCTATCCCCTTCTTCGTGACCTTTGTTCGTAACCCCATCACTTTTAATCATGGAAGGTGATAACCAACCACCATTCATCAACCTACCACCAAATGACCCGCCAAGAGCCCGTACTCTTGGTGAATACTCGAGACCAAGCCACCTAGGCTATAGGAACACCATTGAGCTTCCCGACCAAGCCCAACTATGGCCCTGCTATCCGACACCATCTGGTTGGTGCAAAACGGATGTGCATTCCATGGACTTCGTTTCGAAGATCCTAATCAGCATCTTAAGGATTTCCTTAAAATTGTCGATTCCATCGACCTTGATGCTACTACTCGGGAGACCACGCGTCTGCGTCTCTTCCAATTCTCTCTACGGGACCAAGCTAGTAATTGGCTTGAGCGACTTCCCGCCGGCTCCATCTCAAGTTGGGATGATCTCACCTCTCGCTTCCTTGCTCAATTTTTCCCACCAGGGAGAACCACTAAGCTTAGGAATGACATCTTGATGTTCCAACAACGTCAAGGTGAATCTCTCTACGAAGCATGGACTCGATTCAAGGACTTACTCCATAAAGTCCCTCATCATGGCATTGATCTTTGTCTCCAAGTTCAAATCTTCTATGATCATGTCAACTTCCCCACTAAGCGATCCATTGACCAAGCGGCCGGTGGAAAACTTAGTGATCTCACCGCGGAAGAATCGTGGGGTATAATAGAGGACCTTTTGTCTCTATGACAACGAAAGTTGGAATGACCCCCGTGAGTTGCCCAAACCGTTAAGGCAATCTCCTTGCCTCCCATTGACTCACAACCTTCCGACCATAGGATGCTCGAACTTGAAGATCAAGTTAAATTCCTAATGAGTTCCTACGAAAATCCTAAGTCTTCACACCAAGTGAACAAAGTTTCTTCCTCATGTGAGCAATATAGTGACCCTCATAACACTCATTCTTGCACAAGATTCCCCGAAAAAGTCTCCGTTGACTATGCATCCTCGCGTATTAATGGAACGGGAGGAAGATTCCCTACAACACCCGGACCTAGTACTTTCAATGACACCCGAGAAGCATGGAAGGGCAAACCCGACTTCTATTGGGGGCAAACCAAAGAATTCACATCCAATGATTTCTCTTGGCCCCCATCTTATGGCCCTAACCAACAAACCATTGAGGGGATGTTGCAACACCTAGTCGCATCCCAAGAAGCTCAAATAGCTAAGCTCTCGGACCGTTTTAACCAACAACAAGCCGAGATGGATAGGAAGATAGATAACCTCTTGAAAGCCATGACCAATAGTGATAGGAAGGTTAATGCTATCTCAACTCCTAAGCCTTCTGGTGTAGAGATTAAGGACCCAAGTAAGTTAGCTAAACACGTCCAATTCGTCAATACCGTCACCTTAGTGAAACCTAATAGAACAAATGACGAAGAGGACCATATACTTGAGGTTAATGAAACAAACGAGGAAGTAGATGAAGTAGACAATGACTATTTCAATAAATTTCCTACGGAAGAAGAGCTATCTCGCCACCCTCACTTAGTGCGTGACCTCCGTCACATGTATGTTAGGAAAAGCCCTAGAATCAAGTTTGGGAACCCTTGGAATCTTAACATACCATGTTGCATAGGACACCTTTTCGTGGCAAAGGCCTACGTTGACCGCAAATCACCAATAAACATAATGACTAGCACCTACTATAATTGGGTAATGAAGAAGCCTATCCCAACTAGGCAAGACTCCGATAATCCTAGGGTTAGGTGTAATTTTCTTGGTAGAATTAAGGGATTGCCCGTTTATGTAGGTAGTTTCACGTTTCCTACGGACTTCATAATTGTGGATGATATTAGCACGGCCATAGATACTAGCTTGTCCCACGTTATTCTAGGAAAACCTTTCATAGAAAAC
This sequence comes from Chrysanthemum makinoi, assembly GCA_910596185.1. Taxonomy (NCBI): domain Eukaryota; kingdom Viridiplantae; phylum Streptophyta; class Magnoliopsida; order Asterales; family Asteraceae; genus Chrysanthemum; species Chrysanthemum makinoi. The sequence goes on along the minus strand of OU343221.1, from coordinate 34,150,677 downwards.
ACCGGGATGACTTATGATCCCTCATTAGGAATAGTGTGATTCAAAGATAAGACCGATGATGTAGCTTACCAAATGCCGTTTAAGATTGAGAAGTTTTCATCACTCTCCAATGATGAAAAGGAACTTAAACTATCGGTCTATTATAGGAATAATGAGGATAAGGAAAAAGGAGTAGATTATGTTATCGCTAAGATTTTCGGATTCTATAAGGATTGCTTGAACTTAGGACCGAAATATAGAACCAATTGGGGAGAGGACGACCTCTTAGAAAGGTGCATCATAGGGCACTTTTACAACATGGGATCCCCCAATAGAGACCGTCATGAGGAAGGAGATGACGGTAATGAAGTAACGTAAGGGCACGACTACGAGTCTAGCTACAAGACTCATAAATATAGAAAAGCGCTTCGTGGGAGGCAACCCATGCTTAATTGTTTGCTTGTTAGTGTCATATATCTTTTATTGTTTGTTTATTCTCATGTTTAAATTTGTAAAAATGTTTTATTTTGTTTTTAACCTCGTCTTAATTGCATATAAAGGTATTTTACATAAAGGATAAGTGTATGGAGGATTACACACGTTTTCAAAAGAAACGTGAACATGAGAATTGCAATTAATTAAAAGATATATATGTGTGTTTGTTCGAGTCAAATGCTTGTATCGCGTCATAATGGATGTTTTGCGAAATCTTTCCGATTCTAAAGATGTAAATTTTCCGAATTTTTTCGAAAAACGTAGACCGTTTTTGTCAGGATAACTGACGGCGTCGGGAAGGAGCAAAACAACAGATTACTTTTTTTCTCGTTTCCGAGCTACTTATAAATTTTGGAATTTTCGGTCTTAATTTTCCAGAAATTCGTAAACATCCATTCCACAAGCATTATATCCTAGTTTAATAGAGTCTTATATATATTATTACCGCCGATTTTACGCGAAGGTTTCATTTGTTTTCTTCAAGTGTGCGTGTTTAATTTATTAAGAAGAAGATACATAAGATTGGAATGAGCTTTTCACGCATACATTCTTCTTGAAAAGGATTTAACCACCACTTTACACGGATTCTACCGAGCTAATCAGGGGAGTATTAGTTTCTTTCGTTTTTAATTACCTTCCATTATCATAACATTGATACTTTCGGGGAACATTGGGGACAATGTTCAGTTTAAGTGTAGGGAGGGAAAATAAAACGGGAACTTTGATACTATACTTATCCTTGACTATTTGCTTTATCCAATTGTATTTGTGTAATAAACCATGAGAAAATGTCGGTTAGGGTAATTTTGGCACCAAATTTAAAATTTTTCATGACATATAGGAGTGGGCCATTAGTCTTAACAAAAGCGTCTCACGGATAGGAAGTTACATGACTAGCACAAAAACCCTTTACCACTTAAATTCCACCCAAAATGTGAGGATCGCCCTTAGATTAGTAGGAATTAAAGCATTCATCTTTAATGCTTAGAGTGTGAACCGGTAGTATAATAGATTCTAGAACTTGTTTTGTGATGCATCCCGAGATCGCTAGTAAGACTACACTTGTGTAGTTAGGAATAACTAAATGATAAGAGGCATTAGGATAACCCTTGTTTACTTCTTCCACATCGGTTGAGTAATTCCCCCACACCCTTGCGTTGTACTCACTTTTAGTACACGATACCCCTAGTTAACCCCTCTGAGCCTATCCTTTTCGCGGTTCTCGTGATGTTTTGGTTTTCTGGAATATCAATGAAGAGCATTGTTTACACCCCACCCCCAAATGTACACCCAAATTGCCTTAGCCTACCTTGTATGCACTCACTTTTAGTGCATTATTGTTATCACCCTAAAAACCCTTAGTTCAATTATCTAGTTGCTTGCATGAGTTGCTAAGTCGAGCCATATCCTTTGTACACAGCTTTGGGGGCGATTGGGACTCATGGAAAAAGTTAAAGTTTATAAAATGACGGGAAGGGAACGTTAAATTCAAATTCCCTTTGTTTGCTTAATAATGTACTCCAAGTGTTTTGATCTTTTCAATTCGGTCAAATTAGTGTTAGAGTAATAAAAACTCAAGTGTAGGGATGTGCCTATAAATCCCTATCATTTTGATGTTACCGAAGAGAATGGTAGAGTAAAAGTGTATTAAAAAAAATAAAAATAAATAAACAAAAAAACAAAATCGAAAAAAAAATAGAAAAAATGAAAAAGAAAAAAAATAGAGTGTAAAAAAAATAATAATAAAAAAAAAAAAAAAAAAAAAAAAAAAAAAAAAAACGGGCTACCATCCTACATCTATCTTTAATTTTATGTTTGTTTGTTTTAGTTATCTAGAGTTTAGAGTGTCGAGTCTTGTCTTAGCAACGCCATTCTTCGTATGCTTGTAACATAGAGATTTTTGACTTGTCACCACTAAATAGCCTATCCCACCAAACCCTTTGTTTCCCTACCGTAAGCCTAACATTACAACCCTTTAAAGACCTCTTTGATAGTATTTCCTAGGTGCTTACGCCAAAGCGATGGAGGTTTGATCTATTCTCAAGCCTATGGTAATCTATGTACTAGGACCGGTTAATTAGTGTTTATCTCCCATTTCCAACTTGTTTTATTTCATATACACCCGAGAGATGTGAGTATCCAAACACCCCATGTGAGGTGCTAGTAGGTAATTTCCGTGCTTGTTATGACTTTTTCGGGGCTTATATGTGTTGTGGATTGTTTTAAACCAATGCTTTATGACCCCTAACTTATAAACTAATTGGCTAAAAGCACATTTGCTTGAGGACAAGCAAATACCAAGTGTAGGGATATTTGATAAGGTTTTAAATGTACCTTTTGACGGTCGTTTAAGCCCTATTTGATCACTTTTGTATCCGTTATTACTTAATATCGTTCCTTTTCACTTTTAGGTCTCTCGAAGGCAAATTGCTGGAATGACACATATTTGGACGAAAAGGCGCGGATATACGAAGAAAATGGCCAAAGTCAAGAATCGAGACACTTGAGCTGTTGAAATACAAGGGGACGGCGTCAGGTGTTACATGCGACGCCGTCGCATCACTTTTGTGACGGCTCAATAGCCAAATTGCTTATTTTCAAGTGACGGTGTCAGGCTTTAAAAGAGTAGGTCGTCGCAACTCAAACGGCCTAGATTTGATCCGTGAGGCGGTCGAGACTAAAGGGGACCGCGTCACAAGCATAAGGTGACGCCGTCGCAAGACTAACGTGGCCAAGACAAAACCCTAATGACGCGGCGTCACAAATCAAAGCAAGGACCCGTCGCGATTGTAATCTTATATATAGAATCCGAATTTTACAGATTGTGTGTGTAGTCTTTTGGAGTAAAAACCTAAACCGAACCAAGGCTGTCTTGTACAGTATTTTAGGGTTCAAACCCTATCTTACATCAAGATAAGTGTTTTACTTCATTAATTCAATTATGTCTTCAATTACTTATGTGTATGCTTGCATGTTCTCCATGTCCGGCTAATTTATTTGTGTGTTTGATTAGGGAATATGAAACTTAATTATCGATTATTGATTGGTTGTCTCTTATCTTAATTGTTAATGATCTAGTAATGCGATAGGTCATTCGTTGTGTAGTTAATGCTTGATTAATCTTTGTGAACCTTAGACTATAACACCTAGAGTAGTTGTAGGCTAAACCATCCAAAAGAGTACCTTAGAGTTAGAGTCTATAATTCCTAGAGATTTTGTAGACGACACCCTTTGGTAGTTTCAAAGAGTTAGGGACAAACGCATACCCTACGACTTTTAGACACACAACGCGATTAAGAATAAGGACGTGACAATTCAACCATCAATAGGAGATAATTAAGGAGTAATAAAACCTAAGTAAACACATCTTTAAACCATCATACGAGCACACAATAATTAGATATAGACTACATACACCTTAGATTAGATAATTAGACAAGTAGAGTAATCGGTAGAAATACCAACCCCCAAATCCAAACCCCGAGATTCGTACCTTTCTAATTCCTAAAAAACATAAAAAGATAAAAAATAATTTCCTCAACCCCAACCTTAGCGTAGTAACTTCTCACTAGCATTCCTATTCCCCTAGAGAAAAATATCAATACCCGTGGCTTACCCTAATACTACAATACAACGATTAGGTTCATTGCCTAGGGTGTTACAAAACTTGCTCGAAGAAAAGGAAGTTCCTTTGACCCCGAACGACGCGTGTAGCGTTATCACGATCTCCTAAGCATTTAATCACAAAAGCCACAAATTTCACCAAACCCTAATTTTCTCAAAAATTAGGTGTTTATCAAAAAACTTAAAGATCAATGAAATCAACCACAAGATCTATCAATTAACACAAGTTAATTGACAAATCAGCTTTCTGAATCAAAAAATCCCCAAATTTAACGAAACCCTAATTTTTCAAAACGATTTTCGAGCAACACGGCTCGATATCATGAAGAAAATAGATTCAAATGATAACAAAATACTTTTATTACTCAGAAAACAAGATTACAATCATCAAATCACTATTCTCAAACAAGATTCTAACCAGAACACAATATTTGATCTCAATCAAATATAACAATATCGAACATCAAGAATAACAAGTTTTGATCAAGAGAATCAAGAACACAATTAGGGTTTACAAGAGAGTATTTTAGAGAGAAGTATTTTTGAGAGAGAGAGAGAGAGTCGTAATCAGAGATTTTGTCTTTCTCTATATATAGCCACACAAATTAAGTCTTGCACCCTCTTCTTTATCAACTTGCTAAAACAGACCCAAAGTATTCCATAGCTTTAATATATTTATACTTCAAGTCCCTTAAGGTTCATAGAACTTCAACATCCATCTTCTTAACTTCTAATCAGTAAATAAGCTAAAACATAATAATCTGCAATTACAATAAGCAGAATCAGATTACAAATAAGCTCTTAGATTATAAATCTCAACAATTAACCATGGCTTGCTCTCTTTGAAGCACTGCCTTTCAAGTTCCCAAGACACGTTGAAGATGAACCCTATCCATCACAAACACAATAAATTTCATTCAAAAAAGTCACATTTGACTCTTCAGGTCAAACGGGTCATTTTGGTCAGAAAAGTATTGATTAGACTAAGCACAAGTATACTTTACTTGGAATTTTCTTCATGAACCGCATCACTTGTGTTATTTTCGTACTAAAAATTGTTACAAAAGTCAAAATGTGTGACATGATTATATCTGAATCAGCCTTTGTTCATCCAATCCATAAACAACTACTTGGGAACAGCGATAAACCAACATTATCAGATTATTTAATTATAAATTTTTATGTGTCACAGTAATCACTTCAAAATTGCACATCCAAATGTCACATATATGCAACGTTTGAAAAGTTTAAAGGGTGTTTGGGATTGCTTATTCAAGTTACTCATATTTGGGGCAAATAAACAGTTTAAAGCGTTTGGATAAAATGTTTTTTACTACTTATAAATCTATATATGCATAAGGTTTCTGATTGTGAATTTGTGGGTAAGCTAGTTCTTGTGTCCATATGCAAATGCAACTATGGTCACTACTCACCGATTACTATATCTGTTGTAGTTTTACTAGGGGTGGCAATCGAGTCGTGTTCGTATTAACCTATCCGGGTTCGCGTGTTGGCGGGTTAGTATAGCCTTTACCCAAACACGACCCATTTATTAATCGTGTCAAGAAACTCAACCCTAACCCATACATGCATAACACGTGTAACTCATTTGTGACCCGTTTAACCCATTTAAGTAAACTAGATGAGTACCCGCGCCTAGCGGCAGCGATGTCTAGTTTTCTGCAAAGTTCCGATGACCCATAAGTTTCTTTCAACAAACGGTATTTGTAGCATTAGAGAATCGTTTTAATAACTACAATTCGATGCGGTTGCATAGCAGCATAAATATATAGTTTTTAAAAAATTATGTGGAGTCGATCTAAGTGTGTGAGTATATTTTCTAATATGATTGTTTTAAGTTATTAAGATTTTTAGTAATAATAGATTCAAGAATTACAAAAAGCAACGGTATTATGTAGTTGGCAATATTATATTGTAGTTTAGAGGTATAGCCAACATGTGTGACCGTTTTTTCTTGTTTTGTCAGTTATTTAGGCAGTGATAACTATTTTTTTACATGTGTAACGTTTATCATTTGGTGTGTGGCTTTTAAAATTGTAACTTTGCAAATTGGATATCACCATATAAGATTATTTTGTACTATCAATTAGTATAGATATTTATGCATTGTTCAAAGCTATTTGTTTGAGGTACAAATAATTATCGCTAAAGATAACAATACTATTTATTTTTGTGATTTTAATAAACTTACATAAAATTATTGATACACTGGACAAAGGGCTATACAATATATATTAACTTTTAAACGACGATTCATATATGCTAGTCCCTTAAATGATGCAAGAGCAACATTTTTTAAAATAACATTATACAAATGACAAATTACATGTGTAAAAGCAAAATAAACAAAAAACTACAATTACTTGGTTTCTCCTTTCAAAAAAATTGTCACGGGTTCCACAACTACTTCATCATTTATCATATAATTTTGTCAAATTTAAAACCCGATTTCACCCGGTGGTTCAACCGTTGAACCGTTCCGATAAAAAACAGTCGATTTAAACCGAAGTCAAACCGATAGGTTGGGTAGAAAAATGTCAAATTAAACCGGGTCACCGCCGGGTTTGAAGCGCCCGGGTCAACCCGTTATCGGTTTCAACAGGTCAATCCGGTATCGGTTTCAACGGGTCAACCCAGTATCGGTTTCAATTGGTTGTTTTTAATTAGGTAGATGTGCTTTTAATTGGGTGTACAATGTGAATAAATTATTGTACTTTTAAGTAATGAGGTATTTTAATAGGAGTATTAATTATATTATTTATTTCTCTCTCCATTGATCATGTTTTCAACATTCAACTTTCAACATTTTTCACTTTTTCCACTTTGACCATTTTTCCATTTTATATAGTATAGATATGTCAAGCAGTGAATAAAGTTGATGGTTTGTCGATTTAACTAGTTTAAATGTAAAAAATGTTATAACGATCTAAAATATGATAAGAATAACATACAATTAACCATGCGTCAATTTTCTGAATTATAAGCGTTAATTTTCATGATATTTAAGGTATAAACTTATAATTCACTCGTACTAAGTAAATAAAAAAATACACTTAATCCATATCCAACATAAAAATCAGGTTATATATTTTATTTTTAAGGTCTTATATACTTAAACGGGTTCACGGGTTGACCTGTTTAATACTTGCTCAACCTGAAACACGACCCGTTTATTAAACGGGTTAGACGGGTTGACCCGCTTATGACCCAAACCTATTTATCCTCAACCCAAACTGTTTAACTTATTCGTTCGCTATCGTGTCGTGTCGAGAATTGTCACCCCTAGTTTTTACTTACTGACATGTATTTTTGTGTATTATTATTTTTGTTTCGAAAGTATTTTTAGGTATTACTCCGTTGTTTTTTAGTTTTGAATTAAAAGTCAACTATTTTGTTTTTTTTGGTTCGTCTGAAGATACGTGTGTATTTTTTTATAAATCAATTACCAATACATCCCATATACACTATCACTTTACTAAAACATACTTAATATTTTCTCTTTCTCCAATATGTCCAAGTTGGTGCGCATCAATGGATTTTGGGCACCAAATAATAAAGTATTGCTATACAAAAGTATTTTGGTCTGAGGGAAAGAAAGACATTTATTGTGGTCATGAGGTAATGTTTTGGGCACCAAATGATTAATGCTACATCAATTACCTCAACAACCACAACATAATATGCTTCAAAATAATTTGGTGCGCAAAGTAAATGTTTTGGGCACCAAAAATTAGGTGTCACATCCACGTTGGTCAATAAATTAATTCTGGTGCTTTGTTGAATATTTTGGTGCGCAATGGAGGTGTTTTGGGCATCAAAAATTACGTGTCACATCCCCATTGGTTAATAAAATAATTATGGTGCTTTTTTTTATAGTTGATGCTTTGTTTAATTTTTGGTGCGCAAGGGTGGTGTTTTGGGCACCAAAAATATAAGTGCCACATTCTCATTGATTCAAAAATAAGTCTGGTGTTTTGTTTTAATTTTTGGTGCGCAAAGTTTGGTGCGTGGGCACCAAAAATGATCAAAAATATTTATACGGTCCAAATACATCCTTTTATGAAAATACCCTAGTAAATACGACCATTTATAAAAATTAGCCTTTTTTTATTGTAATCAATCAAAATACTTTTTCAAAGGTTATTATGATATTGTTAGAAAAGTAACTTAAATTTTAAGAGTTATTTGGTAAAGAGGTGAGATCAATACAAAACACATCTAATCTAAAGAACAAATCATAAGATCTCAACCATTCATCTTTTTTTCATCCAATGGATGAGATGAAAGCAAAAATTAACAAAGGAAGGGTAAAAATGTAATTCTATAAAAACCCACTTTTCACCCTTTTTTTAAAAAACAACATATCTTGCAAACGGTAAATCTTCAAGCTAGAAAAAATACACCATCGCGACGAGAAAAAAATCATCTTTCTATTGATATGCACTTTTATATACTTTCGACGTAATTTTTTCAAAATTTTCTTCCGAAAAATCCCGGGATTCGTATAAAACTCCCACGGTTAAAAAATCCCACGAGATTCGTAAAAAGACGAAATTTTTTTTTTCCAAAATTTCTGTCCAGAAAAATCCCACGGGATTCGTAAAAAAATCCCACGGGATTCGTAAAAAATCCCACGGGATTCGTAAAAAGACAGAACTTTTTTTTTATCAAAATTTCCGTCCAGAAAAATCCCACGAGATTCGTAAAAAATCACACGGGATTCGTAAAAAAATCCCACGGGATTCGTAAAAAGACGAACTTTTTTTTTCAAAATTTCCGTCCAGAAAAATCCCACGGGATTCGTAAAAAGACAAACTTTTTTTTTTCAAAATTTCCGTCTAGAAAAATCCCATGGGATTCGTAAAAAAATCTCACGGGATTCGTAAAAAATTCACTTGTGATTTGTATAAATCCCACGGGATTACGTATAATCCCATGAGATTCTATATAAATCAATGGGATTTTGTATAAATCACAAAAGATACGTCAAAAGAATCACTAGACTAGATACAATATATGACATCCCTCCTCAGAAGATAATAACAAGATAATCACTAGACTAGATCACTCAAATATATTTTCTAAAGAGAGAAATACCAAGGGTCCAAGGTCATTATTGCTACTAGTCAGATAAATGAAATGACAAGTATTGTATCTAGTTTGAAAAAAAGTTTTTCAACTTTTTTTTTGGTCGTTGAACCTAAACACATTTGACAGTTACCACCATCACAAGCATTAATTGTCATCAATATTTATAGGCCAAAATGTCATAGGAGAGAAAACACGACTTATAGCACTTCAATTAATCAATTACAGCTACATTTCTGTCTATAACTAATTCATCATCGACATAAAAATCACAGCAGTTCACTAATAAAACCAGTTACTGATTCGGCCACCACAAATCCGATAACCCCCGCCTCATTTATGGCGGATCGACGAACTCGCTGCCACAGATCCGACGGTCCGCAGATCCAGCCGCCACGCCCGCACCTCCCCCACACACACATACAATCACAGATCCGGCCGCCATCAACGTCATATCGATGATGGTTTATGGTGATATGGCGGATCGACAACGGTTTTGGTGTTTTGTGTGTGAGAGTTTCGTGAGAAAGAGTGTGTCTGACTAGATATGTGTGGCGAGGAATATAAGAATGGCGGAGTTGAGTGAAAATTACAAAAATGCCCCTATGTGCTTTTATTAGTTTAAATAAATGATTTAATCTAGCCATTTGATCAAAGTTAAATCAATGGTTGTGATTGCTTGCTTTGTTCTTTAAAGAAATCTTGTTCCGTATGGAACTTTTCTCATTGGTAAATTGGTAATTTGTATGAATTGTTTCACAAGTTTGGTTACAATTTGGAAACTATTATATGACAATTAATTTAGTCTATAAATAAGGATTGATAGCTTCAGAATTCTTTGCAACTTTTGACTAGTTTGGTACTTTTGAAATTAGAATTTGGTACCTTTTGAATTAGAATTTGGTACTTTTGAATTGGAATTTTGTGTTTGTTATCGTTGAATTTGGTTTTGTATTTGATTTGGTAATTTGAATAAAGCTTCCGCTTCGTTTGTTCGAATTTGTTATTTGTTTCATTTTTGAATTACCAACAAATATTTTATTGATGGACACTGTAATACTCAGAAATTTCCAAACTATGTGAAACTTGGAATTAATTTTTTTTAATTTAGGACAAGAGAGTAACTATCTGGATTACCTTAACAGTGAAAACCTCATTTACCTCATTCACCTACAAAGAAGCTAGCTAAGCCAGTTGGTAAGAGTGTGGCATGAACCGAAATGTACATTGATTGACGTGCTCCATCACTATGAATCGTAATAATGTTGTCCACTTACACAGGAGTATAGGAATGGGTAATGGGTAAACTGTTAGTTCTAGAATAACCTCAACAATGCCACCAATGTTTATAGCAGAGTTATGTTGACAATTAGCTTGCCCATTTCGAGTAATTACCACTCGTTTAGGCCTTGGTATTGCTGATAAAAAAAACAATCGAGTTCACAGATGGCCCCATTGTCATTTAAATGCATGGATATAAGTTATAACCACAATAAACAAGCTGGAAACAACCTTATGCAAATTAGAGCTTCTCATTATTTGACCTTATCAGAAAAGGCAAAATCAAACTATCCTCTCCTTGTCATGCTTAGGATTGGGGTCTTCAAATACATATCTTTGTCCCACATCGGAAGATAGAAAACAATAAATGTGTTTATATATAAATAAGGTGTGTTTTATAAATGTGATTTGGGAAAGGTGATAGATAGTGTTCTTGATCACTCTCTTCAAAATACATTAATCTGTGTCCATATTTTTATGACTTTTTATAGTGCTGTAGTTTTTGTTATTTCTTTTTACTTACGTACATACTAATGTATTTTTATGTATTGTTGTTTTAGTTTCGAACTAAATGTCAACTATTATATTTTGGCCTCTGTAAAAGTTACATATGTATTTTCATATTTTTAATGGATTAAATTTTTTTTAAAGTTATTATGATATTTTGTCGGTGGACAGTGCAATAGTCTTACATTTATCAAACTATGTGAAACTTGAAAGTAAAAAATTTAACTTAGAACAATAGAGTAGCTATCCAGATAACGTTAATAGTGAAAACCTCATTTACCTCATTCACTTACAAAGAAGCTAGCTGAGCCAGATGTTAAGAGTGTGGCAAGAACCAAAATGTACATTGAATGACCTGCTCCATCACTATGGATAAAAAAAAATGCAGTCGACATAAGGAGTATCGCAATGGGGTAATGGGTAAATGATTAGTTTTGGAAAAACCTTACCAAAGCCACCAATGTTTATAGCAGAGACGCATTAACAATTAGCTTGTTGGCAAACAAAAGTCGCATACTCGAAATCACTGGTGGCCGCATGCCCACATTACTATAAAAATGCATGGATATAACCACAATAGACCACATGAACACCACCTTATGCAAATTAAAGCCTCTCATTTTTGGGACACAATCTTATGCAAATTAGAGCTTCTCATTTTTTTTGAAATCAAACTATCCTCTGCTTGTCCCACATCGGAAGATAAAAGAAAGAAATGTGTGTATTTATACACGAGATTTCTACATAAACGTAAGTTGGAATGATTGCAGATGGCTATTAATAATCATCATATACACTAATTTCAATTATTTATTATCTTATTTTTCTTCGGATTTTTCAAACACCACTTCTTATTATTTCATTTAATTGGGATTTTTCAAACATTTTTTTATTGGTAATTGTTATTTTTTTGTATTTCATTTTTACTTTGGGTTTTTCAAACATTTTGTGAGGGAACGGGCACATCGCTCTCCTGCCGTGAGTCCTTAAAGGCAGGAGAGAGTGGAGCATATTAGTGACGTGTTTCCTAGTGTTCATATTCAAACTATTTGACTTAATAGAGGTTTGCTCACTGGTAACTTATAGCTAATTTCTAACAGAGAAACAAGAATGTCAAAGAAAGGATTGAAACGCTCACCAATACTCTTGTTAGAGTGTGTACATCTAAGTCAAAGATTCATCCTATCCAGATAACTTTGACAGTGAAAACCTCATCTACTTCATTCACTTACAAAGAAATTAGATAAGCCAATTGCTAAGAGCGTGGCATGAACCACGATGTACATTGAATGATGTGCTTCGTTACTATGATATGAAGTAATGTTGTCAGCATATAAAGGAGTGTCGGAACAAGTAATGGTAGTTTTGGAATAACCTCACCAATGCCACCAATGTTTATAGCGGAGACGCCTTGACAAATAGCTTGCCAATTCCGGTTAATTACTACTTGTTTAGGGTAATGTTGGCAAACAAAATTTGAATACTTGATCACTGATAACGTTTGGAAACTAATGATAGTTGGGCAATATCTAAGTTAAATAATGCTACATGTTCTTACTTGACTACTTGTATAGTATTGTTATCATATTTCTAAAAATGGTATTTTTACTTATAGTATTCAACTTTCTCTGTGGCAGTTAGACGGTGGCCAACGCTACGAAATCCTCATTCTACGGGTGCAACACAGGAAGTCCTCTTTCAATAAAGACCACCGGCCCTGCAAGTTTTACCATAGACATAGTCGGTTCACACAATTTTATTTGCAGAATACTTAACCACTGTTCTCAAAACCAAAAATTGTCTATCAACGCTAACGCCAACACCAACACTCGCAACACCCCTCCTTCTCCCGGGTCTCCCCCCTCTTCTCGTGTACCTCCTGCAACAAAGAAGAGTGGAGCCAGTACACTGGCTATGGCTATATATGTGAACTTTGTCTCAAATATATGTTTATAGGCTTAATGGTGTAATCAAACTAGTTCAATTCTCATTTCTCACACTTTTAGTTTTTGTTTCTTATTTCTCTCTGTCTTATTTAGACTTTACCTTATAACGGTATTGTGAACAAGTTTATCAGAATATCTACGTTAAATTACTTACTTTGCAAATCTGTCTTTGGGTCTGATGGATTTGGTAAAGGCGACTTTTGAGTGAAAGAAGCCCAATTTAGTAGTTTGTCAAAATCTATAAAACCAGTTTTGTGTTTATTTCATAACATTTCATATATGTTTTATTGAGTAAGGATCAAATGAGAAATAAAATTAAAATGAGAAGGTGAGAAGAAACCACGTACCGCACATTTCAGATGCACCTAAAGAAATAGATGCATGTCCCCTTAAATTTCTCCTCCTCATTTGAAATGTGTGGCTCAAATTTCTTCTCATTCTTCTTATTTCAATTTTTCTTCTCACTAGATCTCTTCTCATGTTTTATTTACCAATGTCACAAGTTATTTTCAGATAGGAAGTTATATATCTTTCGTGACATGCAGGTCGTAATATACAATGTCCCACATCGGAAGGGAATACAAAGAAATGTGTATATATTCATAACTATATACACTAATGTTTTATTTTGCTTTAAAATTAAATGCCAACTATTTTATTTTGGTTTGTCACAAAACATGGGTCTATGTTTATATTTTAATTAATTAAAATATTTTTGTTGATGCACAATGTAATAGTCTCGCATTTGTTAAATTTCGTGATACTTGAAAGTAAACAAAATTTAGAACGAGAGAGTAGCTATCCAGATAATTTTGATAGTGAAAACCTCATTTACCTCATTCACTTCCAAAGAAGCTGGCTAAGTCAGTTGCTATGAGTGTACGTGGCATGAACCGAAATGTACATTGAACGACGTGCTCCATCACTATGAATCGAGAAATAATGTTGTCCGACATATGAAAGAGTGTTGGAATGCGATAACGGGCGGTTAGGTTTAGAATAATCAAAAATAGGTCAGAACTATCCGGTAAAAGATAGTTCACCCGACCTATTTTTCAAAATGTCCGTACCGCGTCAAACGGATTTATAACGAAAGTAACTTATGACCTCTCAAACTTTCCTAAACTCCGCCCTTAAACTGCATTTTAGCTCGACTACCTCACTTCACCATCATTTTTATCTAGGATCGACTCGATGGACAAAAGTTCAGCGTTATGACTTTTAGATAATGTTACAAGCTTTCTAAAATCATTGAGTTTGTTTCCTAACACTCGATATTCACTATTTTACGACTAGCTTTTCGAGGCCACTTAGCCACTTTCACCTAATTATCAAAGTACATTATTATTTATCACTTAACGACTATTGTAGGATGTTGTTTCAACGTAAGTACTTGTAAAGTATTTTATAACATGACGAGATGTCATAAACGCGATATTTCGACGATAAACTTTATTTTTAAAATGCACAAGTGGTATGGATATCATATGAGTTTGCATGCACGACATTGTTTCATGACTTACATTAGAACATATCATTCATATTAGGTTGCGATAGAGATTGCACCTCATTTCGTGTACCCACTTTTGTCATCATAATCATTGCATCGGTGAGTTCGTGAGCCCCACTTTTACTCGTTTAATTGTTTTATAAACTCTTCGGAGGAGATACATGCTCAAGTACTTGCTTTTACTTTACAGTTATATGAACTTAAATAACTGTTGTTTCACTACTTATGCTAGTAAGTAGATTATGCCCAACTAAATTGATACTATGTTATGAATAATATTATTTGAACCACTTCCCTTGATTTTGATCCCTTCGACATATATATTTGAACTCTTTTAACTTGATAGGAACCTTTTGGCATAGATTTGAACACTTTAATTTGATTTAATTCTTTTGACATATAATTAATCTCTTTTAACTTGATTTAAAACATTTTGACATATAATTAATCTCTTTTAACTTAATATTGAACATTTTGACTATTTTGAACTTGTTTGACTTTATATTGAACTTTTTGACTATTTTGAACTTGTTTGACATAATATTGAACCCTTTGACTATTTTGAACCTTTTGATATGTTTCGAGCTCTTTGACTGTTTTGAACTTTTGAACTCAAAAAACTCTTGAACTTAATTACGAACATTTGAATGGAACACTTGGACTTAATTATGAACTTATGACTTGTTTTGAACTTAATGAACCGTACTCACTTTATATACGCTCCCCATGTTACGGAGCGTTATCGACTTAAAGCCTCCCTAGGAGCAAGCAAATTCTCCCATGTTCGAGTGTTCTTATTGTATATAATAGTTGTATGATGTACCGTTCGTACATTCGCATTGTTAGTCTCCTATCGGTAGGTAGTATGGATAGCGCTATTAGAGGTCGGCCAACCTCTCGTTCACTATGTTACGGACGCATATTATTTATTCTAGGGCTGCCCGACATACATTATTATATACGTGGTGCTATATTGTGAACTGTTATGACAATGTATACTTGACTACTAGACATACTACTTTTTGGCAGGGTTGTGAACATACGGTGTTGCAAGTTTTGTATGGGCGGAACTTGGAACTGAGTGGATTTACAATGCCTTTGCTTTGTGGACTGTTCTCAATGACCAAAATCTTAGTCTTTGCTGCATGAACATTCTTTAAAGGCTTTACAATTCAACCAAACTCTATGAACTCACTCAACCATTGTGTTGACACTTTTAGCATGTTTTATCTCAGGTATCTAAGGCATTCACTTCATGGCATGCATGTGGACTTATCATAGAGTCGCGGTGTCTATATGCACTTAACTATCGTTTGATTGTAACAAACTCATTTTGGTACATTGAAAATCTATTGGGACCTATGTTTTGTAAACTCTGATTATTTTACTTAATCAAATGATATTTTCAAAACGACCCTTTAGGTCGTTCAATATAATTGTAACTTTGATGCTATGACAGTCATCCCCCAGGTATTCCATTCCGCAAACAAGCTTAATTTGGGGTGTGACACCTAAAGCCCGCATTGAAGATTGCTAGACTCGGAACAATATGTTAGAAGACATTGAGGATTCCAGTTATCAAACCACGCAGAAGCCTTTTCGCCATTGCCTAACTTGACCCAAATATGAGGACGAACTTTATCACGAATTTGGTAATTTTCTCCCACCCAACTAACGCTAGCCCCAAACCGATATCCCAAAAACTTCGATGTTTAATCTTATATGCGTAGATCCATCTCACCCACATGGATTCCTTACGATTAATAAGCTTCCAAATATGAGCGGACATTAAGGCAACATTGAAAGTTTCAACCTTCCTAATACCAAGACCACCTTCCGATTTTGGGCGACAAACATCCTCCCAAGACTCCTTCAATTTACCCCATTTCATCTCTCCTTGACACCATAAAAACCCACACATCAATTGCTCGATATCATGGATTATCCCGGCGGGAAGAATGAGCACGGATGCCCAATATAAATGCATCGAAAACAATACCGACACAACAAGTTGTAGTCTCCCAGCGAAAGAAAGCCACTTATTTTTCCAGTCACCAATACGTTTACGAACACGCTCAACAATGATTTTACAATCCTTATAAAGCAATCTGGACGATATAAGCGGGACACCCAAGTACTTCACAGGAAGCGTACCTTGCTGAAACGGCATAAGCTGCATAATCGGATCTTTCACATGAGCATGAACATTACACATAAACACTGTACCTTTCGGTATGCTAGGAACGAGACCAGATACCTCTTTGAACTCATTCAACATGTCCATTAAGAAACAACCCCTCATAGTCAATAGGCACCACTACACAATCTGTAGATGTTGTGATTTTGGTAATTAAAATATACATGACATGTTATGCAATAAACGCAAAACTGGTTATATATTTTGACAAACTACTAACTTGGGGCCTATTTCATGAGACTCAAAAACATACTCGCAAAGTAAGTGATTTATTCTGATACTCGTGTTCACAATACACTTTTAAGGAAAAGTCTAAATAAGACATTGGAGAAATAAAAAACAAAAACTAAAAGTGTGACAAATGAGAATTGAATTAGTTTGATTACACCATCTAGCCTATAAACATTAGAGACAAAGTTCCTATAGCCATAGCCGGTGCACTCTTCTTCGATGCAGGAGGTACACATGAGGAGAAGGAGACCCGCGTGAAGGAGGGGGTGTTGCGGTGCTAGTATTCGTGTTGGCGTTAGCGTTGATAGACATTTTTTAGTTTTGAGAACAATGGTTAAGGACTGTGCAAACAAAACAGTGTGATCCAACATTTTCCATATGGTGAAACTTGTAGGGCCGGTGGTTTAAATCGAAAGAGGATTTCATGTGTTGCACCCATAGAATGAGGATTTTATAACGTTAGCCCCAATGTGACTGCCACTGACAAAGTTGAATCTGCAAGTGGAAAAAACCAATCTTAGAAAATATGACAAGAATACTATACAAGTAGTCAAGTAAGAACATGTAGCATGACTTAACTTAAATATTGCCCAACTATCATTAGGACAAAAAAGCAACATTTTCATTATACGTAATTATACAACTTTATGTAGTTTTGCCAAACATATTTGGTCTCGGAACATCTTTATAAAATAAATCTTAAGTTATTAAGTACTATATATGATTAAGTAATACCTGAAACATCATCACTAACAATCGAAGTCTGTTGTGATGCCTAAGTAGCATAAGGATCGCCATTCGTTGGAGTCGCCCATCCGGTGTTATCACTAGGTGTGTTGGTTGCCCCAAACACTCTTGGTACAACCATCCATAGCATGACAGAATGGTTATTTCTCACCACCATATCTTTAAGCTAAAGTGACATTCTTATGTCTCCGTTACAAACTAGCTTTAAGTCGTTATAGAGTATGAGCAAAAATTAGAAAATACATTACCAATAAAAAGTTTGAAAAACCCAAAGTAAAATGAAATACGAAAATTACAATTACCAGTAAAAGAATAGGAAAGACAAAGATAGTGATCAAGAACCGTTTCCAAAACTATATGTGTCCAAAAACCTTATGTATATACATGTATATTTCTTTCTTTTATTTTCCAATGTGGGATACATATATCCATATGACGACTCCAATCCTCCTATCACAATTTTCACATACTAAGCATGACAAGGAGTGAAGGAGAGCATACTTTGATTTGTCTTTTCTTGTAAGGTTCAAAAATGCGAAGGTCAAATTTGCATAAGGTGGTGTTTATCATGTATATTGTGATTATATCCATGCATTTTTTATTTATTTTATTTATTTATATTATTTTATTATTTTTTAAATTAACATTACCCTAAGGCCTAAACAAGACCCGAAATAGGCAAGCTCATTGTTAATGCATGTCCGCTATAAACATTGGTGGCAATGGTGAGGTCATTCTAAACCTAACCGTTGACCCATTACCCCATCCCAACACTCCTTCATATGTTGACAACATTATTTCAATTCATAGTTATGGAGCATGTCATTCAGTGTACATTGTGGTTATTGCCACACTCTTTGCAATTTCTTTTGTAAGTGAATGACGTAAATAAGGTTTTCAATGTTAAAGTTATCCGGATAAGACAAATCTTTGACTTAGATGTACGCCACCGGTTGGAGTCTCCCATCCCTTGTCACCACCAACTGTATATGTTGTCACGACGACGCTGGTACAACCAACATAGATGATAGTAAAACCATCCAAAGCATCGTGGTCGCCCGCTGAATTTTGGAGGCCCTGTGCCACTATTACAAAAGACTCCTCATTAACAAAGTGTAATTTATATAATTTTTTGTATCTTATAATTACGTCTGCCTCTTATTTATGAAACAACTAAGTAGTAAGTTTTAAAAAAAAAAAAACCCTCATTATAATGCAAGATGCTTATAAGTAACAAAAAATATAGTATAAAACATTTTTCAAACACTTAAATACAACCCTAGAAACTTGTATTAAAAAAAAAAACCCACTCGTATTCTATTATTCCAAATGTTATTAGATCACATATGCTGAATAAATTTTTTTCAAAGTTAAAAGTATCAACTTTAAAGTTTAAACCATTTTGCATCTGTTAAAAAATGTATAATTAATAATAGTGACCAAACGGTAAGATATATAAACATTGGGGGTAAAAGTTATACATGTCATAAATTTATCATCTTCTTCCTCTTCAATCTGTATCAAACGCAAACCCCTGTTTCAACTTTTTTTTTATCACATGAAACTGATCAAATATACGTTATATTGGGTCGGAATCAAACTATCTAGATCACTCTATCATCAAATTAACACTAAAACTCAATTAAAACAGCATCAACGGCTAAAAATTTTGGGGCCCCTTAGAAAATGGAGGCCCTTAGCGGTCGAGCACCCTGCACATGCTCAGATCCGGCCCTGCAAAGCATGACAAAATGGTTATTTCTCACCATCTTCAAGCTAAAGACACATTCTATTTGTCTCTCTTAGAAACTAGCTTTAAGTAGAGCAACAAATGTATAATCAAAAACTATCTTCCTAAAGTGGCTATAAAGTATGAGCAAAGCCCAACGGCTAAAAATTTTGGGGCCCTTAAAATGGAGGCCCTGAGCCGTCGAGCACCCTGCACATGCTCAGATCCGGCCCTGTAAAGCATGACAAAATGGTTATTTCTCACCATCTTCAAGCTAAAGACACATTCTATTTGTCTCTCTTAGAAACTAGCTTTAAGTAGAGCAACAAATGTATAGTCAAAAACTATCTTCCTAAAGTGGCTATAAAGTATGAGCAAAGCCCAATAAGTCAAATAGTTTGCATATGAACACTAGAAAACACGTCGCAAATAAAATGTTTGAAGCCCTACGTAACATGAAATACAAAAAAGTTACAGCTACCAATAAAAAACTTGGATAAATTCAACTCATTATCAAGTGATTATGAACAATAGGTAGATTTCATCTGCATTACAATTACCTTGTAAAGAAACCTTATGTATATATAGACACCGATCTTTCTTTTAGCTTCTGATGTGGGATACCAACTCTCTTATCACATTTTTCACTTACTAAGCACGACAAAGAGAGGATACTTTGATTTGCTTTTACTAGTAAGGTCCAAAAACGAGAAGCTATAATTTGCATAAGGTGGTGTTCATCTTGTTTATTGTGGTTATATCCATGCAGTTTTATGGCAATGTGGTCACCAGTAATTTCGACTTTTGTTTGCCAACATTACCCTAAACGAGTAGTAATTACCCGAAATGAGCAAGCTAAGTACATGCGTCTCCGCTATAAACATTGGTGGCGTTGGTAAGGTTATTCCAAAACTAACTGTTTACCCGCAGGCTGTTGCCCGTTCCAACACTCTTTCATATATCGCAACGCTTCCGATTCATAGTAATGGAGCACGTCATTCAATGTCGACAACATTTATTCTGACTACCGACTTGTTTGGATAAATGGGTTAACCCATAGAATCCGCCAACTTCGTTGGATAACGAGTTTGCGTTGACAATCAGAACTGGTCTAATTACTCAAACAAAATCGTCACCATTATGCCTCAAAAATCCCTCGTTAACTTGGAATGAGTCACTTCACACAAAACAAAACTTACAAAATTACAATAGGATTGATGTTAAGTAGGTACGTTGTACCGAGACTTCTCCACATGAAAGTGTCCTTAAAAGTATAATGTAAAGTTAAGCAATGTGCTTACTTATAGTATGGTGAATATCTTTTAGCCCAAATTAGAAACTACTTAGAAATGCTAATTTTTTCTTTAAGAATAGGTGACTTAGTCTAGCTAATAAAGAAGGATAACTTAATTAGCTTAATCATGTTAATTAGTATTTCACCGTAATTACACCTAATTTAA
>OU343221.1:34039918-34129762 GCA_910596185.1 Chrysanthemum makinoi | reverse complement strand
CATAAAAGGTAAAAGGCTATTCACAAATAAATAATTGTAAAAAGAATAAATAAACTCATTTTGTTCATAAAATACTTGATCACCAAACTTGTCGACACTTAATATATTTCATTTTCGCTCAGAAATGCTGATAGATTCGTTTATGGGCTTTAAGTATTTAACGAATAAAATCACAAAATTTGTGTTAAACTAAGTCTGTATTATTGGTGGTATTTGGTTTTTTAAAGAAATTTGTTTAGTTAACAATTGTTACTTGTAGCAAAACTAAAATAATGTATTATCTTAGCAAAACCAATTAAAGGTGCTTTACCATTGATCAAGATAGTGATAGCTCATGAAGAAAGGAATCTTGATATGCCACCTAATAAACTTTTTTTTTATTGTTCAAGTTTTTTTATTTTATTTAAAAGATGAATAATCAAAGAGGCTTTTTGATCAGACCCTACTATGCACACACTGTGTCATCCTTAAACAACTTTGATTGCATGAAAACAAACATGCAAACTACAAGAAAATCAAGGCTTTTTATCATTGATTCCACTACATTTTCCCACAAATATGTTGTTTTCAAGAAAATTTCTAAGAACTTTCCTTTAGTGCTTTTGGAATGTGCAGATAGAATCATAGAAAAGTACTTGAATAATATGCAAATAGTTACTGTATTTCTCTTGTATTGCTTACCTAGCATGTGAAATGAAAGTTGAATCAGATAAAATTTTGTTATATATATATTGTCCATATCAACTCGACATATGTATTTCCAGCTGCATTTGCATTGTAAATTAGTATACGCGGTTGAGGCAATGCACGAACACAGTGTGAACCTTGTGCCGAAAGGGTCACCAACATGGTTTGAAAAGTTAGTTAATATTCTCCACATCTTTGTTGTGTTATCTTTTATGTTCATACTATACCAGACGGGACCAAAAAGCCCCTACTAGAATTCACCTTTACGATATTCTCCAAAAGGACAATGCTTTAGAAGAGCTATGTATCGAAAAAATTCTTAAAAGGGATAAAAGTTATAGGATTTGCAAAAGATTTGTGTGCTTCCAACAAAAATTAGTTCATATGGACTTACTCCAACTTCAAACCACCAAATCACTTGTCATCCACAACGTCACGTACACTTTTACCCCACTTCCCCATTTTCTTGATCTATCGACATTGTACATTCATATGAACATGGATTCGACGTCACAAACACTTTTACCCCGCCATACTATTTACAGTAACACTTTATCTCACTTGTGTGAAGGTTTATGTTTTCTTCCTCATATGTTTAATGTTTTAGATTGCAAGTGTGAATAAGTTATTGATTACAAAATTTTGATAATGATGAATGATTTACACCTAGAAATGCATAATATGCAAATGAAAAATATTCCAAAAAGAAATATTTACCTTTTTCAGAAAGTGGGTGTATGCAATGCTGATGCAGATGAGGTAAGACCGTAAGAGTGGTGTCAATGTTTGTTTGTGTTGTGTTGTCAAATAAAATAGAACTATGAAAGTGACCAAAGTTATTGTGGAACTTGAAAAGGTTCTCTTTAGAGGCAAGTAAAGAAAACTTCAATGAATTATTATCCCTTAATTTATAGAGTTTATGGTTTAAAGACTTTACTTTGACCCATTACTCAACCTTTTGACCCTACATTTTGCAACCAGTTAGAAGATAACAACCACCAAAACTATTGTGCAACACTGCAACTGTGCAAGAAAGCATGTCAAATAAAAGGGCTAATTATTGATTTAAAGCTAGTGCATGTTAATACCACAACATAAAGGATTTTTGAATAATAAATATACCTACATAGCATCTATGCAACCTTACAATATCCAAACAACAAGAATGAAGCTCAGGGAAAATTGAGATCAATAACCACTTTAGTATAGTCCTCATTTCCCGTTTCGTAATGGGTTTCTCGTGGTGTCGAAACCTCACTGCAGGCACTTTCACCACTTTCAAGTCAAATAATTCCGAAGCCTTTGAGTCCACCCGTGTCTGGATCAAGGTGTTGCAGCAGCTGGTTAGTCGGATACTCGGGCTCTTCATTGCGCTGAACATGAATTTGTAGATCTTGAATTCCCCATTTCTTTAGGACAAACAATACACACAAGAACATAAACAACCTAGTAAAATAAGCTCATTAAATCAATCAGAATAACTCACTGTTAACTAATGGTATGTTGGAAATTGAAAGAGTTTAACTTATCGCATGGAAAAATTCTGTTTAATTACACATTAAATGTGAAGTAAGAACTCTCCAACTTGAATAGTAGTATTATAATAAATAAGGGATAAGAATGCAATCATAGTTATAAGAACAAGGGCTATTATTACTTTATAATCTTTTATATAATAAAAGAATTACATCATTTCAGAGTGTTTTTGCAAAACCAAAAAAAAATTAAACCAATAGGAGAGCTCGAATTTGCCACGTAGGCAAAATCGAGCAATATGATTGGTCAATAGAAAGTCAAAATTAAATTGGTTTTGGTCAAACTTAATAATTTTGGTGAAGAAATTTGGTTAATAAAAAAATGCATAAAAATATAGGTGTCAAATTTATGAAAACATAAACTTAAAAAAAGATGGAGTAATTAATAAAACTTTAGTGGTTGAAATTTAAATAAATTATATATGAGTGTAAAATTATAAGTTTCCATGTTTTTTAATAAGTTTAGAAAAAAAACAAATAACCCCTTACACTTTATACCCCTATACTTTATAATATTAGTAACGGGAATATAAATACGTGAGTTTATTGGGGCACACACGTAAGCAAAATCGTGAGATGTGGTTGGTTAATAAAAGTCAAAATTAAATTGATTTTGGTCAACCTTTAAAGCTGGACACAGTCAGCTGACCAGGTCACCGGTGCCACATCACTTTCTCGACAAAATAACTTTGAAATGACCAATGTGGGGTGTAGGTCGAGGATCGGTCGAGGCAACCCAAAAACGAAAATCGGTCGTTTTTTCAACCGATATTTACACACACTTCTTTTTTTTTTTTTTTTTTTTAACGGTCATCGGTGGCAACTTGGTGGGTAATCGGTCATCGGAGAGAATTCATTATTTCGTCACGTAAGCAAAATCGTGTGCTGTGATTGGTTAATAAAAGTCAAAGTTAAATTGATTTTTGTCAAACTTTAATAAATTTGGTAAAAAAATTTGGATGATAGAAAAAACACATAAAAATATAGGTGTCAAATTTGTGAAAACAAAAACTTAAAAAAAAGATGAGGTAATTAATAAAGCTTTAGTGGTTGGATTTTTAAAAATTATATAGAGTTAAGTGTAATGTTATAAGCTTATATGTTTATTAATAACTTTGGATTATAAACAAATACCCCATTATACTTTATACCATTTATACTTTATATCTTAAAAAATACAATGTATATGTTGTTTTAAAATAACAACATATAAATTTGCATAAGATTATAAGTATCAACTTTTTTACTTTTTACGTTTAATAAGGACCCACTTACTTCATTTTTAAAAGTTTAACTTATGTGGACACGAGTTTACATTTTAAATACGCTAAATTCTGAAAGAAATATAATTATCAAATTGTAAGCACGGGTTACTTTAATATAAAAAAATACTATGATTATACTTATAACAATATTTGTAAAAACAAAAACTTAAAAATATAGGGTAATTAATAAAACTTTAGTGGTTGAATTTTTAAAAATTATATAAGGTTAAGTGTAATATTATAAGTTTTCATGTTTTATAATAACTTTAGAAATTAAATAAATTCACCTTTATACTTATATCCTATACTTTATATATTAAAATACAATATATATATGCTGTTTTAAAATTACAACATATAAATACGCATAGGATTATAAATATCAAAATATTTCTTTTACTATATAAGTTCAGTAAGGACTCATTTATTTTATTTTAAAATTTGATTATGTGGACACGAATTTGAATATTAAATACGGCTAAATTTTTGAAAACGAAAATATAATTATCAAATTGTAAGTACGAGTTACTGTAATATGAAAAAAAAATATATACGTGATTGTACTTATAACAACGAATCATGTAATTTTTATTAATTTATATAAGGATATGTAGAAAAACATTTTTTTAAAACTTTAAGGAATATATTTTAAATTCATCGACAGATTATGTGTTACTAAACTTCATCTTGTGTGACATAATATTAGTAGTGAAATTTAAATAGCAACATCAACATACGTATGCATAAATATAGTTAAATATAGAGTTATCTAAGAGAAATTTTTACAAAATTTTATTTTAACAAATTTTAATGGATATTAATATATAATAGAAAACTCGTGCATAAGTATATAATATGTAATTACCTTTAAACACAAAATATTCAGTATTAATACAAAATAATTTTTTTTTTGTCAAAACACCGTGCGTGCACGGGTATTATAACTAGTATTGTAATATATGAATTAGTATTTACTGAGAGATTAGACTTTTTCTGTTTCAGGGGGGTTACAAAATTTGCAAGGATAGTGACCTCTTAAGACACATATATAGTTGTTGTTCCTGGCTTAGTTAACAAGGTCAAGTTAGAGTTTGGCTTGCGTCAAACAGCTGAAGTTGATATTCATTTACCTCTTTTGCTGCATCACTATGTTGGCCTTTATAACGGGATCTATGGTCTAAACGTTTCAATCACAAGTATACCGAATGAAAGTTGTGCAAAGATTAAGTAAACTGTAAATGTGTTTATGCATTAATCAAATATGTCATCATTATGTTTACAAACAAATGTATCGAGTATATATACTGTAATGAAAGGGTACATTGAACCATTGTGTCGGTTCTGTGATTTGGACAGTTATTTGTAACTGTTTCGTAAGCTGTGGTAGCTTGCTTTGACTTTTGTATGGTTGACTTTTGTTGACCGGTCATTTGGTTGTGGAGGTTTAGATGGGTCGATGGTGATTAACCCAATATTCTCCCCTTAATCACAATCGGCTTGCTTTAGATCTTTGACTCCAATTAGTTGTCTCATCGTGAGGAATCTAATCTTGGGTAATGCCTTTGATATGTCAGCCTTCTGAAACTCTCCACTTATAAATTGACTTGTAGGTCTTCTCTTTCGAGCAT
Source organism: Chrysanthemum makinoi (assembly GCA_910596185.1). Classification (NCBI taxonomy): domain Eukaryota; kingdom Viridiplantae; phylum Streptophyta; class Magnoliopsida; order Asterales; family Asteraceae; genus Chrysanthemum; species Chrysanthemum makinoi. The sequence continues at coordinate 34,124,647 of OU343221.1, read as the reverse complement.
TCTCTTATAAAGTGGTACTTTATGTCAATGTGCTTCTTCCGTGAAATACGGATTCTTCATTAGTTCAATGGCGGACTTGTTGTCGACCAGATTGTAACTTTTCTTCTTCGTGTGTGCAAGCTTGCTAAGCATCTCTTTAACCATAATGCTTGTTCTTTGCTGCTTTGTTGCTGCAATAAATTCGGACTCACATGATGATAAAGCTACCGTGGCTTGCTTTTGTGTACTCAGTGATTGGTGATTCACCGTAGTAGAAGATAATTCCAGTAGTGCCTTTCCCTTCTTGAGTGTTGACTCCGTAGCTGCTGTCACTATAACCTTGTATCTGTTTTCTTCCATTGTACTTGTAGGTGATTCCATAATATTTTGTTCCTTTAACATAGCGTAGTACTTGCCTTATAGCTTTCATGTTGTTCCTTGGTTCTTGCATAAAACAACTAAGTAATCCAACGGAGTAACTTAAGTCGGGTCTTGTATGTAACAAGTATCGTAAGCATCCAATCAAGCTTCTATATTCAGTTGAGTTGACCGTTGTTTCTTCAGTGTTCTTTGTTAGTCTTGTTCCTGGATCCATAGGTATTAAAGTTTCGTTGCAATCTAGCATTCCATCTTCCTTTAGGATCTTGCTTGCGTAGGCGGATTGCTTTATTGATATGTCACCTCCGTTTGTTGTATTCAATTCCTAAGTAGTAGGATAGTAATCATAGGTCACTCATCTCGAATTTCTCTTCCATTTGAGCTTTGAACTTGTCTATTTCTTTTTTTGGTGTGCCAGTGATGATTAAATCATCCACATAGACTCCTACTAGAAGTATTGAGTCTTTTGACTTCTTTGTGTAGACAGCTTGTTCTAAAGCGCACTTCTTGAAATCTAAGGACTTCAAGGTATTATCTAACTTTATGTTCCATGCACGTGGTGCTTGTCTTAATCCGTATAGAGCTTTTATCAATCTGTAGACTTTTCCATTCTCTTTTATAAATCCTTCGGGTTGTGTAACATACACTTCTTCTTTTAAGTCTCCATGCAGAAATGCAGATTTGACGTCTAGGTGATGTACTTCCCATTTGTTATTAGCAGTTATTGCTAATAGTAATCGGGCCCTTTCCATTCTTTACTAGGGTGCAAAGACTTCTTCAAAGTCTATGCCATGCTCTTGTATGTAGCCTTTTGCTACTAGTCTAGCTTTATGCTTGACTATATTTTCATTAGCATCTTTCTTGGTCTTGAATACCCACTTTAATCCAATGGCTTTTTGTCCTTTTGGTAGAGTGGTTAGTTCCCATGTATTGTTTCTATTGATGGAATCTAATTCGACCTTCATTGCTTCGATCCATTTTTGATCGTTTGATGCTTCCTTGTAATTCTTGGTTCATCTTCACTAGTAATAAATGCTCTGGTAAAACTTCCTCGGTGTTTTCATATAGATCATTCAATGTTCTAAAACCTTGTAATGGTGTGTGATCAAAGTCTGGATGTAAATTCCGGGTTGTAGTTGAGTTACTTTGATTGGTTGAATGTCTTGAGGTAGTTGGTGAAATTTGAGTATTTATTCTTGATGAAATTGTAGATGGTGTGCGAAGTGTTTTTGATTGTGAGGGTGAGTGGTTCTGCGATGTTTCATATTCATGATCATCGTTTGCAGGGATATCATCGTCTTCTTCATCTGGTAGGTTTTCGTTTTCCTGATGTTCATTTGTGGCTTCAAGGTTTTCGACTTTGAAGTCAAACCATTCGGGTTTATCATTGGTGTGTTCATCTAGGTAATCCTTCCAGTCCCATGCTTCATCCTCCTTAACTACATCTAACACATATTCTTTGTGTTGTTGGATCAAACAATCTATAAGCTTTTGATCCTTGTTCGCTTCCTAAGTATACCATTTTGTTGCTTCTATCATCTAACTTTGTCAGATGTTGTGATGGTACCTTTGCATATGCTATGCAGCCAAAACTCTTAAAGTTTCTAAGTTTGGCTTTTTCTTCTTAATTGCTTCATATGGAGTGATGTCTTTTAAGGCTCTTGTAGGAACGCCAGAATGTATATATAGCGTGTCTACAGCTTGCCCAAAAATTTTGTGGCATGTTAGTTGCTTTCATCATACATCCTAGTAGACATGATTGTCCTATTTCTTCGTTCAACAACTCCATTTTGTTGTGGTGAGTAAGGTGCGGTTAGTTGTCGTGCTATGCCGTTCTCTTTGCAGTATTGAGTGAATTCGTTAGATGTGAATTCTCCTCCACGATCAGTTCTTAACATTTTCAATGTTATCCTTAGCTCCTTCTCTATTGTTTCTTTGTATTCCTTGAAAGTACTGAAAGCTTGATCTTTCGTACTTAGAAATACGCCACATATATCTTGAGTAGTCATCTACTAACAAGAATATATATCTCTTTCCAGATGGTGTTGGTGGTGTTATTGGTCCACATAAATCTTCGTAAACTAAATCTAATGGTGATGTTGATCTAGTTTTTGCTTTCTTGGGGAATGGTGCTCTGTGTTTACCAACTAAACAAACATCACAAATTTGTGTTGTATGTTTAATGGCTGGTATTCCTTGAACTAACTCTCTTTGAGTCATGGATTTTAATGATTCAAAGTTGAGGTGTCCTAATCGTCGTGCCTAACCAAGTGTTGTCACTTAGGTTTGCTAGTAAGCAAACAGTGTGCCTATCTTGTTGCTTTGTATAGACGGTTTCTTTGTCTTGTGACTTTCAAGAAGATTTTGTTGTCCATGTCATAAAGTCGTAGTTCATCGTCGTCCATTACAACTTTACAACCTATTTCGGTAAATTGTCCAAGGCTCAATAAATTGTTTTTCAAGCTAGGAATGTAATAGACTTGAGATATGATTCTTTGTTTCTCGTCTTCACATTCTAATAGGATTGAACCTTTTCCTTTAATCTCTACATGAGATCCATCTCCGAATCTTACTTTTCCACTAACGTTCTCATCTAGTTCTTTAAAGTGTTCTCTTATTCCAGTCATATGGTTACTAGCTCCATTGTCTAAGTACCATTGACTATCAACACTTGTCTCTTTATATCCTACATCTTCTTCGTGTAGCGAGACCTTTTGATCTTCTAGATTTGTTACATGTGGGTCTTCTAATATTGCCATTAATAAGGTAGGTTCTAAGTCCTCCTCGACAAGATTAGATTGCATACTAGTGTTTGGTTTTGAATAACACTTAGATGCATAATGACCATTCTTATTGCACTTGTAACATCTAACTTTGCTAAAATCAATATTCTGTTTGTTGAAGTGATTTTGAGTGTTTTATCCATCCTTCTTCTCGTGGTTATTTTTATCGTGGTTCTTCCATCCTTTATATTTTCCCGTCCGTCCTCGAAATTTTCCCTCTATTGTCATGTCGTGTGAACATCAGTTTGTCTTGACTGTCCACTTGTTTTCCTTTCTTGAACTTAATCCTTTCTTCGTAGGTCTTAAGTCTTCCTATTGCCTCTTCTAATGTCATTTCACTTAGATCGGAATATTGTTCTATAGATGCAACTATTTGCAGATACCTTTGGTACTGACATTTAGTAATTTCCGTACTAAGGCTTCATCTTCTATTGTGTGTCCTAGACTAGCGGCTTTGTTTACGAGAGTTGTGAGTTTGGTGGTGAAGGTGTCGATTGTTTCATCTTCCTTCATATATAACATCTCAAATTCGGATTTGAGTGTTTGTAATCTTGCTTGTTTAACTCTGTCTTCGCCAACGTGTCTAGTTTTCAAAGCATTCCAAATGTCTTTTGCGGTTTTATGCTTTGTTATTTGAAGTAATTGTTCTTCGGGTAAGGCTTGATAAAGGAAAGCAATAGCGGTTTTTTCCTTTTTCTTATCGGATTGAGTCGTTTCGGTCGGCTCAATTGTTTCCCATAAACCATTCGCTTCGAGAATGAATTGCCTTCAATGCCCATAATGAGTAATTCAGGGCTTTAGGATTGGTGAAATTGGGGTGTACTATTCGAAATGTTAGTCTGTGTGTTCCTTTTACCACGTCGTTTGTCATATCTTAAAATGACAATAAATCTCCAATAAAGAATTTTTAACACAAAGTGTTTTATTTAAAAAATTCTTTTTCTTAAAATGAGCTCTTAATGTTTTATCTTCCTCAAATGGGTGTAAACTTTTCTAGGTATAGTTTTAACAATTTTAAACTATACTTAGATTATATAAAAATGAATAACCTAGGTTAATTACTCCTACAAATTATTCCTAGTCAGTATTCTAAGTAGTGTAAAAATTAGGTTAGATATACTATACAAAATATGATAAGATTTTAATAATGTTTTAAAATAGCTTATCAAACTAAAATCAATATATATCAAAATATATAATGTAAAAATAAAGTGGCTTTTGAAAACTTTGGAACCTGGAGGGGTTGATGGTTTAACCCGATGCCTTAACTAAAATAAATATCCTGTGTGGCCCTTTAACTGTACACGCGTCCTTCCTTTCTTTTATTTATCTCTATTCTTTTGTTGAGATAATAACCCCACGCGTATATTTTTCCTTTTGAGATACTGTGTATTTTTTCAGTGTCTCTCTCTCTCTCTTCAGAAGATAACTTGTGATCTTCTCTCTTCTTCTCCAATACAACCGACGGTTGACCGGCCTCTTTTGATGGCTGTGGTTTTTGACCGTCCTTTCTACTATCTCCGGTGTGGTGTTCCTTTTACGAGCACTGTTGACCCTTCAATTTGAAACCTAGGGTTTCGGATTAATTGGGGGTTTTCTGATCCGAGAGTATTTTTACGATTGGAGTTTGCTAATGAATCAATTGGGGTTTTCAATTGATCCTTCTGGGCTTGATTCCGTTTAAGAACAGGTGTGTTCGTTCTAATTCGAATCTTTACTTTGTGCCCTAATTGATGACACTCGTATTTGTTTTTATTTCGAATCAAAATATCTAAACGATTAAGTTCGTTTTTTTTCTGATCCTGTTTTGGATTGGTAATGAAACTGGTTTCGAAAAAGAATTTTGCGAGTTTAATTTGTTGCCGGGTTGTGAGTAATCACCAAGTGATTATACCCCTGTTGCGACAAACTTTGAGACACAAAAATGACGTCGGGATTTGTGTTCTTAGCGATTTGCAAAAAAAATTTTATTTCGAGACTTGTTCTGTTTTTGATTCTGGAACTTTTACGAGTCTGGGTAAATGATGATTGTTGGTTGATAGACCAAACCGCTCTGATACCAATTGTTGGCCTTTATAACGGGATCTATGGTCTAAACGTTTCAATCACAAGTATACCGAATGAAAGTTGTGCAAAGATTAAGTAAACTGTAAATGTGTTTATGCATTAATCAAATATGTCATCATTATGTTTACAAACAAATGTATCGAGTATATATACTGTAATGAAAGGGTACATTGAACCATTGTGTCGGTTCTGTGATTTGGAAAGTTATTTGTAACTGTTTCTGTGACTGCTGTGTAACTGCTTCTTTGACTTTTGTATGGTTGACTTTTGTTGACCGGGTCATTTGGGTTGTGACGGGTTTAGATGGGTCGATGGTGATTAACCCAATACACTAACAGATGATTTAACTCTCTCCGCGATCTTGTAAATATCCTCCTGATAGACACAGAGTTAGCAAACCTCAACTAAACATTAATTGCAATCAAATTAGCGTCAATAAACTAGAGATTACATGTAATAGACATCTAACAAAAGTTCTATTAGACCATCCACTGCATACATCTTTAGGCACTTTTATGTAACAATCTATTGCCCAAAAATAAGAAAAGCAAATATTATAGAGCATATTTACCGTTTCAGGACCATGGATGATGCACCTAACAGTTTTTAACTCTGTAATTGATGGAATCTGCAGTTGAGGTCGACCGGTCTTTCTCCATCCTCTAACCTCTGTATCGTCAATGGTATCACCAACTAAATTCCTAAACCAGCCAGGAGTTAGTCTTCCAACCTCCATTAACTCAAAGAAATCACGGCGACATAGATAGTATGCTCCTGTGCTTAGTTGGAATGTAGAAAGATCTCCTCCAAGGGGCCCCGTTTTATTTGCCAAGGTTTCATTTGCTATATAGTCATCACTGAACACGAGGCTTGCACCACATTCATGTACCTCAAAACCAGTCGTCATGGCAATGATAGACACACAAACTTCATCCCCAACATTTAACATGTTTCCAATTGGCCAGTAGCTTAACCATAAACCAACTTCACCAAATTCAGGTTTACCAAAGACTTTAGGGTTGTACATCAAATCATCACCATTAACCGTGCTGATTTTAGCAAACCAAACCCCATCATCACCTTGTACGGTATATTTGAAAGTTACGTTTAATCCTTTGAGCCTCCTATTATTGGGAAACGAAGGCACGTCAAAGGACAAACATGATGATTGTGAAATATACTCAGGCGTCATGTTTGAATCCATTATATTTGGGAGAGATATGCTCATTATATCGAGTTCATACAACATCTGTGGCACACGAGTTTATAATGAATTTATCAATTCATATATAATCAGTTTGCACATGGATGTGACGTGCTTGTGTGTGTGGTTATGCATATGTTTAATAGAGGAACAACAAACCTGTGCACACCAATCTCTGCCTATGGTGAGCTCATCATCACCAACCAGGCACATCTGCAGATTTTGATGATCTTTTAGCCACTTCATGTGTTCCAAGTCAATTTCATTAATTTTGGCTAGGGGGACCAATTTGAGAAAGCCCTCGATTTCTGATAAACTAATACGTAGTAATTCAAAGCTTACTATCTCCAGTGACACACAGTAATATACATACAATTCTAAAAGTGTACTTGGGAGACATAAAAGCGATCTAAGTTTTGAGCACAAACTCAAGTCAAGGACCCGAAGATTTTTTAGATGAGTGTAATAAGGCAGGTCTACAAACAGGCCATTGCCTAAATTCAAGTACTGCAAAGATGATTGATCGCTGAAACTAAGAGGGAAATAATCCGAACACTCAATATTGCAGTCCTTGAGGAATAACCTCTCTAATGAACTTGGAAAATCAAGGAAAGGTTTCCGTGAACTTCCTTCACCAAAAACTGAGGATTTTAGCTTTTTTGACGGATTTATATGCTCCCCTGAATATTTCCCTAGGTTTTCACACCCTGTCAAGTTCACTTCAGCAAGACTTCTTAGGCCTCCAATGGTTTCACAGATATAGACCAAATTGTGACAGTTCCAAACAATCAAAGTCTCAAGATAAGGGAGTCGAAAAATATTGTGGATTTCGAGTAGATCATATGAGTCTTTAAGGTTTAGGATCTGCAGACATTCAAGAACCTAATGCAGAGGGAACAAGATTTATTTAGCACTTCAAGTCTGCACAAACTTAAATGGACAAGTAAAGAAAAGAGGATACTAGATTCCCTACCACAGGCGGGTCAAATACTTCCAACTTGCTACAGCTCATATCTATAGCCACCAAGTTTCTCATGAATAAGTAAGAGGGTATGGTTCTCAAATAGAATCCAAACCAACACAGCCATCTAAGATCTTCTGAAAAGTTCTCATGGGGTCCAGTGAGTTCCACATAATTTAACTGGAGTAACTTGAGTCTATCCATTTTTGTAAGTGCATCCGTCTTGAGGTCTTTTGACTGAAAATTTTGTAGTAAAATGAGTTAGCATTCATCATTTACAGAAATACACACTACAAAGATCTTTGTTACAAGAATTTATAATACTATGCATGAAGCACCTAAAGATAATTTCCCAGTCCTTGATGAATGTACACCTGGCTGTTTATCGAGACATAATCAGGAATTTTCGAAGTATATTGTTAGACTCCAGCATGACAAGGGTCGGGGATAATCTAGGAAGAAAAATCAACTCTACACGATAATTAATGTACCCTCCTACAAATCCCTCTTGAGTTTATTTAAAGAATAGTTAGTTATAGCAATGATAATATTTGAGTAACAGTCAAACCATTTCACTAAACTATGAGTCAAACACACTGAAATAGATTGTTATCTTGTTCATAACCATGGTGTTGAAACAACCTCCAATCCACCTTGTCATTTGCCCATGCATAGTAAGACCAGAGATTTCAAACATCTCAACCAAGCCGTAAAAATTTATGCCAAGCCATAATCACTTGTTCATAATAAAACAGACCTGTACCTTTTCAAGCTTCTATTAAAAAGGAGACTACTACAAACTAGTCCCCACAAATATATACTATACTCATGCCCACAAACCCAAATCCTTTATGCTAATGGATATATGTGCATGAAATTTGTATTTATATCATTTGTTATAACAAATCTCTCATTATAAACCAAAAAGGAACATAACAAATAACTTTATAGCATAATAAATCATTCATCTTCATTTCTTCCTACTTCAGAGGTATAATTGTAAACCTACAAAATCCCGAAAATATAATGGATATATTTAAACATAGATCTATCAGAAGTGACTTATTTTATATTACCTTTAATGCAACCTTCTCGTCTCTCAGCAATCTCATGTCAAGTGCCAGACCTTCAATCGTTTCCGAACCCTAAAAGAAAAGAGGATGAGAATATAGAGATGAAATAGGAAGGCGTGAAAATCAAGAAACATAGGCTTAAACATGCACATAAGAAGTATGAAGTATTGTACCTTTCCTTTGCATAATATCTCATAAGAGTCATTGCCCATCACTCTACTTCGTTTTGCAGCGTCTTTGTACGATTCTTGACGAACTATGTTTTTCCCCATCTCTTGAAGCAATCGATGCATTATGAGTTTTTTGCTTGGGGAAACAGAAAGAAGGCATCTGTTAGTCAGGGTTTTGATCCCAGATATTGCAGAGTAATCACGCTCCAGTATCTTTACCACATAATCCTTGTCTATGCCAACAAAGAAACAAGCAATATGCAGAAACAACTCTTTCTCAGAGTTGTATGGCAATGACTCATAGCTCCTCATGAGTACATGCTGAATTTTATGATTCATATCATATTCGAATAACCTCAAATGACTTTCCCAATACTGGATTGTATTGTCCTCATGTAAAGAGGAACCCAACACTTCAAGAGCAAGTGGATTTCCTTCACAATAATGTACCGCCTTTAGTGCAAGCTCCTCAAACCCTTTCATAGGAACTTCGGATCTAAAGGCATGAAGACTTAAAAGCTTTAATGATTCATCAACATTTAGCAATTTCACCTTGTACTCTTGACACCTCCAAGATCTGGACTCAAGCCATCTAACTATACTACTTTCAGTGGTTGTAATTATAACCTTGCTTTGTTTATTAATATTTCCGGTTCCAAGTAAGGCTTCTAACTGGCTCGGTTCAACAATGTCATCAAGAAGAATAAGTGCCTTATTCACTTGTAAGGCCTCTTCAATCTTCAAAGTAGCTCAGCAAACACTGGGTATTTTTCTTCTCTTGCCCCCAAAAATATCTCCAAAAAGTTGTTGTTGTAGCTGAAGCAAACACCCATGTGATTCTTTACATCTATTACCAATGTCTTCAAGGATGTTGATGCTTTCAAATTTCGCCCAATTTGAATCCAGAACATGCTTGGCTATTGTTGTCTTCCCACTTCCACCCATGCCACAAATTACTAAAAATTCAACATCAGATTGCCTTAACCAGGATTTGATCTCCTCTTCTCGAGTCTCTATCCCAATTAGATTGAGTGGGAGTTGGACTTCTTTCCAGTCGAGTTTATTATAAATTCTTGTAACAATTTCCTTTATAAAATCTGTTTCAGACCTGCAATAACAAAAGGAACATGAGCAAGCTTATTGGAACACACTCAAAACTTGTCTGATAAAACAAGGAGATATTGAATATATTGGATTTATAAGCTAAACCTTGTTCAGTGTCTAAAGGTTATATAATATATCACGTAAAAGTCAGAGGTAATGTTGTGTCAAATCTACATAAATTAGTACCTGTGTGCACTTTTCTTATACAGGGACTAGCGAAGTAAATATGCTAAAGATCCAAATATTTTGTTTGAAGAAATATATATAGACATTTTCTCTTTTAATTTTCATTATGTAACCGAGTTTTTGTGTGTGTAACTAACACACTCTCCCCCTCCCTCCCCCTCTCTATCTCGTAGAACCTGCAGTAGAGTCTCTAATACATGTCACAGTCCTACTGCAGACCCCAACGTCTCTACCAGTAACAAAAGCACTAATAATTCAGGATTCAAAGATAGTTGGTGTTGATGTACTAGGCAATATATATGCAGATGGTGTTACTAGTGATGATGGTGCAGCACCTAGAAATGAAAATGTTATGTCTGAGGGTAAGAATTTGGATTTAGTAGGAAATTACCAACTAAATTGAAAGACATTGTAATAGAAGGAAATGTTAAATACGGCCTAGATAAAGTAGTTAACTATTATAATCTAAGTGCATATAACTATAACTTTTCTTATGTGAATACTGAATAGCTTAAACAAAACTGTTGAACCTAAGTCATATAGAGAAGCTGCTTTGGATAATAAATGGGTAGAAGCTATGAACAATTATTGAACACTGAAATGGAAGCATTAAATACAAACAAGACTTGGGAAATAACACATCTGCCTAGTGGTAGGAGACCTATATGATGCAACTTGATTTATAAGATTAAGTATAAATCCACCGGTGAGATTGAAAAATATAAAGCTAGGTTAGTTGCAAAAGGATATAGTAAAAAGAAACGAATTGACTATGAAGAAACTTTTTCACCATTCGTGAAAATAGTCATTGTTAGATGTTTTTTAAGTCTTGGTGATCAATTTATATAAGAAGGCATAGCCTTTTTGAAAAGTTCAATCCACCTAGGCGGCGCCTAGGTCCCGCCTAGACCGACTAGTCGCTAGGCGGTGGTCAACCGCCCGACTAGCGCTGTCGACCACCGCCTAGCGCTTTTTGCAACCATGATCATACCTACCAAACAATTTCATTTTGGAGTTGATCCATTCTCTCATTCCAAAACCCACCTACCAAATTCACCTTACATGATCACATACCAAAGACCAAAGACATTTAGACATCTATTTAATAGTGGTCTTTGAGTTGCTCATCAACTAAAAAATTAAAGGGGTTCAGCCAGTCAATAATGAGACATATTGCCATATTAGTTATAAGTGGAATACTTGCATTCCAAAAAATAAAAATATAAAATTATGGATCCATCATTTAAAATATGTTTCATTCACAATTAAATTATAAAAGAGGGACAGAGAAACAAACCCATAAAGAACCATTCCTGACAGATTAGCAACCTCCGTAAGGGCTGCCTTCCACCTATGTACATTATCATCTGTCCACCTTGAAGAGTCTTGGACTTCTACGCCAAAAGTGTTATTTTGTTTCCTAACATCTGAAGGATCAACGTGATAAAAAACTGGTAGAGTGAAATGATTGCAGTTCCTCCTTTGGTCAAGGATCAAGTGTAGCTCGTCAAGACACCATGCAGAAGTTGCATAGTTCTTAGACAACACAACTATCGAACTCCTAGACTCTTTTATTGCTCTCTCAATTTCGGGCTTAAGTTCTTCGTCTCTGTTTATTTCTTCATCATCTCTAAAAGTACTTATCCCTGCTCGATTTAGTGAATCGTAAAGATGATCACTAAAAGAATGGCGAGTGTCTTCGCCTCTAAAGCTTAGAAATACATCAAAGCGGTTGCCGCAAACCCTAGAGGAAAACATTGTAATTAGGTAGGATTTGCAAGGGTGGTATACTAGTATATGTAAAGGGGTAAAGTGAGTATGTAAGCATATATGTACCCAATGGATATCCAATTCTAAGTTACAATCAATCAACACATTTCTAAAACATCTAGAAATACAAAGACGTCGATAAGCTTATCAAGTCGATGAATGAAAAATGCTTAGTGACTTGTTAAAGAGTAAATTCCTGCTAGGTGCAAAGTGCAAACAACCCTCAAGTGGCCACACCAACCTCCAGAAAAGGGAGGTGTTATCCTAGTTTGAATCTTTGTGGCAGTGGGTTCAAACCCCGTGGATTAGTCGGCCAGTCGGAAACCATGGTTACCAAAAAGAGTAAAAATGACCTTTTTTTCGAAGAAAAAAAAAAGATTTTTACGATAAGCCAAGACAAACACCATTGTTTTTTTAGCCGCACCCTACCTAGAGTGGGGGTATGATTTGTCTCCATTCAACCTCCCATACCCAGCTCTGACGGATTGGGTATGTTGTTGTTGTTGTTGTACATTAATACATTTAAACTACTTATCAACATAATTTGGAGTATCACTGCCACTTTATTAAACACATAATTAACCTAAACAAAAATTACTTATCATAGAACACATAAATTGCTTAAAGATAAAATAATAATAATAATAAATAAACATAAAAAATAAGCTTGAATTAACCTATATTTATTTATTATAAAATTTTAAGCAATTTATATGTTCAAGTAACTAATAGTTAAACTAAAATCAAAATAAATGAGTAAACAGTATGAGTTAAAAAGTAAAAATAATTTACCTTTTTGAATGAAATTTATCAAAAGTAGAGGAAGAAGAAGAACACATCGAGTCAATCATCTGAGAGTCAGTAAAACGACGCCATTACCGTTGATTCCGATCATCACCGTAAAAAAAAGAAGATAGTGAGATTAAGTTTTCCGGAGACGGTTACGGTGGTTGAACGATGGTTGTTTTGAACAATAGTGAGAAAGAGGAGGTATATTTTGATTAGTGATTAGAACTGGAATAATAATGACCTTATTTGATTGTGGTTGACAAAAGCTAAAGCAGATTATTCTCTTTGTCTCACTGGTTATACTTCCTAAGTATTTAAATACTTCATACTATTGTTATTTCATTACTTATTTTGTAAGTTTTTAAACAAGATCCGGCCATTTTCTTTTTTATATGTATTAAAGAAACGAATCAAAGATTGAACACATGCTATTCATTTGCATGCAGTTTTTATCAGATATTTTTGATGATACACAAATACTCAAAAATAATGTTTTAATAATATTCTTACAACTTATTGGACGCCAGGTTTCAATTAAAAAGAGCCCAAACTAAATACTAATTCATTCAATCATGAGTGCACCTTTAATATTACACCTAATTTAAATATATGGTTTCATCTGTTACAGCTTAAATTGGCAAAAGAATTAACATTTCACAAAGGCAGTGCTTGTGGTGTAACTAATAAAAAAGGTTGGCTGGAATTTGATCGGAGAAGATGAAGTATGGTGGTGGTGACCTGATAACCTATAAATCGTCTAACATTGCAATTAAAAAAAAGAGTAAATTACACCGTTCGTCCCTGTGGTTTGCTCCAAATCACACCGGTAGTCTCTGTTCATTTTGCTTTTTGCTCCCTGGTTTATATTGCCGTACTGTTAATCCTTATCGCTAACTTCGTTATCTTTTTGTTATCTCAATGATACCGTTAGTCCTAACCAAGCGATCACTTGCAGCGTTAGTCCTTTATACTACGTATTAATAACTACAAAATTTTATTAAAAAATCTTTTCTACGGTTTTATCGTTTTGGCCCGTTTTCTACGTTTTCATGCGTTTTTGTCCGCTTTATATCGTTTTCGTCCTAATTTTCTACGTTTTCTTACGTTTTTGTCCGTTTTATACGTTTTCCTTACTTTTCGCGCTTTTGTCCGTTTTCTTAAGTTTTATCGTTTTCCTTAAGTTGTTTTACGAAATCATTCTTTTTTCCGCTTTTCTTACGTTTTGTCCCTTTTTTACGTTTTCCTTCCCTTTTTTTCCTCGTGTCGTTTTTCGCGTTTTTATTTGTAATTTAAAAAAAATGACGTTGTTTCCGATTTAAAAAATCGTTTTTTCGATTTAAAAAATACGCCATTTTTTCCGATTTAAAAATACGTCATTTTTTTCGATTTAAAAAAATATACATTTTTTTAAAAAAAACGTTTTTTTTTCCGATTTAAAAAATACGTTTTTTTTAAAATCGCATTTTTAAAAAATAGTTTTTTTTTTAAAAATACTTTTTTAGGCCATTTTTAAAAAAATTTTTTTTTTCGATTTTATAAAAAAATAAAAAAATACGTCATTTTTTAAATTACACGTATATAAAACGGACAAAAGCGTAAAAACGAAGGAAAATGTATAAAACGGACAAAAGCGTAAAAACGGACAAAAGCGATAAGCGAAAAACGCGTATAAACGTAAGAAAACGGACAAAGCGTAAAAACAAAGGAAAACGTTTAAAAACATGGACAAAAAAGCAACATACAAAAGTAGACGAAAACGTATATAAACGGACAAAAGCATGAAAACGTAAGAAGCTAAAACGGCGGTAAACGATTAAAACCGCGTGAAAAGATTTTTTAATAAAATTTCGCTGGAGTTATAACGATGCGTTAGTATAAAGGACTAACGTAAAGTGATCGCTAGTTAGGACTAACGGTGCCATTGAGATAACGAAAAGATAACGGCGGTAGCGATAAGGACTAACAAATAAGGCGTGCAATATGCTCTATCTAAACCACAGGAGCAACGAGGACTACGGTGTGATTTGGAGCAAACCACAGGGACGAACGGTGTAATTTACTCTAAAAAAAAGTTGGGTACACTAAATTAAGAAAAACGTGTGGAGTACCTTAGATTGAAATTGAGTATAAGTTGGGTACACTTTTGTGCGATTTGCCCAAAACAAAATAAATGTAATCCGTTATTTTCTCTCATCATCTCATGATTCTCATATGATCATAGTGATACCTGTCTTTTATAAGTTATCGTGACAAACAAACCTTATTTTATAAGCTAACTAATTTTAAAAGCTCAAGCCCCTATAAACCCCACGCCAAACACAACAAATGTCTCAATAAATCACAATAAAATTTACGTTTACATTGTGTGTTTAATACTGCAACTCTACAAGTGTGAATAAGCTATTGATTATGAAAAAGGTGAACGTGATGTTTATGCTTTCTCAAGATCATATTAATGCATAATCTTCTATACTACTTTATAATGCATTTAGGCCTTCTAAAATTAGAAAGCTTAAAAATTCAGACTTTTTTACTTGCTTATTATTGAAAGAGTTTTTCTAACAAAAAATTAAGATAAGGAGCTCCAATCATAAGATGACATGTGTAACTTAACACTCCAGTACTAACTTCAACAAACTCCAAACCAACTCTTAACCACTAAAATTAAGATAAAGAGCTCCAATTATAAAATGACATGTGTCATTTCTCAACTAAAATTCATCTTTATTTTTAAATTAAAATATCTTTTTATCTACTTATTTTTTTTATAATCTAATTTCACTATATTTTCTAAAATTTTATGCTCTTTAATTCAACATCTATTTTAATATATTTTTATGAGTTTTTTGGTTTTATATTTTTAATGGGTTTATTTTATTTTAATTCAAATTTTTACAACTTTAACCTTTATTTCATTTATTTCAATCAATATAATCTTGATTCGTCAAATCATATACTTTTGGGGTAGTGTTTGGCGTAAGAGATTGCAATTATTTCTATATGCGGGAATAATGATGTCGCGTGAAAGCTACGGGAAAGTTACGGGTAACCCAAACAACACTTACAATACATACATTCAAGTGTTGTGAAAGAATTCACTAAACGGGTAAGCAAACACATATAACTATACTTATCGCCATGCATTGTCTTGTGGCGGGTACCGGCCTAGTGTACAAATGATAGATATTCCTAAAAGAAATATTTACCTTTCAACAATATAATTAAGTGGGTGTATGCGATGCTGATGCAGATGAGGTAAGAGTGGTGACAATGTTTGTTTGTGTTGTTTTGTCATATAAAATGAAGTGACCAAAGTTATTGTGGAACATGAAAAAGGTTCTTTTTAAAGGCAAGCAAAATAAAGCATTAATGAATTAATTATCCCTTGAGTTATAAAGTTTTTGGTAAACTTTTCTTTGACCCATTACTAAAACTTTTGACTCATTTTGCAACCAATTATACAAGATTAATTAAAACAACCAAACTAGTGTGCAAGAAGACATGTCAAATAGAAGTGCTAATTGGCTAAAAGCTAGTGTTAATACCACAACATAAAGGATTTTTGAATAATACATACATACATAGCTTCTATGCAACCTTACAATATCCAAACAACCACAACAATTAACATTTAACAACAAGAACAAAGCTCATGAAACATCAAGTATTAACAAGCTCTTCAGTTTTATCTCTATGCACTGTTAACATGCCACAAAACTTATGATAGATTAAAGATACACAAAGTCCTTATTCACTCTTATTTGAATTTACAACTCTCTTTCCCGTTTCTTCATGGGCTCTCTGGAGGTGGCAGAGGATCTTACTTTAAATTCTCAATGGTACTTTCACCACTTTCCCAGTTAAGATGCGAGCGTTCAGGCCCACCAGTTTCTGCTTCCACGTACTGCAGCTGCTGGGTCGTCCAATTCTCGAGCTCTTCCCATGCCAACAATCTGGGCACGATCTAGTTCTTTTTTCGTGTCCCTCCATTATTTTGAAGAAATAATACGTTGCAAGAATATTAACAAATTAGTAAAAAAAAAAAAAAGCTCATTAAAGCAACTGAAACCACTAATTCTGCTAAAGTCTGTTAATTCTGCTAATTCCCAAGTTTAGAGTAACATCTAAGCCAGATCAATAACTTTACCACAATAAGACTCTCAAAATAACTCACTCTTAACCGCTGTTACGCAGGCAATTGAAAGATCTAACATGTGGCAAGGTAAAGTTATGTTTACTTAATAACTCACTCTTAACCGCTGTTACGCAGGCAATTGAAAGATCTAACATGTGGCAAGGTAAAGTTATGTTTACTTAATTAAGTGTATAGTAAGAACCTTCCAAATTGACTCCGGGTCAAAATCTTATTGCAGCCTTGCAGGTGGTATTTTTCAGTTCAAAATGATTCTTATTGAAGTTAATAATCAATTACCTCTCTTGCTGCAGCACCAGCGGTCAAAAATGAGTTGTTCGTTAACGCCTCGAGTGTTCTAAGTCTCTTTTCATATTTATCCTTCTCTGCAATCTTGTAAATATCTTCCGGATAATAATCACCATAGTTAGCAACTCTTAATTAAAAAATTAATAGCAATCTATTGTCTAAAAACAAGAACAGCAAATATTATAGAGATTTTATTTACCAATTCAGGACCATGGATGATGATGCACCTAACAGTTTTTAATTCTGTAATTGATGGATTCGGCAGTTGGGGTCGACCAGTTTTTCTCCATCCTCTAACCTCTGTATCGTCAATGGTATCACCAACTAAATTCCTAAACCACCCAGGAGTTAGTCTTCCAACTTCCATTAACTCAAGTAAATCACGACGACATAGATAGTATGCTCCAGTGCTTAGCTGGAATCTAGAAAGATCTCCTCCGAGGGGTCCTATTGTATTTGCCAAGGTTTCATTTGCTATATAGTCATCATTGAACACGAGGCTTGCACCACATTCATGTACCTCAAATCCATTCGTCATGGCAATGATAGACACATGAACTTTATCTCCAAACGTTTAAGATGTTTTCAATTGGCCAGTAGCTTAACCATAAACCAACTTCACCAAATTTAGGTTTACCAAAGACTTTAGGGTTGTACATCAAATCAACACCATTAACCGTGCTGATTTTAGAAAACCAAACCCAATCATCACCTTGTAACGTATATTTGAAAGTTACGTTTAATCCTTTGAGCCTCCTATTATTGGGAAACGAAGGCATGTCAAAGGACAAATATGATGATTGTGAGGCGTCATGTTTGAATCCATTATATCTGGCAGAGAAATGCTCATTATATCGAATTCATACAACATCATATCTGTTGCACACGAGTTTAAAAAGAATTTAGCCATTCATATATAATCAGTTTGCACGTGGATGTGACATGCTTGTGTATGTGCATGTCTTTAATAGAGGAACAACAAACCTGTGCACACCAATCTCTGCCTATGGTGAGCTCATCATCACCAACCAGGCATATCTGCAGATTATTATGATCTTTTAGCCACTTCATGTGTTCCAAGTCAGTTTCATTAAGTTCGGCTAGGGGAACCAATTTGAGAAAACCCTCGATTTCTATTAAACTACTACAACCTTCATATCCAAACTCTTGCAACGTGAATTGTCGTAATTCAAAGCTTACTATCTCCAGTGACACACAGTAATATACATACAATTCTACAAGTGTACTTGGGAGACATAGAAGCGATCTAAGTTTTGAGCACAAACTCAAGTCAAGGACCCGGAGATTTTAAGATGAATGTACTTAGGCAGGTATTCAAACAGGCCATTGCCTAAATTCAAGTACTGCAAAGATGATTGATCGCTGAAACTAAGAGGAAAATAATCAGAACACTCAATATTGCAGTCCTTGAGGAATAACTGCTCTAATGAACTTGGAAAATCAAGGGAATGTTTTAGCTTTTTTGACGGATTTATATGCTCCCCTGAATATTTCCCTAGGTTTTCACACCCTGTCAAGTTCACTTCAACAAGACTTCTGAGGCCTCCAATGGTTTCACAGACATGAACCAAATTGTGACAGTTCCAAACAATCAAAGTCTCCAGACAAGGGAGTTGGAAAATATTGTGGATTTCGAGTAGATCGTACGAGTCTTTAAGGTTTAGGATCTGCAGACATTCAAGAACCTAATGCAGAGGGAACAAGATTTATTTAGCACTTCAAGTCTGCACAAAACTAAATGGATACTAAATTGCCTACCACAGGCGGGTCAAATACTTCCAACTTGCAACAGCTCATATCTATAGCCACCAAGTTTCTAATGAATAAGTCAGAGGGTATGGTTCTTAAATAAAATCCAAACCGTCTTGAGTTCTTTTGACTGAAAATTTTGTAGTAAAATGAGTTAGCCTTCATCATTTACAGAAATACACGCTACAAAGATTTTTGTTACAAGAATTTATAATACTATGCATGAAGCACCTAAAGATAATTTCCCAGTCCTTGATGAATGTACATGTACGATAGTATAGGCAACACAAGATGAACAATAAAACCTTTATTCAGATCTAAGCTGCAATAGTCAGCTTAGATTAAGTTTACAACAGTATCCAAATATTACAAGATTAGATTAATGTCAATAAGACAATAATCATGTAAGTGTAAAGACAAGACAAGATCAGTGAAATGATTAGAAAGAAGAGAAGAGAGTGATACAAAAGACTGCACACTCCAGTGTTTTGTAACCCTAGATTAAGGGACTTATTAAATAGGAGATTAAGTTTCACTAAGACCCTTCTAACGGCTATAATTGACTCATCAGCAGAAACGATGAAGGCTTGAGAAATGAACATCTTGGAACTTTAAATCTTTTATCCTTTGTCCAAGTTTAACCCTTGTAATTAATCCTGCAATGAACCATAACTAGAAAGCCATTAGCAATTGATAGAATGATGTGTTTGCCACAGATTATCACCCCAAAATTTAACATTCCCCTTAATCTGATGAGCAAACATATCAAACAATATCAATTTTTCACACAAAATTTATGGATAGACAGGAGATTCTTTGTGAGTATGTCTCTGATTTGGTTTGAAGAGCCAATCTTTTTAGCATTTATAACACCTCTAGCAATTTTTTTCCTGATGAAGTGAACATCAATTTCAAAGTGTTTTGATCTTTCATGGAAAACGGGGTTGACAGCAAGTTGTAAAGCAGATTTGTTGTCACAGAGAAAAGATTGAGGAAGATTGATATCAACTTTTAGATCTTTTAGGATTTTTTGAATCCAAATGATTTCATAAATGATGAACATAGATCTATACTCTTTCGTGGAAGATTTTGAAAGAGTGTTTTGTTTTTACTTTTCCATGAGATCAAACAATCATTAAAGAAAACACAATAACCGTGATGATTTTCGGTTTTCTTGCATTTGGCCCAATCAGCATCACTATATCCTTCGGATGATTTTCGAGTTCTTTGAAATTGTACCTTAGACCTTTTCCTGGAGCTCCTTTTAGATATCTCAGAACATTGAGTGCACATTCCAGATGAGATTTTAAGGGAGAATGCATATATTGTGCCAGACAATGAACTGAGTATGAGATGTCTGGTCTTGTATGGGTGAGATAGATAAGTTTCCCAAGTAACTTCGATAACCCGTGATGTTGACAAGCAAGGGGTCATCGGCGGTGGGAATGTATGGAAGCACGAGTTGGGTTCCATAGGAGTGGACCTGAGTTTGCCCCCAAGAAGACCAAATTCTTTGAGGAGTTCTAGACAGTATTTTCTTTGAGAAAGACAAATGTCATTCCCAGTTTTTAAAACCTCAATGCCGAGGAAATATTTTAGATTTCCCAAGTCTTTGATATGAAATTTGGATTTCAGAAACTCTTTAAAAAGATTTATCTCATCAATACAGTTTCAGAAGAACAATATCATCCACATAAACAAGCAGAGCAATAAACTTGTTATTCTCTGTTTTGGTGAACAAGGAGTGATCATTAACAGATTGAACAAAGTTATTTTCTTTTAAAACAACGACAAGTTTTTCATTCCATTTTCTGGGAGCTTGTTTTAGGCCATATAGAGACTTGACAAGTTTACAAACTTTATTTTTATTGTTCTCATTACAGAAACCCTTGGGGATGGTCATATAGATATCCTCATCAAGATCTCCATACAAGAAAGCATTGTTAACATCAAGTTGAAAAAGAGGCCATTTGTTTTTCACGGCTAAGGCAATAAGACATCTAACAAGACATTTTCTACAGGGGAAAAAGTTTCATCATAGTCTATTCCTTCCCTTTGGTTATAGCCTTTAACAACTAATCTAGCCTTGTATCTATCAACTTCACCATTGGCTTTATATTTTATTTTAAAGATCCATTTGTACCCAATAGGAGTTCTATTAGTAGGAAGATCAGTTATATCCCAAGCATGGTTTTCATTTAAGGCCTCAATTTCAGAATTCATAGCATCAACCCAATTACTATCAAGGATAGCTTCTTCATAATGGGTAGGTTCAATACTTTTATTAAGACTAGATGCAAAGCAATAATTATCTTTGTTAAGATTAGAGTAATTAACAACCTTTTCAACACCATATTTGACTTTTCCTTCTACAATAAAGTCGTTAAGATTCTAATGGGCAACTTAGAGACTCGGTTGACCTTCTAGCGATGTGGGGTGGCAAGCCTCTTTCTTGTTCAGCAGAATTAGGTGTAGTCATCGTGAATCGGAAGATGCATTAGCGGGATGTGATTCTTGTGATATGGTGCCCTCGAGTGGTGTGTATTATCATCTATAGATGTTGCAACCTGGCGGTTCGTCAATCCTAGTAGGATGACTTACCAACTGTGCCATCATCATAGGATGTCATTCTCCCTTCATCATTGGGACTTATTTGTGAGTCAAAGAAATTTTTGTGATTTAAATCTTTTGGTACAAAATTTTCAACAAAAGGTTTTGACAAAGTATTTTTCATTTTGAAGGGAAAAACAGTTTCATAAAATTTGACATCTTTGGAGTAAAAGATATTTTTGTTTCTATGCTCGGGAGTTTATAGCCTTTCTTCTCATTTGAGTAACCGATAAAGACACTTTTTTCAGACCTACTACCAAATTTATGAGAGATGTTGAGAATGGTGGCATAGCATAAGCAGCCAAAGACTCTAAGGAGAGAGAGTGAAGGGTCATGCCCATACACTAGGAAGAAGGGGACTTGCCGAAGCTGAAGAGGGTAACCTGTTTATGACATAGGCAGCAGTTAGAACACATTCAGACCAAAGATTTAGAGGTAATTTCCCCTGAAACATAAGGGATCTAGCTACATTAAGGAGATGCCTATGTTTCCTTTCTGCAATACCATTTTGTTGTGGTGTATAAACACAAGAGGTTTGATGTAAAATTCCTTTTTCATGGAAAAAATGTTGGAGTTTATTATTGACAAATTCTGTCCCATTATCACTTCTAAAAATCTTGACATTGTGTTCAAATTGATTTGATAGCATATGAGTAAAGTTAACAATGGAAACAAAAACATCATCCTTCCCATAAGCATATAAATCCACACCGCCTGGAATAGTCATCAACAACTGTTAAAAATATTTGTAACCATCTCTGCTAGTGACTTTATATGGTCCCCATACATCAAGATGGACAAGTTGACAAATTTTAGTTGATTTATGTTCACTTAGAGGGAATGGTTCTCTGGTTTGTTTAGCTTTATTACAAGTATCACAGAGATGATCAGTTTGGATGTACTATCAAATTTAAGAGTGGGTTTAAGTATGTGTAAGACTTGGTCAGAGGGATGGCCAAGTCTTTGATGCCAAAGATTTTTAGAAACATGACAAACAGATATGCAGTTATAAGAAGTAATCTTACATGTAGAATTAATATCAAACATATATAACCCATTGTATTGTTTACCAATCCTCACAATCCTTTTTTGATGTAAATCCTGTATATAGCAATTAGATTCATTAAACCCAATAAACATCTTATTGTCTCTAGAAATTTTATGAACAGACTGTGACTAACATTGTACTCGGGAACAACAAGTACATCAAAAAGAGTTAGGTCATTATTGACCTTTAAATCACCAATTTTAGTAATTAAGGCACAGTACCGTTGGGATGTCCAACAGTTAAGCCAAGATTTGAGATGTTAATAACATTGATTAAAAAATTTCGGAACGTCATGTGTGATTTGCACGTAATCAACAATCCAACCAAGACTGATGTTTCGAGATAGAGTTTTGTGTTGTTGTTAAAAATTTATTAAAGTTTACATTAAACTTGACATTGCCATTAAAGAAGGTTCCTGAAAAATTTTTACCTGCCAAGTTGGCATTAGCAGATGACACATTGTTGTCATTGTGAAGACTCATAAGTCACGAGAGCTGTTCATTAGACAAGGAAGCAGTGAGAGTTTCTAGCACTATTATCGTTGACATGATTAGTTTCATAGAAACATTGTTATTCTCACGCTGAAAGGTTTACCATTAAAATTCCTTTTAACATATCCAGCAGGATAACCAACAAGGTCATAACATCTATCAACAAGTGTGACCGGTTTTTGCAATTAGTACATTTGAGATTCATGTTTGGTCCTTTGCTATTTGAGTTGTTACCATTATTAAAACCAGAACCTTTGTTGTTAAAGCCTTTTTGTTATCAAAAATTTTCCACCATCAGGACGTTTTTGCAAAGAAAGGTGAGTAGCATTGGGTTTAGCGAGCTATTCCCGGATGAAACATTTCGTGAGATTCTTCTCGAGACAACAGAAAAAGCAGTTTTGACATTAGGTAAAGGATCTCTGGTTAAAATATTGCTTCTGATGGGGACATAGGAGTCATCAAGACCCATAAGAAATTGCATTAACTTGATTAGTTGATTATGTTTTTCAAAATGTTTTGCAGCCTCACAAGTCGGGGAGGCAAGTGATCATACAATCAAATTGTTTCCATAAAGAGTTAAGGTTGTTATAATAATCATCAAGAGAGGACCCACTTTGACTAAGAGAGTTTATATTTTTATGCAAATTAAAGATAGTTGAACCATCAACCTTATCATAGGTCTCTTTAAGATCATTCCACATTTCATAAGCAATTTTAGCATATATAGCACCGGCAAATAGTTGGTGAGAGAATTAAGAATCCAAGTAACCACAACAGAGTTACAAGTATCCCATTGATTAGCAAGACTAGGTTTCGAATCATCTCTTATGCAAGTACCATCAATAAACCCTAACTTATTATGGTTCCTTAAAGCAAAAGTCATGGCCATATTCCATATTTTATAATTTTCAGTTCCAGTGAGTTTAATAGAAATAATGGGAGTACCATTGGTGTTGTTGGGGTGTAAATACAAAGCATCACCAAAGGATAAGCTTTTCTCAGTGGAAGAACCACCACCACCAATATTATCATCACCAATAGCCATAATGCAAACAATAAAATAGACATATATAATAAGACAGAGACAAGGAATCCAGCAGATATAATAATAAGAGCAAATAGACAAATAAATGAGACTATGTATATAAGAACAACAAGCACCAAGCCTGTGGACTAGGGTAAACCGAGAGAAGGTATTCGTACCACTCCTGGTGGCGAGATCAAGATGTTAGTCTACCCGTTTGCACCCTACAAAGACTTAAAATCTTGTATGTTTGAAGAAAGAATAAGACTTAGACTTACAGAGAAATATGCAGTGGAAGAACAAGACACAATTACCCTAGATTCACTTAGTCTAGGGCTAATTATGTAGGAAGATAACCAATGATTATGCCGTGGCAGTAACCCCAAACCACAAATTTGTTCGAAGAGAATCAATGAGCCCGAAGCTCGATACCATGTACGATAGTATAGGCAACACAAGATGAACAATAAAACCTTTATTCAGATCTAAGCTGCAATAGTCAACTTAGATTAAGTTACAATATCCAAATATTACAAGATTAGATTAATGTCAATAAGACAATAATCATGTAAGTGTAAAGACAAGACAAGATCAGTGAAATGATTAGAAAGAAGAGAAGAGAGTGATACAAAAGAGCGCACACTCCAAGTGTTTTGTAACCCTAGATTAAGGGACTTATTAAATAGGAGATTAAGTTTCACTAAGACCCTTCTAACGGCTATAATTGACTCATCGTGGAAGCGATGAAGGCTTGTGAAATGAACATCTTGGAACTTTAAATCTTTTATCCTTTGTCCAAGTTTAACCCCTGTAATTAACCCTGCAATGAACCATAACTAGAAAGCCATTAGCAATTGATAGAATGATGTGTTTGCCACAGATTATCACCCCAAAATTTAACAGTACACCTGGCTGTTTATCGAGACATAATCAGAAATTTTCCAAGTATATTGTTAGACTCCAGCCTGACAATGGTCGGGGATAATCTAGGAGGAAAAATCAACTCTACACGATAATTAATGTACCTCCTACAAATCCCTCTAAAGTTTCTTTAAAGAATAGTTAGTTATAGCAATGATAATATTTGAGTAACAGTCAAACCTTTTCACTAAACAATAATGTCAAACACATTGAAATAACCATGGTGTTGAAATAACCATGGTGTTGAAACAACCTCCAATAACGTTATGCCATAGTCATAATCACTTGTTCATAATAAAACAAACCTGTACCTTTTCATGCTTCTATTAAAAAGGAGACTACTTCAAACTAGTCCCCACAAATATATACTATACTCATGCCCACAAACCCAAATCCTTTATGCTAATGGATATATGTGCATGAAATTCGTATTTATATAATTTGTTATAACAAACCTCTCATTATAAACCAAAAAGGAACATAACAAATAACGTTTTAGCTAGTGTCCCCACTAGCTATTCAAATCAAACACACCCAATATTTGTTGACTTTTGAAATTAACGATACGAGTATTCCACGAAAATTAAGACACGTTGAAATTATTTTGATTTGTTAGACATATTCTGAGATAGCAAATTCCTATTAGGTTGTTGGAGGCCTACACTCTCTAGCAAAGTGTCCCTTTTTGTGGTAGTTGTAGCACTCCACCTTGGACTTATCAAAGCTAATGTTCTCATTGCCATTGACATTCAGCTTCCTTCCAGTATTCTTCAAAAATCTTCAGCTTCCTCCCAGTATTCTTCATAAATTTTCTGGCCCTCATGGTCAACATATCCATCTGCCATCTCAAATCCATCTCTTCTAAGTCATCAGGATGAATTTGTTGCAAGTCTTCATATGTAAGTTGAAGACTATTAAGTTGACCAGCAAAGAATGAACACATAAAATCATCACTCAAGTTGTCAATATTGGCAGCATTAACTTGAGTGCTAGCAGTAGAAATTGCATGAGCAGTGTTAACTGCTCCTTCGATTGTTATTTGCAGAGGACACAAAATTCATGTTTGTGCTTGAACTTGAGCTAGATTTCCCTTTAACTTCTGGCTCATATATCTTGAGGTTGTTGTAAAGGTCATACATGCTCATTGTATCCAGATCAGATTTGTTTCTCCACACAAGAGCATGTGTGTTCCAGTCTGGTGATAAGCTTCTTAACAGCTTGTGATTGACATCTTCTTGTGATAGCTTCTTACCCAGAATCTCCAGCTGACTCACAATCTTATGAAGCTTATTAAAAGTTTCATCAAGCATCTCAGAGCTTGAGGTAGTAAAGTTATCATATTGTTGCTTCAAGAGATTTCTTTTGGTCTTCTTTCTAGCATCATTCTCTCCAAATCTCTTCTCAAGAGCTTCCAGCAATGACTTGGCATCTTTAAAGGAGTTAAACATTAACAAATATTCATCAGGAATGCCCATCATTAAAGTAGCTCTAGCCTTGATCTCCAATCCTCTTTGAGCCTTGTCTTCAGCAGATGTGATAGGCACTGGAGTCACTTTACCTTCTACAATATGTGTTTTTGGCAACTTGTTACCATCCTTTATGACCTCCCACAGAGAATAGTCAATTATCTTGATATACTGCTCAATTCTCATCCTCCAGATCTCAAACTCACTAGGTTTGAGCATAGGTACCTCGAAAGCAGCCACCAACTCTTGATCCATGTCTTCTTCTAGTTTATAGTTTGTAGATCACAAGCTCAACAACCAACAAGCTTCACCACTATCTGATGATGATAAAACAAACAATTTGAGCACTTAAATCAGTTGATACCCATGATCCATGATATAAAACGTTCATATTAATATTATAATTAAATTGTTACTCACAACGATAAATAAATAAATAAGTGAACACAAATACTTTAACATATAACATAATACATATAACAAAACAAATAAGTCTATAAACAAGTTAAAACTTATGAAAAAAACAAATAATTGTTGTAAGAGTTTGAATCTGAATAAATGAAAATCATAGTCAAATCAAACAACTATTGTATAATTGAATGAAAGCATAGTTTAGACGTAGGACAAATTAAGCATATTACGCCTCACTCACAATTGTTTGTATGGACTCAGTAAAATATTTTTAAAATCTACCACATGACATATAAAACCATATCAAACAATAATACACAAACTATTTATATTAGTGATCTAGGATGTGAAAACAAATTAAGCAATAGACAAATCAAATCATATGACATATAAATATGTACCGTATTATGTTATTTAATCTACTGTAACTAACTTTTATGAGATCGCCATATTTTTATATATATCATATGTTATGAAGTTATATTAAACAAAAGAACAAGCGTATTTAAAGCTAGTATGACGTATAGATATTAGTTTATGTCCATTTACGCTGCGTAAGTAACCACAAATATTCATAGGCTAATAATATCCTAAAGATCATTAAGTAATTAAGCAAATGGGACAGTAAAAGATCTCGTAATAGTTTTAGTTTATTTATGTTCAAGCTACATTGAAGGTACGTTAGTTTTACTTTTAATTTATCCTTGTGAATTCTAGAAGTAAACACTAGCTTGCTGATAACAGTAGATGATAAAGAGTTCGTAGCATACCTCAGCGAAAGGGGAAGTGAAAAGAACAACGTGCGCCTTGAATAAGAGTTAAGGTATAGAAGATTATATATAATATAAATATTAGGGCAAAATCCTAGCTAATTGGGCCATGAGACTTTTATGGGCTACATGCACATCCACTAATTATTATAACAAATTTATATTTAAAAAATAAAAATAAAAAATAAGAGTTACATAAATTGTCCATGTGGTCTATCGGGTTTAATAAATTTAGTCCCTTTACTTTTTTTAACGGGTTTATTCCCTTTGGTTGCGACCCGTAACGGGTTTGGTCTTGATCAATTTTTGCGTTTGTTTGACCGTCAAATTTATAGAGATGATATAAATACCCTTAAAAAATAAGGTCTATGTGTTTTGTAGGGTATAACAAATTTAGCCCCTATTTTTTTATTAAGTTTCATTTTTTTCATACGTTTTTAAATGTTTTTGTTTGTTCATTTACGTTTTTTTACCATTTTTATTACGTTTTTATACGTTTTTTATACGTTTGTGCACGTTTTTATACGTCTTCGCATATTTTTATTTGTTTTATACGTTTTATATGTTTTCGTCTGTTTTTATACGTATTCGCCCGTTTTATATGTTTCTATTCATTTTTATATTTTACACGTTTAGATCGTCACGTTTTTTCACATGTGACGAAAACAAATTCAAAGAAATATTTGAGAAAAAATTCAAAAAAATAAGCTTTTGACATAAAATTTCGAAAAAATTTTGAAAAGAATTTTTGAAAAAAAATTGGAATAGAAAATTAGGAATTTTTTTGAATAAAAAATTTGGAATAAGAAATTAGGATTATTTTTTGTAAAAAATTTTCGAAAAAAAGGAATAAAATTTCGTTTTCCTATTTATTTTCCAGTCTTTTTTCCAAAATTCTTTTTCAATTTTTTTTCGGAATTATTTTTCAATTTTGTTTTTCAAAATTTTTATGTCAAAAACTTTTTTTGTTTTGAAATATATCTTTTAGATTATTTTTTTTCGTCACATGAGCAAAAACGTGACGAAAACATGCGAACACGGACGAAAACATATAAAAACGGAATAAAATCAACTCTACACGATAAGTAATGTACCCTCCTACAAATCCCTCTAAAATTTATTTAAAAAATAGTTACTCAATATTTGAGTAATAGTTGAATCATTTCACTAAATTACGTGTCAAACACATTGAAATAGATTGTTGTTATCATGTTCATGACCATGGTGTTAACACAACCTCCAATCCACCTCCAAAGACATAATTGTAAAGCAATAAAATCCCGAAAATATAATGGATATGTTTAAACATAGATCTATCAGAAGTTACTTATTCTATATATGTTACCTTTAATGCAACCTTCTCGTCTCTCTGCAGTCGCATGTCTAGTGCCAGACGTTCAATTGTTTCCGAACCCTAAAAGAGAAGAGGATGAGAATATAGAGATGAAAATAGGAAGGCATGAAGATCAAGAAACTTAAGCTTAAATAATGAAGTATCCTACCTTTCCATTGCATAATATCTCATAAGAGTCATTGCCTATCACTCTACTTTGTTTTGCAGCGTCTTTGTACGATTCTTGATGAACTATGTTTTTCCCCATCTCTTGAAGCAGTCGATGCATTATGAGTTTTTTGCTTGGGAAAACAGAAAGAAGGCATCTGTTAATCAGGGCTTTGATCCCAGATATTGCAGAGTAATCATGCTCCAGTATCTTTACCACATAATCCTTGTCTATGCCAACAAAGAAACAAGCAAAATGCAGAAACAACTCTTTCTCAGAGTTGTATGGCAATGACTCATAGCTCATCATGAGTACATGCTGAATTTTATGATTCATATCATATTCCAATAACCTCAAATGACTTTCACAATACTGGATTGTATTTGTTAATACAAATAAACCGTAAAAACGTTTATTAATATTTTGCGATCTCTTTGTGTTTTGTTGATAACAAATATAATGTTATCTTAAGTACAATTATAAGGATACATGTTATTTTTGTAAAGCATTTACATATAGCCATTTAAAGACAAAAATGTTGTAATAGTTTATTAGGATGGGTAAAAACCACAACCCATGGATCATATCCATAACCCATTGACCCATACCCATTTGACTAGATACAATGTATTCATTAGATACATTGAATCTAAAGGAATACCCATGGACCAACCCATAACCCATAACCCATAACCCATAACCAAAAAAACGCATGGGCAAAGAGGAGCGTCCCACGGATCCCTAGGTTTACACTAGACGGATCCCTTGTGGGAGGGATCCGTGGGATCCGGGGAACAGTGGCAGAATTTGCCTATAAATAGAGAGCCATTTCTTCATTCTAACTCACCCCTTTTCTTACTAATTCTCTCATATACTCTCATTATCTTCTGACAAAAGATCACTTGATCTAGAGAGTATTTCTTCCTTTCTTTCTTTAGTGATTCTCATATAGGTCCTTCTCTAAGGCAAGATCACGAGCATTCTACAAGTCATCCAAGAAAGGGGTCCTTGATTGATTTGTTCCTCCCATAAAGATTTCTGTAGTAAAGATCTTGTATTTGATATTTCACATATTTGTTGTGTAATAGTCGTGTTGGTTTGGTCCACCGTGTTACGGACTCGGTATTTAGCTTTGTACCGGAAAAAGGTGTAAGCAACATTGTGAAGGCTTCTCCGCCAAGTTGAAGGAGTTTGTTGACATAGTGCTTGAACTCTCGAGTAGGTGACTCGGGGAGTGGAGTAGGGCAAGGAAGGTGTCCTTGTAGCCGAACCACTATAAATCGGTTGTATCATTTCTATCCCTTTGCTTTACTTTATTTACTTGCTTTATCATTAGATCTATACTTTCTCAACATCCATACGATCACACATATTATCGAATCTAAAGTTTTTGAAATTAACTTAAAATCGGCAAAACTATTCAACCCCCCCTTCTAGTTTTTCACAATTGGCATCAAGAGCTAAGTTTATAAAAGTTTTAAAGTAAATCGTATTTTAAAAACTTTTCAATCATTATGGGTTCTGAAAATTACAAAGAAGGGCAATCTATGCAACGACCACCACTACTTGAAACTAATGGTTTTATATATTGGAAAAATAGATTCGAAACGTATGTGAAGTCTAAAGATATTGATCTTTGGTACATTATTGTTGAAGGCGATTTTGAGGCTACCTCAAAAGATGATAAAGGAAATTTAGTTAACATACCTCATGATAAACTAAGTGATGAATTAAAGAAAAAGATTTCTAAAAATAGTGAAGCAAAAATGGTTTTGTATAATGCTTTACCCAAAAAGGAATTCGAAAGAATTTCTATGCTTAAAACCTCTAAAGAAATTTGAAATTCTTTAGTTGTAACTCATCAAGGTAACTAACAAGTTAAAAATAATAAAATTGATTTATTTGTTCAACAATATGAACAATTTTCGATATCGGATGAGAAAACTATAGATCATTCATTTGCTAATTTTAATACTATTATTTCATCTTTACAAGCACTTGATGAATCTTTTTCTAGCCGTAACCATGTTAGGAGATATCTAAGGGCACTTCCATCCAAGTGGAGATCCAAGGTGACGGCGATCGAAGAGTCAAAAGATTTGACAATCCTCACCCTCGATGAACTCATAGGCAACCTAAAAGTCTACGAGCTTGTCCTTGCTAAAGATTCCGAAGCCTCAAAGGTGAATGAGAAACACAAATCTCTTGCCCTTAAAGCCAAAAAGGCTTCAAGTGATGAAGAGAACTCCTCTTTGAATAGTGACGAGGAGTGCGCTATGGCGGTGAGGACTTTAAAAGTTCTTTAGAAGGAAGGGAAGATACGTCAAACAACCGTATGGCGATAAGAAAACTTCGAAAAAAGCAAAGAGGACGAAGCAAAAGATGATCGTACTTGCTTTAAATGTTGGGACCCAAACCACTTTATTAGTAAGTGTCCCAAACGCGATGATCAAAAGGCGTTAAGTGAAGCGTGCGTGGGGAATGGCGACAAGGAGGATGAAGAAATTTGTCTCATGGCAAATGGCGAGGTGTGCTTAAAGGCATCG
The DNA here is from genome assembly GCA_910596185.1 of Chrysanthemum makinoi. Classification (NCBI taxonomy): domain Eukaryota; kingdom Viridiplantae; phylum Streptophyta; class Magnoliopsida; order Asterales; family Asteraceae; genus Chrysanthemum; species Chrysanthemum makinoi. Next base: position 34,093,183 of record OU343221.1, on the reverse strand, counting down.
ACCTAGACCCAGGATGAATGGGTCAAGGATAGCGGGTGCACGAGGCACATGACCGGCAATAAAGATCTATTCTACACATATGAATCCTTCAATGGAGGTAATGCGGTGTTTGGAAATAGCAATAGTAAAATCATCGGTAAAGGTACGATTTCTAACAAATCTCTAACCATTAACGATGTGTGTCACGTAGAAAACCTAAACTTTAACCTCTTAAGTATAGGACAAATATGTGATAAAAAGTGCAATGTACTTTTTACCAAAACCGGTAGTAAGATATTAAAAAATGGCATAAACATAGGAATAGGAATTAGGAAACATGGAGTCTATGTCATTAAAATTGGTAATGAACATAAAGACAAACTATGTCTTACCTCTATGGATGATACTTCGACCTTATGGCATCAAAGATTGGGTCACGCCAACATGCGACTTCTTCAATCGCTATCATCCAAAGATCTAGTAAGAGATCTACCTAAGTTAAAATATGAACATCACTTTTGTGATGCTTGTAATGTAGAAAAACAAGTTCATTCTAGTCATAAAGCTAAAAACACGGTGTCTACATCTAAGTGTCTAGAATTATTACATATGAATTTGTTTGGTCCATCCGCTATCCAAAGTTATGGAGGCAACTACTACACTTTGGTCATAGTGGATGATTACTCTAGGTATACATGGACAAAATTCCTTAAGAACAAAACGGAAACGTTTAATTATTTTGAAATATTAAGCAAGAAAATCCAAAGACAACTAGGAAGTCCTATAGTGTCTATTAGAACGGATCATGGTAGGGAATTCGATAATGAAGTGCAATTTGGAGCCTTTTGTGATGCTAATGGTATTACTCACAACTTCTCGGCTCCGCGCACTCCACAATCGAATGGGGTAATTGAAAGAAAGAATAGAACCCTACAAGAAATAAGTCGAACCATGCTTAATGAGCAATCCATACCTCAAAAGTTTTGGTGCAATGCCGTTGATACTTCAACGTACATACTCAATCGAGTCTTAATTAGACCAATCTTAGGTAAAACTCCATATGAGTTACTCCAAGGCAAAAAGCCTACGTTAGATCACTTTAGAGTCTTTGGTAGCAAATGTTTTATTCTTAACACTAAAGATTACCTTACAAAATTTGATCCTAAATCAACCGAAGGTATCTTTCTTGGTTACTCTCCAAATAGCAAAGCTTACGTCATATTAAACAAAGAAACAATGAAGGTAGAAGAGTCATTAAATATAAAATTTGATGAAAGTCCACCCAAACCCTCTCCACCTCTTGTCGATGACGAGATTGTAGAAAGTGAAGCTATAGTAATAAAGAAAAAGATAAATGAAGAAGAAGAACCTTTAAATGATGAAGTCATAAATATTAAAGAGTCCAAAGATTACCCCGTAGATAAGGTCATTGGAAAGCTAAACGAAAGAACATTAAGGTCTCAAGTTCAAAACCAAAGTAGCTTATTTTGTTTTATTTCAACCACAGAACCTAAGAATACTCAAGAACCCATAAAAGATGAAAGTTGGGTAATGGCTATAAGAATTAAATCAATTTGTTTCTAATGATGTTTGGACACTTGTCCCTCCACCTAGTAATCAAACCATAATAGGAACCAAATGGCTTTATAAAAACAAATTAGATGCAAACGGAGTAGTGTCTAGAAACAAGGCTAGAATCGTTGCCCAAGGGTATAACCAACAAGAAGGAATAGACTTTGATGAGACCTATGCCCCGTGGCTAGATTAGAGTCTATAAGAATACTTCTTGCGTATGCTTGTGCTAATGATCTAAAGCTTTATCAAATGGATGTCAAAAGTGCTTTTCTAAATGGTTTTATTAATGAAGAAGTATATGTAGCTCAACCTCCAGGCTTCATCAATTTTGAAAAACCTAAACATGTGTATAAGTTAAATAAAGCCCTTTACGGTCTTAAACAAGCTCCAAAAGCTTGGTATGATAGACTCAAGTCATTTTTAATTAAACACAACTATACCATGGGGTTAGTTGACAACACACTTTTTACTAAGAAAAGAGAGTCGCATATAATCATAGTTCAAATATATGTAGATGATATTATATTCGGATCCACTTGTCAAGACATGTGTGATGATTTCTCTAAAATCATGCATGACGAGTTCGAGATGAGTATGATGGGAGAACTTAGTTTCTTTCTTGGTCTACAAATCAAACAAGTAGAAGATGGTATCTTCTTTAATCAATCTAAATACATAAAGGAGATGTTAAAGAAATTCGGTCTAGAAGAGTCGAAACCAATTAGGACACCAATGTCATCCGACACCAAACTCACAAAAGATGAAGACGGAGAATCCGTCGATAATACTAAATATCGTGGCATGATAGGTAGTCTTCTCTACCTCACGGCAAGTAGGCCGGATATCATGTTTAGTGTTTGCTTATGTGCTAGGTTTCAAGAAGAACCTAAAACATCACACCTAGAAGCCGTAAAAGAATATTTAGATATATTAAGGGTACAACACAATTAGGATTATGGTATCCTAAGGGCACGGGAGTACTAACAATTGTATATGCGATTCGACCATGCGGTGATTATGTTGACGAAAAAGTACAAGTGGGGTATGTACTTTTATGGGATGTTGTTTAACATCTTGGTTTTCAAAGAAACAAACAGTATTAGCAATATCAACAAAAGCCGAATCGTCTCCGCCGAGAAAGCATGCCAACAAGCACTATGGATGAAACAAGAGTTAGTCGACTACGACATTCATCTTAGTGACATAGCCATTCTATGTGACATCAAGGGTGCCATAGATCTAAGCAAGAATCCGGTATTACATTCTCGTACAAAGCATATAGAGATTCGTCATCACATCTTAAGAGACAATGTCCAAAAGGGGAACATCTCTATTGAGAAGGTAGTGTCCGAAGACAACATAGCCGACGTCCTCACCAAACCGTTGAAGCAGGAACAATTCAACCTATTTCGTCTTGGTCTTGGTCTCATGGAACAAACGTCATAATTTACTTTTTGACTCTACAAGGTATGTAAATACTAGCATTCTTCTTTCTGAGTCTAGGATCTCTATTTCACGCACAACTCACAAACAATATGGGAATTTTCAAAACCCAAGATAAGTTTTTCACTTATAATTTTCTTATTTTCTTTCAAAATAAGTACAAGTTACAAACACATAATCACATACACATCTTCCTCTCAAAAGGATAAAACGTTTGTATTTCACAACATAGGAATCTCTTTTCAAAATATTTTCTAAAATGTACTTCTTCCCGTATCAATTTCACAAAAGCAATTTCTCACGTCTAGGACAAATAGCTTTTTCATTATTAATACAATGTAAAAACCCGTTTTCATTGCATCTCATGTCTTTTGAATGCTAAAGGGGACACATAACTAATATGTGTTTTCGGGTACATTCATTTAAGCCACAATGAATTAGGAGCATTGGTAACACTAAATTACGTACGCAAGTACTAAATATGTGTTTTCGGGTTATCTCACATAATAGTATACTTTTCCACTTCTAGTTTATTTTTCTTTTTCTTAGGAGTCGAGATAACCGCAACTCCAAATAGTTTGCATATAGGCACACACTAGGCAAAAATATTTACAAAAGGAAAATTTTGTCTTTGCCTGGATCACCAGACCCACGGATCCCAGCCTTCATGCTAGACGGATCCCTCAAGGGAAGGATCCGTGAGACAGAAGCTATTTTTACCTTCTATTTTCTCACTTTGGATGAAAACTCCAACTTTTCTTTTATTTTTTGGAGTATGTTCTTTAATGCTTGTGTTCTCATGATCACATGCCTTAAATTCATATCTAATCATTAGATTTTAATCCACATTTTGGGTCAAGCATTCATTACAATGCTTTGTTTTTCTATATATAGAACTCCCAAAATGCTTGCATAATTCATCTCATCTTCACAAACAAACAACACCATGTCATCCAAAAGATCTTACAACTTAGATGAATCACCTAGTACAAACATTCCTCTTCATGAAACCTAAACTTTTGTACTACCACCTTCCAAAATTCCACAATCAAACTCTAGAATATCCGCACGGATTAGCATCCGACCTTGTTGCTTAGGAAAACCATCATCAAATGGCTCATCACCATCAAATAACTCACCACATGATGCTTCCATTATAGCACCTCCTTCATCACCAATGAGTACACCAACTTCATAACCAAATCACTCACCACCTAAAGTCACTCTTTTGGAACTCCTTACGACTCCAACAATATCTCAACAACCAAAACAAAAAGAAATAGCCTTTTTGACACCTCCCACTTCTCCAAACACAATATTCAATGATCTTGAAACATCACCACCCTTAGCTCCCATTAAACTACAAGAACATCTAGGTTCTTTTCCATCACCACTTCCAACCATTCCGGACTTTGATCCATATTTTCCTATTTTTACACCACCTATTCCGCAACTCACAAATCAAAACAACCCGGAAAACTTCCGCACTCATTACCCACATCATTTACATTGTGAACATTGTCAATCCACTAAGGAAATTGCAATAGAAGTTAGGGAAGAAATGCAATTCATACTCAACCTCATCCTTGATCGCATCAATACCATTACCCATCAAAACCTCCATCCATAACCTTATGCAAGCATGGAAGGAATCATTAGTACTATTTTCTATTTTTAGTACTTTTTCTTTTGAGTCATTTTCAAGAACAAGTCTTGTTCTTATTTTTACATGCTTGTAGGTGGCATAAATACCACTACACTTTGTTGTTTTATTACAAGGCCTTGTTTACATACCTTGGCTCCCAATCTTGATTCGCGTCAATCACAAAGATTAATTAAGCATGTTACTAACCTTTTTCTTCTTAGGATTTTTTTTTCTTCACTTGACGCCCCAAACTAGGGGGAGCTACCGTCAAGGAGGAGTAAGTGATACGTGGACTAATTTTTCCACACTTTTATTTATTCGAAGGGTTAACTTTTTGTTTCGACAAAAAGGGGGAGAAGAAGTAAAACTTAGGGGCTTTCAAACTTAGGGGCTTTTAAAACATACATTTATTCTTAAGTTTTACTCATCATAACATTATGTTTTGTTATCAACAAAAAGGGGGAGATTGTTAATACAAATAAACCGTAAAAACGTTTATTAATATTTTGCGATCTCTTTGTGTTTTGTTGATAACAAATATAATGTTATCTAAGGATACATGTTATTTTTGTAAAACATTTACATATAGCCATTTAAATACAAAAATGTTGTAATAGTTTATTAGGATGGGTAAAAACCACAACCCATGAATCATATCCATAACCCATTGACCCATACCCGTTTGACTAGATACAATGTATTCATTAGATACATTGAATCTAAAGGAATACCCATGGACCAACCCATAACCCATGACCCATAACCAAAAAAACACATGGGCAAAGAGGAGCGTCCCACGGATCCCTATGTTTACACTAGACGGATCCGTTGTGCGAGGGATCCGAACAAGGCAGAATTTGCCTATAAATAGAGAGTCATTTCTTCATTCTAACTTACCCTCTCTTACTAATTCTCTCATATACTCTCATTCTTTTCTAACAAAAGATCACTTGATCTAGAGAGTACTTCTTTCTTTCTTTCTTTAGTGATTCTCATATAGGTCCTTCTAAGGCGAGATCACGAGCATTCTACAAGTCATCCAAGCAAGGGGTCCTTAATTGATTTATTCCTCCAAGATTTCTGAGCAAAGATCTTGTATTTGATATTTCACATATTTGTTGTGTAATAGTCGTGTTGGTTTGGTCCACCGTGTTTCGGACTCGGTATTTAGCTTTGTACCGGAAAAAGGTGTAAGCAACGTTGTGAAGGATTTTCCGCCAAGTTGAAGGAGTTTGTTGACATAGTGCTTGAACTCTCGAGTAGGTGACTCGGGGAGTGGAGTAGGGCAAGGAATGTGTCCTTGTAGCCGAACCACTATAAATCGGTTGTGTCATTTATATCCCTTTGTTTTACTTTATTTACTTGATTTATCATTAGATCTATACTTTCTCAACATCCATAACGATCTCATATTATCGAATCTAAAGTTTTTTGAAATTAACTTAAAATCGGCAAAACTATTCAACCCCCTTTAGTTTTCCACATGATATTGTCCTCATGAAAGAGGAACCCAACACTTCAAGAGCAAGTGGATTTCCTTCACAATATTGTACCGCCTTTAGTGCAAGCTCCTCGAACCCTTCCATAGGAACTACGGATTTAAAGGCATGGAGACTTAAAAGCTTTAACGCTTCATTAACATTTAGCAATTTCACCTTGTACTCTTGACACCTCCAAGATCTAAACTCAAGCCATCTAACTATACTATTTTCCGTTGTTGTAATTATAACCTTGCTTTGTTGATTAATATTTCTGTATCCACGTAAAGCTTCTAACTGGCTTGGTTAGCAATTTCATTTGTAAGGCCTCTTCAATCTTCAAAGTAGGCAAACACTCGGTATTTTTCTTCTCTTGCCCCCTAAAATATCTCCAAAAAGTTGTTGTTGTAGCTAAAGCAAACACCCGTGTGATTCTTTAAATCTATTACCAATGTCTTCAAGGATCTTTGATGTTTTCAAATTTCGCCCAATTTGAATCCAGAATATGCTTGGCTATTGTTGTCTTACCACTTCCACTCATGCCACAAATCACTAAAAATTCAACATTAGATTGCCTTAACCACAATTTGATCTCCTCTTCTCGAGTCTCTATCCCAGTTAGATTTAGTGGGAGCTGGACTTCTTTCCAATCCAGTTTATTATAAATTCTTGTAACAATTTTCTTTATAAAATTTGTTTCATACTTGCAATAACAAAAGCAACATGAGCAAGCTTATTGGAAGACACTCAAAAGTTGTTTGATAAACGAGAAGAATATCGAATATATTGGATTTATAAGCTTAAATTTGTTCTGGGTCTAAAGGTTATATCAGGTAATGTTGGACCTTAATGTTATAGAAGAAAAGAATAGGGTAGTTTAGTGTATTTATGTTATGTGTTCTGTAAAATCCGACCCATTATATTGGGCTGGGTCATTAGGATAACGGTATAAACGGTTATAGAATAGGTTACAACGTTTAGAATAGGTTACAACGTTCCTTTGAATTGGTATGACTCTTTGTTGCATCGATTCATGCAGTATAAATAGGATCAAAGTCTGTAAACAATTCATCAATTCAATATACAAATTCAATTACTATAAATTCTGATATTATAGCATATTTGTTTACGTATTTTTATCTCAAACACATCGAAGAATAACACGGTCTGAAGGATTAACAAGTAAAAGTCAGAGGTAATGTTTGTTTCACATTTACATAAAATAGTACCTATGTGCACTTTTCTTATTCTCTGGGGTGACGGAGTAAATATGCTAAAGATCCAAATATTTTGGTTGATGAAATATATTAAGACATTTTCTCTTTTTATTTTTATTATGTAACTGAGGATTTGTGTGTGTTATTGGGTTTGATCTTTATGATACGTGTTCTTGTTGAGTTTTGTACCGCGTTTTCTTTCTTTGAGCCATTAAAACATTCTCGATCATGTAGTATGAGTATGTGTTAACACAGTAAGTTACGCAACAAAACTGATAAAATCAATCTGTAATTTTAGTTTCTAAGAAAAATGTATATGCATGAACAAACTTTTTTTTTTAATCTAAAATCATTATACTTTCTTTACTGAATAGCTAAATTAGGAAGCTAGACAGCCCTTTAAAATAACTTTTCTTTCCAAATGTTTCAACACAACTCATTTTTTTTTGTGCAATAAAATAGCAACAAAAAATAAATAAATAGAAAAAGGCGGAAACTCATTTTAAAAGTTGTTAAATGGTTTCAATGGCCTATTTAAACAAAAACTACTTGAAGGGGCTGTTGGGACATAAGCACCATTGAGGGACAGTTTGGGCTGAAGATATTTGAACTAAAACGAAACTAGATTACCATGACTCGATAACGATCCATCACTTTATCACTCACTAATTAACTAGATATATAATTGTAACATCCCGATTTTTATAGAAAATAATTGCGGATTTATTTAAATTCCTCTTGGTTACATCTAATATTTTAGAGGAATAAATATAAAAGTCCCACTTTGATGGAGTTAATGACATAGTTAACAAGGGACTTAATATGATACAAGCCCGGACATGTTTCGCAAAACGATTTTACTACGAGGGCTAAATGTGACAAATAGCCAAATAAAAAAAAATCCATATATATTTTATACTTGTTAAAAGTCGGTTTACAGGATATACTTCCTTCCCTCCTTACCCATTCTTACAAAAAAAAAGAAAAAAAAAAGATCAGGACCATGGTTTCTTCAAGGTGAAGAATTCTTAAAACTCCTAAGCTTGCTTCATCAAGAATCAAGCAAGGATTAACAAGAATTGAATGGGTTATCAAGGCTTGATTGGTGATGATAAATTAAGGAGCTTCAAGTAATTTCATGTTCTTCCCTAATTCAAGGTAAGTAGTGAATCATGTGTTAATTTATGATTATGAGTTATGAGGTTATGTTTAATAATTGTTTTACATGATTATGTGATGAATTCATGGTTTATGATTCAAGGGTTATGCATATGATTATTAGGGTTTATGATGGGATTATGTTAAAATCAGATTAAGAGATCTTAGGAGGTGTTTATATGATTATTGAGTTGAACCAAATACCCCTTTATATGATCTATGATGTTAAACAAGTTGCTGAAATTTTCAGCAATGATTAGTCATGTTTGAAAAATCATATAAAATTGATAGAAGCTCGGATTGAATCATGGCCGGACTTTCTGGAAAGCCTAAGGTGTCTACTTCAGCTGTTATTTATAAAGTTTTTGCTCATTTAGTAGTTAAGTTGGTCTAAAACGTGATTTGGTACAGCAAGGGCTGATCCTGAAATGTGCAGCAAAGCGAACTTTAAAAATTCATACCGGATAGACCGTAGCTCCGTTTGAAGCGTTCCATACCTTTTCGGAAAGGGAAAAAAGTATACTTTCATGGAAAAATAGCCTCATGACCTGTTTCAGTAGTTAAGTCAGTAAAAATGAGGCATTTGCAGGCTGCTGCAGAAAATCAGCAAACGCGTTGTTAAGTGTTTTGATGATTATGACATGATATGATGTTTTTGCAAGTTCCGGGTGATTATATGCTATGATAGCTTATGTTCTCAGCCTATATGATTATAATTCATGTTATGAAAGTATAGAACCAAGTGATAATGCTTGGTTAGCTTAGCTCGAGTTCGTGAGAATAGTAGTGCATGTTTGGCGAGATATACGCCGTAACTAGTTTATGAGTTTATGCCTTATAGCTAGTTTGCGTGTGCTTAGTTGCACTTATATTTGCATTATCATGTTATATTCATGTCTAGTTGTTATGTGTTAACATTATACGTGTACATCTATCATGATATAGGTGTTCGAGGCATATTCAGAATCATTCATCTTGCATTACATGGCTCAGGTGAGTAGCACGGTTTTGATTAACATGTTTAGTAGATTAAGCGTGTTTAGTATATATATGCCTTACTATATCTCAAGTACTATTCAAGTTATGTATCATGTTGACCCGTGTGGTCATATAAGTATCATGTTGACCCGTGTGGTCATATAAGTATCATGTTGACCCATGTGGTCATATTAGTATCATGTTGATCGTGAGGTCATATCAGATATCATGTTGACCCGTGTGGTCATATTAGTATCATGTTGATCCGTTGGGTCATATTAAATAGTATGTTGACATGTTTGGTCATATTAGTATCATGTTGACCCGTGTGGTCATATTAGTATCATGTTGACCCGTTGGGTCATATTAGTATCATATTGACCAGTTTTGTCATATTAAGTATCATGTTGATATGTTTGGTCATATTACGTATCAAGTTGACCCGTTGGTCATATTAAGCATCAAGTTGACCCCAGTTGACCCGTTTGGTCATATCATGTATCAAGTTGACCCGTTGGTCATATTAAGCATCGAGTTAACCCAAGTTGACCCGTTTGGTCATATTAAGCATCAAGTTGACCCGTTTGGTCGTGCTAACTATCATGTTGACCTGTTTGGTCATATTAAGTATCATATTAACTAGTTTTGTCATATTAAGTATCATATTGACCCGTTTGGTCATATTCATCATCATGTTGACCTGTTTGGTCAAATTCATCGTCATGCTGACATGTTTAGCAATATTCAGTATTAAGTAGACCCGAGTGTTTTTACTAAGTGATATGTCGTGGTCAACCTCAGTATTATTTATAGCGCAGACTCAGTTATATGTTATAGTTGATCTCAACATTATGTTTATAGTAGTTCTACTTTATATTATAGTTCATCTTTATATTATAGTTCAGCTGTAGTATCAAGTTATAGCTCAGCCTTCGTTTATGCTATAGTATTTTAGTAATTAATTCAATTTTAGTATTATGTCTTTGTTTAACCTTGTAACCATATTATTGCTCAGTTTCTATATTTAGCTTAGTCTCAGTTCAGGCCAAATTTTAGTATCATGTTATAGTCAAGTGTAAGTATTTAGCTTAACCTTAAATTATATATGAATTTTATATGTGTTTAGTAATGTGTGAAAAATGCTTTATGCACTTCGGCATGCGATCGTTTATACATATGCATGTCAAATCCTATTAGGTATATGCTTATGCAGTTTTTAAAGTGGCGCAAGTGCTTTATGCACTAAATTAGTCAGAATAGTACTTTATGCATTACTCAATGTATTTAGTACTATCAATATATAGTCAGTTATGTGATCACACATGTGTTTCAAACAAAGTTGGAACTTAGACCTCCTTAGTGGAGAATCGAGCCTTAGAATAGTGAATGTTTCAAAATCGAACTCGAGACATCCTATCATGGATGATTAACATGCTTATATGGCTCGTCGGTTATGTATTCAAAGTATAGTACTATAAGTACTCGGTCGGTATGTGCTATGTACTTAGTCGGTATGTGCTTATGCATTCGGTCAGTATGTGCTTTACGCGCACTCACTCATGTGCTCATGTACTTTCGGTCGTTATGCACTAAGTATGTGCTTATTTATGGAGTCAGTTATGCACTCGGTATACTTATGTACTTCGGTCGGTGGTAATGCATGGTGTATCATGTATATAATCAATCGAGTGTCATGCTTATGCGGTTAGTTAATATTATGATTCATATAGAGAATAGTACTATATATACTTATTCAGCATCATGCTTATGTTCAGTTTATGATTTAATACTGTTCCGTTATCTCACTAAGTCTTATAGACTTACTGTTCTCAGTTTATATTTTTGTAGGTATGCAAGATGAGACCATGTACATGCTAAATGGGGCATAATGAGTTAAAATGGTGTAGCTTCATGGGGGTTAGGTACGAGCTTCTCATTTCCATCATTTGTTATCGTTTGGAATGCCCTAAATCAAGAACTATCTTCTTTACCAAGTTTAAAGAGTCATCAAGTATGTATTTTTGTAAAGTTTAATATTTCAATGGGACATTTGGAATAAACCATATGATGTAGAAAATACGCTCCGCTAGTTTTATCAATGTATCAGTTCACGGATTTTAAATATATATAAAAAAAATAATAATAAAAAAATCTTGGCGTTTCAAGTTGGTATCAGAGCGATGTTTTGAGAGATTTAAGTATCCACCATTAGTAAGGGATGCTTAGACTTGAACCTTTTTCGTAATTGCATTTAGAGTTAAATTGCATCGCACGTTTATCGTTTATCGTTATTCACCATGTTATTCAATATGTTGTTCATATTGTCTGAGATAAGTTGTACATGTCTAGCGATGCATACTAGTCTATGTGATTAGCAGTATATATAAGATTATATGAATTTACAGATATAGTCGTATAGTGCATAAGGCATTTCCAGATATCGTAAGTTGCAAATCATGAATCAGATACGATATAGTAAGCATATAAAACTAGTATGCATTATCAGATAGTATATAGTTAGCATTTACATCACTTATGTGTAGTAGATGATACGTTTTAGTTAAGTGACTTGGGATAGATTATGATAGCGATGAGTTCATGATTATATGGTGTGCCTATTATGACGCTTTGATCAATGTAATAATATTCACATGATATGGCATGAACTTATCGAGGTCATGAAATATCTTGGGGAGCTCACTAGAACAGTTATGTGTTAAATGCATCGTGAATATTGCATTAGATCATATGTAGTAGCATCTTCAGACATAGCAATTATAGAAGGCATAATTTACATACTCCAGCATGTTTAGATTCACCACTCAGAAAAAAAAAATGGTGATTAAGAAATGCTACAAAATATGACAGAATAGATATGAAAATGGATTTCACATTTCGGATTTGGCAGCTTTCAGGTAAAAGGGCAAAAAGAAATGGAATGAAAACGCGTGTCGAACGGATACGGATCATTCAATAAGAGATATTCGAATCGAGTTATGAAACAGTAATTTCAGGGATATGACATTTTAGCGAAAATTATGCTAATTGGGTAAATAAATCATTTCTTTTAACACCAGCTTATGAATTTTTGAGATATTTTCAGAAAATAGTCGAGATGAACATCAAAATACAGAGATGATTATGAATCTATCTAGTTATTTTTAGAGGATAATCAAGAAATCTCAGAGTTGAGATAGGATTTCAACACAGATATGGTAAAACAGAGGAAATGAATGATAGTGTGATCCTTATTAGTGGATTATCATTTTTATGTTAGAATACAACTATGATATAAACCTAAGTGGGAGAATACTTATATGTAATCGAAGTACTTTAGGGGACAACTTAGTTACAACAATGAGTTCGTGAGGACACGACAGTCCAAGCGAGGGGAGAGTTGTAACATCCAGATTTTATAGAAAATAATAGCGGATTTATTTAAATTCCTATTGGTTACATCTAATATTTTAGAGGAATAAATATAAAAGTCCCACTTTGATGGAGTTAATGACATAGTTAACAAGGGACTTAATATGATACAAGGTCGGACATGTTTCAAAAGCGATTTTACTCACGAGGGCTAAATGTGACAAATAGCCAAATAAAAAAATCGGATATATTTTATACTTGTTAAAAGTGGGTTTTCTGGGATATACTTCCTTCCTCCTTACCCATTCTTACAAAAAAAAAAGAAAAAAAAAAAAGATCAGGACCATGGTTTCTTCAAGGTGAAGAATTCTTAAAACTCCTAAGCTTGCTTCATCAAGAATCAAGTAAGTGTTAGGAATTAGAAATTCCAGGTATTAAAGAGTCGGTCACCTCAAGTATATGTAATCGTTAGAAAGCTCGTAGTCGTAGTTATTTTAAGTTAAGTTGTATTTAGTTAAGTAACACTTAGTGAGAATGAGGACGGACGGTCTTTACCCGGTACTGTGCAGATCCACGGCCCAGATGTGTGGCGTTTATGTAAGACTATAAATACTCTCTACCTCCCAAGGTAGAGAGTTGGAGCTCATAATAATAATTTCACTTTCTCTCACTAAGTTCCCTAAACCTCTAACTTTCTCTCTCTAGAATTCCATCTTATACGCCACCTTGTGTTATGGTTTGATGTGTATGTGAAAAGTTAATCTCTAACAATTGGTATCAAGAGCCATGGTTAGATCATATCTTACACATCTTTGGATTTCTAGTGGTTTTAGGTGGTTTTTAAGTTTGAAAAAGTTTAGTGGTTTTAGCATCATTTGATTGATTTCTAGTGTTAAAGTTTCGATTTTGGTTGTACTTTTATGTTTAGAATCATCAAAAGTGTTTAGGTTTTCATTTGGTAAGCTTGAATCATCTTGGTTGGGTTGTTTTTGGATTGAAAAGTGAGGTTTATATGGTTTTTACAAGCTAGCGACTTAGCTCAGCTAATAGTTTCTTGGTAGCGACTTGCTTACATTTGTTAGCGACTTACGATGTTGGAACTAGCGAGTTAGACCTAGCGAGTTAAAGTACAAGTAGTGGATTCTCCACTACGGTAGCGATTTTGACTTATGGTAGCGACTTGGTGTAAGTTGCTCTTTAGCGACTTGTGTCTCTAGCGACTTGTGTAGCTAATTCTTTAAAATTTGGTTAGCGACTTGGTGAGCGAGTTACTACTTAGCGACTTGTTTTTGCTTAGCGACTTGGGACTCTAGCGACTTAGGGGTGTAGCGAATTAAGGGTTAGCGACTTAGTGCATTAATTTCTAGCGACTTAGTGAACTAATTTCTAGCGACTTAGTGCATTATCTTCTAGCGATTTAGTATTTTATCATCTAGAGTCTTGAGTGATTGTTTCACGGTTTCTCTTGATTGATAAAATCCCGAAAGAATCCATTTCGGTTTAATCATAGAGCTATAAAATCCGTATAATGCGTTAACATGTCTACCAACGTTCCATTTGTTATCTCCACTGTGAAGATCAAGCATTTGGTTCAGAATACTCGCCCACCCATGCTTGAACCGACAATTTCGACTCTTGGGCTCACGAATTAGAGTGCATGTGCCTTGGAAAGGAAAATGGTGTCAACATTCTCAAATCCATTGATGAAGGACCATATCGAGTTGAGGCGACTAGAGACATACTTGATACTAATCGGATGGTACTCTGTTTTACGGAATTATTGACCTAAGATGTATGATGAGCTTGATGATAAAGATAAAAAGAGATTTGATGCGAGATATCGGGCTTCAAACATTGTTCTTCCAGGTCTTCCTAAAGACATCTACAAGCTGATCAATCATAACACAGATGCTAAGCAGCGTTTGGGACAATGTTAAGATGCTTCTCTGAGGTTAATTAACTATGGAAGACAGAGAATCCCAACTCTATGACGAATTTGAGCATTTCAAGATGAAACCGGATGAGAGTGTCTATGAGTACTATGTGAGATTTCATAAGTTAGTTAATGACATGAGGAACATCAGAATGACTATGCCTAACATTCAGTTGAACTCAAAATTTGTGAACAACATGAATCCCGAATGGCACAAATTTGTTACTTCTGTGAAGCTCACTAAAGGATTGAAGAATACCAACTATGAGCAACTCATGCCTTCCTCCTTCAGAATGAGAGACATGCTATGTTTGAAAAATTAATTCTCAATCGGTTCAAAACCAACCAGGGAGAGACAAGCTCGTCTAATGACTCTCTGACTTTCTACTCAAACATCGGAATCACAACCAAAGCATCACAAGTCATACCCTGGGTAATGGTAATCACAAACTCATTCCTGATCCTATGTACAAACAAGCTCGATCTTGATACTCGTGGGTAGCTTCATTAATCAACTAGCTCTTCTCATCGGTCAAAACATGAATACTCTCCCACAAACCAACAACAACCTCGAATCGCATCTAACCCACACAATCAAGCCACTATTAAAGATGGAAGGATCGTGGTGCAACAATGACAGGAAAGACAATATGATCGTGGACGAGGTGGAGCTGGGAGAGGTTATGTTGGAAACCATAATCGAGGAAGGAATGGTAACCAAGGTCAAACTAAGCTCATCAAATGTTATAAGTGTGGTGGAGAGGGACACATTGCAAGGCCGTACACATCTCAGCCCTGAGAATGATTACTTGAGAGAGAAGATGATCCGGCTCAAGCTCGTGACAATGGTGCTACTCTGAATGAAGAGGAATTGCTATTTCTTCTTTGGTGCAATGCCAAGACCTATGATGCGGATGTGGATGAGCGCCTATTCAGGGAGATAGGTCACAATCATCGAATGCCTTTCAAGTCATTGACATGATGCATCGACTACGATGTGGATGATGGACCTCGGCACACACAATTTTATGGCTAGCATTTCTCAATGGTTTCTCCCAAGGTCTCCTCTACATCACTATTTGGGCCATCCCATGACAAGCTCATCTCGTGAGTATTAAAACTATACGATGATGTTGATGTGCACGGATGCATGACAAAGTACAATCAGCTGAAACTATTGAATCAAATATTGAAAATATGGGTAATATCAATATTGTCCCATATGATCAATATATGAAACAAAGTGAAAGTGAGGTTGTACCAAGTGATGCATCTTACGATCAACAATGACTATGTTTGTGATGAATACCTGCATGTGCCCCCTGATGATTCCATTATCTCGAACTAAATGCCTATAAAGAACGTGTTGCTATTTATGAACAACGTGCTATGTTTGAGTTGACCACTCATTGGTGGCGGGAAATGGATAACCAAGTATGTACAAGTAATTAGAAAAATAAGTTTAGAGAGAAATATTGAAACAAGAATTAAATTCCTTGCAAGAAAAACTCTCTAAAACATCTAAGCAAAAACAAGAACTTCAAGAAAATGTGAAAATGCTTAAGCAAGAATTTAATGCAAAGGAATCAAAACTCTTGAGAGATTTTTCTAATCCGAAAACTTTGAAAAACAAACTTGAGAACAAGTTGTACATACAAGGAAACACCATTATCTGCTCACATGGTCACTAAACATCGAGTCTTAAGCGATAAGCATAGCATACCCCTTGTTGAGGAAGAATCAGAGGTAATTAAAAAGGCTAGAAATGCTCATAAGGTGCTTTATGATGGTAATGAAATTCTTAAGCCTAGGCAGAAACCTAGTTGCGTTGAGTGCACCGAGGAAGATAAGAAATCAGATGAAGTCACTAGGGAAAGGATGAACAAAAAAACTAGATGACCAAATGCAAAGAGAAAAAGATTATTATCACTCCCCATGACTACAAGAAGGAAAAGTGGATTTCCTTGAACATGTTTAAGCCTCAAACATTCTTTGACCCCGAACAAGTGTTCGGAAAAAGGATATGGACTTGCAAAAGTGAAAATCTTGTTGAAAAGAATCCCCTTGTAGGAAATTCCTAAAGCGTGAGTATCCTCCAAATACACCAATGCATTTAGTTCCTAGAACTATTGCCACTAAGAGCAAGACCTTAATCAATCAATATGTTATTCTTCAACTATTTACCGATTTTGAGAAAACTTGTAAGAAAAGGATCACACCCAATGGGATAACTGAAGGGGAAAGGGGTTTTGAGCAAATGAAAGAATGTTATTTAAGTGAGGTCATGCCTTTCTTTAAACAACTAAAAGATCATTTTGAGAGTCTTAAAACGGGGACAAAATCGATATTAAAGAAATGGAAAAGGAATTTGATGCAATGGTAGTTGAAGTTAGTGATTATGAGCGCGCACTAAAATATAATGAGATTGAGAGGAAGAACTTGCATACCTTAAATGAGACTCTTATTACTGAATGTGTTACTCAAGATATCTTTTCCTTTGCTTCAAATTGCTCTATTAATGCTTCCAAATTTCATGAACTATCTGTGGCCCTGAAAGTCTCCCATGATCGTGTCATTGAGCTTGAAAAACTAATTACGAACTAAACGAGAAAATTGAACTAGATGATCACAACAATTTGGTTAAACATTTTTCTAAACTGGAAGTTGAGCTTTTTAATTTACAACTAAAATATCAACATCTTAAAGAAAATGTTAAAACTTCACATGTCAAGACATCGTCGATGCTCCGAGTTTGATGCAGATTTTCAAATTAACAAAGCGTGATGAGCGATTCAAGCTCGATTCTGCTTAGCGATCAGAAATTGAAAGCCCAAATCTCTCAATTAAAGGGTCAAGCGAACAATAAGACAGACTCCAAATCCCTCCTTCTTTAGATTCTCGGAATTCTCAAACTTTTCATCTTCAAAACTTAGTTGATGCCTTACAAAAGGAAAACGAGAGTTTTCTAGAAGAAAATGAAAAGTTAAACGACATTTTAAAGAGTTATATGATTCAATGAAAGTCACCCGTGACCAAAACAACGAAAAAATAGCGTCTTTACAAAAGGAAATTGAGAATCTAAGAAGTCGGAGAGGAAATAGGGCTGCCACTTGTTTTCAATAAGAATGTTGTCTCAAAGTCACCCTTAGGCAAATACATCGTGACTTAAATATATTCCTCCTCATCTTAGGAATAATGAACATGCTTTTCATGAATACCGTGCTCACCTTAAGGATAGTCTAGAATGTCTCCGTGAGATTGTCGAAGAGGATTTCATTAATAAACCTCTTGATAGTGAAATTAGGTTTGCTTGCCTCCGGGCCAAACGATCTCAAGAGTTGCTAGAATGTGTAATTGCCACCTGCCCAAAATCCTTAACCTTAGGTGAAAAAGGCAAAGCTGTGATGCCTTGTTCTATGCCTAGTGCGGAAATCCGTTCTATGCCCAGCCTTTAAAAGGAAACACTAATGTGCCTTCAAGTAGTTCGATTCCGATATGTTAGTGCTAAGAAAGTGAACTTTAGTGTGCCCGCAAAAGCTCAAATCACGCCTTAAAGTATACACTAATGTGCCTTCTAGTACTCAGATCCTTGCACATCAAGTTCAGAATGCAAAATTAGATCAACCAACTAATGTTCCCATTCCCTCTACAGAGTAATCAAGGACTTTAAAGCGAGCAGGTCAAAGTCTCAAGACAATACAAGGAATGATAGGACCTTGCAAGCTAAGAATGTGCATTGGAAGAGAGTAGAAGACCAATCTAGGAACTTTAGGCTTGAGTTGAATAAAACGAATCGTGTTGATTCTAGTATTAGCCTTATGTACTGTAATTAATTCAATCTCATACTATCTGCAAACCTTGTAATGATGCATGCTTGAATCTCGTTGCTAATCATGAATGGTGTGAATGCTTTGTCTAATGCTGTCAAATGCCCGCTTAAAATTGCTAATGCTAATAATCGTTCAAATAAGGCAAAAAGGCAAAAACGAAAGATTGTTAGAAAATAGTGGAAACCCACAGAAGAACTTTTATAAAGATAGGTTATTATTGGATACCTTTTGGTCATAAGAATAATCAGTTTTGTTCTCAAACCGCTAAGATTATGCCCACTAGAAAATGGATGCCTACTGGTAGAACTATTCCCTTAAGAAGTAAACATACTTGGAATAGGGCAAATACGCACACCAAGATTGCATCTATTCCCAATGATTCCATTGCTTCTACTCGATATGGATGTTTCGATTCTGATGTGGTGTTCCAAATACTGTTACTAACCAAATGGAACCCATTCTTGCATGGGGATCCCAATTATCCAGTTATCCATTTTTGTCCGTGTTCAACTGCAGATCGTTCAAATCGTTCGTGGTACCCGGACTCAGTCGTTCCAAGCATATGACCGAGACCGGTCGCTGCTCATGAACTTCGTGAGCAAGTTCATCGGGACTGTTAGATTTGGTAATGATCATTTCGGTGCAATTATGGGTTATGGAGATTATGTTGTTGGTGATAGTGTCATCTCGAGAGTCTATTATGTTGAAGGGTTGGTCATAACTGCTCTCCGTTGGTCAATTCTCGGACTCGATCTAGAAGTTGCCTTCGAAAACATACCGCTTGTTAGAGATCTTAATGGTAAGAACTTTTAAAAGGAACTCGTGGTTCAAACCTTTACACCATCTCTATCGATGACATGATGAGGGCTTCTCCAATCTGCTTGTTATCAAAGGCTTCAAAAACAAAGTCATGGTTATGGCATCGTCGTCTCAATCACTTGAACTTCGGCACCATCAACGATCTTTCCATAAAGGACCTAGTTGTAGGTTTACCTAGACTAAAGTATGAAAAGGATCATCTTTGTTCAGGATGTCAATTGGGAAAAAGCAAGAAATATGCCCATAAACCCAAACCTACTAACTCACACGAAGTCCTTCATATGATTCATATGGACTTATGTGGACCAATGAGGGTACCAAATATCTTTGGGAAGAAATATGTGTTAGTTGTGGTTGATGATTACTCTAGATTCACCTTGGTCAAGTTCATAAGGACAAAGGATGAAACTCCTATTCATCATTACCAACAACTAACTAAATAATGAATTGAATTAACGAATCACCATTTAACGAACAACGACGAGAATGCTAAGTACAGAACAATTGATTTACCCAAGTTCCAACTCCGCATATGCATGAACAAAAATCCCATATGAACTTGTCCATTACCGTAAAACCTAATCTCTCCTTCGCGGTGTTTGGTGCATTGTGCTATCCAAATAATGAGGGTCAAGACTTAGGGAAACTAAGGGCTAAAGCCGACATTGGAGTATTTGTAGGATACGCACCAAACAAAAAGGGATACCGAATCTATAACAAAAGAACCCGACATATCATGGAAACCATTCACGCTACGCTTGATGAGTCGACCGTCAAATGGCTCCTGGACAATCCGCACCAGACCCGCACTTCAAGACAGTCCCATTGGTTCATCTCTTGTTCCAAACTCTACTCAAGAAACTCCATATGTACCTCCATCTCAAGATGATGTAAAGAAATTGTTTGATCCTATGTTTGATGAACTGTATGATTCAAACACTCATGAGGTAATGATTCCCAAATGAGGATGCTCATATTCCTGTGAATGAAGTTAATCATTCAGTCTCAATATCTTTAAGTCAAGAAGCACCGCCGCCGATCCTTCGCCTCATCAACAAATCATCATTCTTCAAATGTACATCATGGAAATGTTTCTGGCATCAATGATGAAGTTAATCCCTTTGCTACTCCCGAGGATGCTCCATTTGAAAACATATTTGC
The DNA here is from genome assembly GCA_910596185.1 of Chrysanthemum makinoi. Taxonomy (NCBI): domain Eukaryota; kingdom Viridiplantae; phylum Streptophyta; class Magnoliopsida; order Asterales; family Asteraceae; genus Chrysanthemum; species Chrysanthemum makinoi. The sequence goes on along the minus strand of OU343221.1, from coordinate 34,072,598 downwards.
TACTCCCGAATCATCATCAACCATCTTCGAGACATCGACTCGCTACTCCCGCCTCAACAATCGCCACATGAACACCTTCAAAATGGACTCACGATCATCCATTAGACAACATCATTGGAAATCCCTCTCGTCCTCAGATCAACCCGAAACAACTTGCAACCGATGCCTTATGGTGTTTCTTCAACTCCTACTTTCTAAGATCGAACCAAAAGATGTTAAAACCGCCATGAATGAAGATACCTGGTTCAATGCCATGCAAGAAGAAATTCATGAGTTTGATCGACTTAATTTATGGGAGTTAGTACCGCCCGATGTGCTATGATTATAGCGCTCAAATGGATCTTCAAAGTAAAACTTGATGAGCATGGTGATGTGTTGAAAAACAAGGCTCGATTAGTTGCTAAAGGATATCGTCAAGAGGAGGGTATAGACTTTAAAGAATCTTTTGCTCTGTTGCTCGATCGAGGCAATCGGAATCTCTTCGCTAACGCTAGTAAGAACATGGTAGTGTATCGATGGATGTAAAGACGGCATTAATCCGGAGATCTTAAAGAAGTTCACGCCACCAACCTGAAGGATTTGTAAATCAAGAGCATCCTACTCACGTTTATCGTTTGAAGAAGGCCCTCTACGGTTTAAAGCAAGCTCCGAGGGCATGGTATGATACACTGTCAAAGTTTCTTCTATCATCCGGATTAAGAAAGGAGCAGCTTGATCCTACATTGTTCACCAAAGTCGCAAACATTTAACTCATGTTCAAATTTATGTTGATGATATTATTTTTGCCTCGACTGACCCAATGGAATGTGATCGTTGTTCTAATGAAATGAGTTCTAAGTTTCAAATGTCAATGATGGGACAAATGTCATTTTTCTTGGGATTACAAATTTCACAAAGTCCCTGAGGCATTTTCATAAATCAATCTAAATATGCAACAGAGATTTTAAAGAAATTTGGATTTGATTCATGTGAACCTGTTGACACCCCCATGATTGATCGAACCAAACTAGATGAGGACCACTCGGGGATCATGATTGACCAAACAAAATATCGTAGTATGATTGGATCCCCTGTACCTCACCTAGTAGACCGCACATCTTGTTCGCTGTTTGCATGTGTGCTAGATACCAGGCTAAGCCTACTAAAAAGCACCTTGAAGCGCTTAAACGGGTCTTTCGGTATCTCCAAGGAACCATCAATATGGGACTATGGTACCGGGACACCGTATGTCACTAACGCCTATGCAGATGCTGATCATGCAGTTGTCAAGATACACGCCGGTACATCCGGAGGTGCTCGCTGGGTGATAAGCTTGTGAGTCGGTCTTCAAAGAAGCAAATGAGTACTTCTATTTCTACGAGGGTTGAATACATAGCCATGTCATCTTGTTGTGCTCAAATCTTATGGATGAGATCTCAATTATTTGACTATGGCTTTGAATTCAACAAAATCCCTCTGTACTGTGATAATAAAGTGCTATTGCTCTCTCATGCAACAACGTTCAACACTCAAGAGCAAAGCATATCGACATTCGACATCATTTCATCAGGGAACAAGGAGAAAAAGGTGTGGTGGAACTATATTTTGTGAGGTCCGAATATCGCTAGCGGACATCTTCACCAAAGCTCTTCCAAGAGAACGTTTTGAGTTTATTCTTCCACGCCTTGGCTTGAAAAGCCTTCAACCGATACACTCAAACGTCTTCATGAGGAAGACGAGGAGTAAAGGTCTATCTTCATCTATCTCTTGTATATATTTATTCAAAAAGCAAAATACAAAATTATAAAACCCTATAAAACCAAATAGAAAATATAAAACTCTAAAAATCCATAAAAATCAAAATTCAAAAATCTTTAAAAATATTGTCTTTTGTCATGTTTTTTTCCGGTTCAATATCTACGGTCTTTGTGCTGTCATTCAAAGAATGACACGGGACTTTAGATGTTGTTCGAATAAAAAAAAAAAAAAAAAAAAAATCAAAAAAAATTTTTGGGAGAAAGAGAAAAAATGGTTTATTGTCATTTTCGTGCAATAACCCGCTTTTAAAAGAAAGAACAGAGCCATGTTTTACCATGTTTTCAAATTCCATGCTCTGATTCTATAAACATTTATCTGCTGAAAACTAAATGCTTTGAAAAATAACTGCTCTCTATTTTTGATAATCATCGACTTATGTCAAAATATCTATCTCTCAATCAACAACCTATGTCATTGATTGAGGGGAGAATGATTTCAATTAAATTAAAAGTTATTTGGCATTAAATTGTTTTCAAAAGATGTACATGCATGTTTAACCAATGGAGTTTAAAATCTCAACATCCGATCCTTATCGCTTAAAACGCTTTCATAATCAAGTCACAATTCTCCTTAAAAGCTTTCAAAATCAATTTAAATATACAGAGATCACAAATCTCAAATGTTTTAATAATTGTGATCGGGGAAGAAGTTGTGATTTAAATAGGATTTAAACCGATAATTCATAAATGGTTTTATAAGTGATTAGCATGTTTGCCTCCCCGTACGTGACAAACGATTTCAAATTTTCCATGCACACATGAGGGGAGCATCTATCTTAAACCTATAATTTGAAACGTGATCATTTATCTCAATGTGCATGTTCCCTCTAGTATGTGCAAAACTCTTTTCAAACCTAGAAGCACATATTGAGGGGAGCAAAATCATGAAAACCTCATCCTTCCCCAAAATGCTTTATCTACTTGATTCGATTATGGAAGTGATGTTGATATCTTTTAGAAAATGGTAATCAAAGAAGTTAATTTTCTCTTGCCTCCGGTGCAAAACATTTTCAAATACTTGATGCACATGTTGAGGGGAACTTATTCTAAAAATATCAAAACAATTCAGTAAAATAAAATGTTTGATAATATATCACAAGTATCTGAATTGATTTTCAAATGGTTTTCAATTGGTTCTGGCAGCGATGAACAATACCAAAAAGACCGACCAACTTTACATTATGTATGGTGATATAAGGATGATAAGGTTAGGTATGTGTTCTCATGATCCGCCAGAACCGAGGGATCTACCAGTGGACTATCCACTAGTTAGTGTAGAGTTCTTAGGTATGATGATAAAAGTAGAAAAATGAGATATGGGAAGAGGCACGGAATCGAAGCTAGTAATCGAATAAACCCAACAAGGTTCTAGCTATGAAGTCTCGGTAAGCACTGAAGGGGTTGAAGAATTAAAAAGAATTGAATGAGAAAAGGGTGAAAACAAATAGCCCTCCATTTATTCAACCTTAGGGCAGAAACCGGGTTCAATTCATATGCTACCGATGGTAACATCGGTATTGAAGACAAGATCATGGACCCAAAGGACGACCGCACTTCAACTTCCCAAACCACTCAAGTTCCTCTTAAAAGGACTTGTTTCATTCTCACGCGGAACCGACATTATCTATCGACTTTCTCTTAGAGATTGTTGATATTGAAGAAGGAGAGCCTCTCCCTAGTCTCCCAATAGGATCCAAATATGCACAAATTGAGTCTAGAGCCACGAGATCATCAATAAATCTCATTAGGACACTTTCAATGAAGACTCTGTTTCACACAATGTGGAAAGAGAGATTATATCTTGAGTCCTACGCATTTATCCTTGTGGTATTGCCGTAACATCCGAAAGTGATGTGTTTACATATTCACTGTGAAGATGGAAAGCCTTCTCGAGCCAACATCTAACAAGCTCCTGGTAGGTGGCATGTGAGATCTATTATATGGATCAACCATGTGACAACTCAACGTAAACAATGGGGCTTATCAATCTTTTGAATCAATCCCGGTTCAAAGTTATGGATTGACGGATACCTTTGAAAAACCGGTCTCTGTGCTTTAAAACTCTTTTCATTAGCACGTCAATCGCGGTACTAATTTTTCAAATCAAAAGGTGTTTTATGATTGATAATTGATTTTCATTAAAACCTTCATATTAAAAACAATTTCTATTGAGCAATACTCATTGTTTTTCAAATATCTTTTCATCAATCATGGACTCAAATTCGCTGGTTCACTCAATTCCTGTTGTCTTCTTTGAGATGTTCCGTTTGAGAACAGCCTAGAGAGCAATGCGAAACCCTGCAAGGAAATTCTTCATTATACCCGATCACAGCAAGACTTGTAATCGATCAACGGGAACCGTGGGCCGGTACCTCAATTCAACGAAAGTGATCAAAGACACTTTCGCGATTTATTGCTAACCTGTTGTATGCGTGCACGCCCGACGCTTGCGTACTGCTCGAATGAAGCGGTCAATCCATAGCCGCATGCTCACTTAACACATTCATCTCAAAAGAAATCATGATTAGTGCATCAATGACTCTGATATTTCACTCCATGCTTACGCTACACCGCCGCCAATATCATGAATCAACAAATGCTTCCGCTACTCATGAGAAGATATCATGATCCGTGAATGTGAGCATGGTCCTAAAGTCACAACATCACATAATACCAACACCACAAAGGATGTCACGTGAGATTTTCTATATGATGATCTCAAATGATGGCTCAAAATTATTATCACTGATCAAGAAAAGACCTCCACTTGAAGTAACCAAACATGCAATGTGAAGAATCAATGACTACCAGCTTAGGAACAAAGGACTACATCAAGAATGCAAGAACAATTGTTAATGTCATATCTGTTTGTATTCAATGTAATTTTAGAGCATGATTGAGGTGACTCCCTGTGGGAGATTGTTAGGAATTAGAAATTCCTGTGTATTAAAGAGTCCTACACCAAGTATATGTAATCGTTAGAAAGCTGTAGTATTAGTTATTTTAAGTTAAGTAGTATTTAGTTAAGTACCGTGGAGGATTGAGGTCTTTACCCACGTATGCGATCCCGGACCCGATGTGTGGCGTTTTATGTAAGACTATAAATACTCTCTACCTCCCAAGGTAGAGAGTTGGAGCTCATAATAATAATTTCACTTTCTCTCACTAAGTTCCCTAAACCTCTAACTTTCTCTCTCTAGAATTCCATCTTAAACGCCACCTTGTGTTATGGTTTGATGTTTATGTGAAAAGTTAATCTCTTGATGAGATGGCACAAGAATTGAATGGGTTATCAAGGCTTGATTGGTGATGATAAATTAAGGAGCTTCAAGTAATTTCATGTTCTTCCCTAATTCAAGGTAAGTAGTGAATCATGTGTTAATTTATGATTATGAGTTATGAAGTTATGTTTAATAATTGTTTTACATGATTATGTGATGAATTCATGGTTTATGATTCAAGGGTTATGCATATGATTATTAGGGTTTATGATGGGATTATGTTAAAATCAGATTAAGAGATCTTAGGAGGTGTTTATATGATTATTGAGTTGAACCAAACACCCCTTTATATGATCTATGATGTTAAACAAGTTCTTTGAAATTTTCAGCAATGATTAGTCATGTTTGAAAAATCATATAAAATTGATAGAAGCTCGAATTGAATCATGGCGGACTTTAAAGAGCCTAAGGTGTCTACTTCATCATTATTTATAAAATTTTTGCTCATTTAGTAGTTAAGTTGGTCTAAGCGTGATTTGGTACACAGGGCTGATCACGAAATGTGCGACAAAGCGAACTTTAAAATTCATACGGATAGACCGTAGCTCCGTTGAGCGTTCCATACCTTTAGGAAGGAAAATAGTACTTTCATGGAAAAATATCCTCATGACCTGTTTCAGTAGTTAAGTCAGTAAAAATGAGGCATTTGCAGGCTGCTGCAGAAAATCAGCAAACGCGTTGTTAAGTGTTTTGATGATTATGACATGATATGATGTTTTGCAAGTTCGGGTGATTATATGCTATGATAGCTTATGTTTCTCAGCCTATATGATTATAATTCATGTTATGAAAGTATAGAACCAAGTGATAATGCTTGGTTAGCTTAGCTCGAGTTCGTGAGAATAGTAGTGCATGTTTGGCGAGATATACGTCATAACTAGTTTATGAGTTTATGCCTTATAGCTAGTTTACGTGTGCTTAGTTGCACTTATATTTGCATTATCATGTTATATTCATGCTTAGTTGTTATGTGTTTAACATTATCGTGTACATCTATCATGATATAGGTGTTGAGGCATATTGAATCATTCATCTTGCATTATATGGCTCGGGTGAGTACGGATTTTGATTAACATGTTTAGTAGATTAAGCGTGTTTAGTATATATATGCCTTACTATATCTCAAGTACTATGCAAGTTATGTATCATGTTGACCCGTGTGGTCATATAAGTATCATGTTGACCCATGTGGTCATATTAGTATCATGTTGACATTGAGGTCATATCGTATCATGTTGACCGTGTGGTCATATTGGTATCATGTTGACCCGTTGGGTCATATTAAGTAGTATGTTGACATGTTTGGTCATATTAGTATCATGTTGACCCGTGTGGTCATATTAGTATCATGTTGACCCGTTGGGTCATATTAGTATCATATTGACGGTTTTGTCATATTAAGTATCATGTTGATATGTTTGGTCATATGCGTATCAAGTTGACCGTTGGTCATATTAAGCATCAAGTTGACCCCAGTTGACCCGTTTGGTCATATCAAGTATCAAGTTGACCCGTTGGTCATATTAAGCATCGAGTTAACCCAAGTTGACCCGTTTGGTCATATTAAGCATCAAGTTGACCCGTTTGGTCGTGCTAACTATCATGTTGACCTGTTTGGTCATATTAAGTATCATATTAACTAGTTTTGTCATATTAAGTATCATGTTGACCCGTTTGGTCATATTCATCATCATGTTGACCTGTTTGGTCACATTCATCGTCATCTTGACTGTTTAGCAATATTCAATATTAAGTAGACCGAGTGTTTTTACTAAGTGATATGTGGTGGTCAACCTCAGTATTATTTATAGCTTGATTCGGTTATATGTTATAGTTGATCTCAACATTATGTTTATAGTAGTTCTACTTTATATTATAGTTCATCTTTATATTATAGTTGGTAGTATCAAGTTATAGCTCGACCTTAGTTTATGCTATAGTATTTTAGTAATTAATTCAATTTTAGTATTATGTCTTTGTTTAACCTTGTAACCATATTATTTCGGTTTCTATATTTAGCTTAGTCTCGGTTCCATTGACTTAGTATCATGTTATAGTCAAGTGTAAGTATTTAGCTTAACCTTAAATTATATATGAATTTTATATGTGTTTAGTAATGTGTGAAAAATGCTTTATGCACTTCGGCATGCGATCGTTTATATATGCATGTCAAATCTATTAGGTATATGCTTATGCGAGTTTTAAGGTGTAAAGTGCTTTATACTAAATTAGTCGAGAATGGTACTTTATGCATTACTCAATGTATTTAGTACTATCAATATATAGTCAGTTATGTGATCACACATGTGTTCCAGACAAAGTTGGAACTTAGACCTCCTTAGTGGAGAATCGAGCCTTTGAATAGTGAATGTTTCAAAATCGAACTCGGACATCCTATATGGATGATTAACATGCTTACATGGCTCGTCAGTTATGTATTCAGCCAGTATAGTACTATAAGTACTCAGTGGTATGTGCTTATGTACTTAGTAGTATGTGCTTATGCACTCGGTCGATGTGTGCTAGCACTCACTTGTGCTCATGTACTTTCGTCGGTTATGCACTAAGTATGTGCTTATGGAGTCATTATGCACTCGGTATACTTATGTACTCGGTCATTAACATGGTGTATCATGTATATAATCAATCGATGTCATGCTTATGCATTAGTTAATATTATGATTCATATAGTCAGAATAGTACTATATATACTTATTGACATCATGCTTATGTTCATTTATGATTTAATACGTTCGTTATCTCACTAAGTCTTATAGACTTCTGTTCTCGATTTATATTTTTGTAGGTATGCAAGATAAGACCATGTACATGCTAAATGGGGCTTAATGGGTTAAAATGGTGCTTCATGGGTTAGGTATGAAACTTCTAATTTCCATCATTTGTTATCATTTGGAATGCCCTAAATCAAGAACTAGCTTCTTTACCAAGTTTAAAGAGTCACCGTTATGTATTTTTGTAAAGTTTAATATTTCAATGGGACGTTTGGAATAAACCCGTATGATGTAGAAAATACGCTTCCGCTAGTTTTATCAATGTATACAGTTTACGGATTTTTAAATATATATAAAAAAAAATAATAATAAAAAAATCTTGGCGTTCAAGTTGGTATCAGAGCGATGGTTTGAGAGATTTAAGTATCCACCATTAGTAAGGGATGCTTAGACTTGAACCTTTGCTCGGTAATTGCATTTAGAGTTAAATTGCATCGCACGTTTATCGTTTATCGATTATTCAGCCATGTTATTCAATATGTTGTTCATATTGTCCGAGATAAGTTGTACATGTCTAGCGATGCATACTAGTCTATGTGATTAGCAGTATATATAAGATTATATGAATTCTGAATATAGTCGTATAGTGCATAAGGCATTTCGGATATCGTAAGTTGCAAATCATGAATCGATCACGATATAGTAAGCATATAAAATTAGTATGCATTATCAGTATAGCACTATATAGTTAGCATTTACATCAGCTTATGTGTAGTAGATGATACGTTTTAGTTAAGTGACTTGGGATAGATTATGATAGCGATGAGTTCATGATTATATGGTGTGCCTATTATGACGCCTGATCAATGTAATAATATTCACATGATATGGCATGAACTTATCGAGGTCATGAAATATCTTGGGGAGCTCACTAGAACAGTTATGTGTTAAATGCATCGTGAATATTGCATTAGATCATATGTAGTAGCATCTTCAGACATAGCAATTATAGAAGGCATAATTTACATACTCCAGCATGTTTAGATTCACCACTCAGAAAAAAAAATGGTGATTAAGATGCTACAAAATATGACGAATAGATATGAAAATGGATTCGGCATTTCGGATTTGGCGATTCAGGTAAAAGGGCAAAAGAAATGGAAAAGCGTGTCGAGAACGGATACGAATCATTCAATAAGAGATATTCCGATCGAGTTATGAAAGCAATTCAGGATATGACATTTTAGCGAAAATTATGCTAATTGAGTAAATAAATCATTTCTTTTAACACCAGCTTATGAATTTTTGAGATATTTTCAGAAAATAGTCGAGATGAACATCAAGAATACAGATGATTATGAATCTGTCTAGTTATTTTTAGAGGATAATCAAGAAATCTCAGAGTTGAGATAGGATTTCAACACAGATAACAGGTACCATCTATTAAACGCGTTGATAAATTGATACATAAACAGAGGAAATGAATGATAGTGTGATCCTTATTAGTGGATTATCATTTTTATGTTAGAATACAACTATGATATAAACCTAAGTGGGAGAATACTTATATGTAATCCTGAGTACTTTAGGGACAACTTAGTTACAACAACAGTAGTTCGTGAGGACCGCGAACAGTCCAATGAGGAGAGTTGTAACATCCGATTTTTATAGAAAATAATAGCGGATTTATTTAAATTCCTATTGGTTACATCTAATATTTTAGAGGAATAAATATAAAAGTCCCACTTTGATGGAGTTAATGACATAGTTAACAAGGGACTTAATATGATACAAGGTCGGACATGTTTACAGCGATTTACTCTGAGGGCTAAATGTGACAAATAGCCAAATAAAAAAATCCAATATATTTTATACTTGTTAAAGTCGGTTTACAGGATATACTTCCTTCCTCATTACCCATTCTTACAAAAAAAAAGAAAAAAAAAAGATCAGGACCATGGTTTCTTCAAGGTGAAGAATTCTTAAAACTCCTAAGCTTGCTTCATCAAGAATCAAGCAAGGATTAACAAAATGAATGGGTTATCAAGGCTTGATTGGTGATGATAAATTAAGGAGCTTCAAGTAATTTCATGTTCTTCCCTAATTCAAGGTAAGTAGTGAATCATGTGTTAATTTATGATTATGAGTTATGAAGTTATGTTTAATAATTGTTTTACATGATTATGTGATGAATTCATGGTTTATGATTCAAGGGTTATGCATATGATTATTAGGGTTTACGATGGGATTATGTTAAAATCAGATTAAGAGATCTTAGGAGGTGTTTATATGATTATTGAGTTGAACCAAACACCCCTTTATATGATCTATGATGTTAAACAAGTTGCTCAAATTTTCAGCAATGATTAGTCATGTTTGAAAAATCATATAAAATTGATAGAAGCCCGGATTGAATCATGGCGGACTTTCGGAAAGCCTAAGGTGTCTACTTCATCTGTTATATATAAATTTTTTCTCATTTAGTAGTTAAGTTGGTCTAAAACGTGATTTGGTACAGCAAGGGCTGATCTGAAATGTGACAAGCGAACTTTAAAAATTCATACCGGATAGAACGTAGCTCCGTTTGAAGGGTTCCATACCTTTTCGGAAAGGGAAAATAGTATACTTTCATGGAAAAATAGCCTCATGACCTGTTTCAGTAGTTAAGTCAGTAAAAATGAGGCATTTGCAGGCTGCTGCAGAAAATCAGCAAACGCATTGTTAAGTGTTTTGATGATTATGACATGATATGATGTTTTTGCAAGTTCTGGGTGATTATATGCTATGATAGCTTATGTTCTCAGCCTATATGATTATAATTCATGTTATGAAAGTATAGAACCAAGTGATAATGCTTGGTGGCTGCTTCGAGTTCGTGAGAATAGTAGTGCATGTTTGGCGAGATATACGCCATAACTAGTTTATGAGTTTATGCCTTATAGCTAGTTTACGTGTGCTTAGTTGCACTTATATTTGCATTATCATGTTATATTCATGTCTAGTTGTTATGTGTTAACATTATACGTGTACATCTATCATGATATAGGTGTTGAGGCATATGGAATCATTCATCTTGCATTATGGCTCGAGGTGAGTAACGGATTTTCAGTTAACATGTTTAGTAGATTAAGCGTGTTTAGTATATATATGCCTTACTATATCTCAAGTACTATGCAAGTTATGTATCATGTTGACCTGTGTGGTCATATAAGTATCATGTTGACCCGTGAGGTCATATAAGTATCATGTTGACCCATGGGTCATATTAGTATCATGTTGACCGTGAGGTCATATCGATCATGTTGACGTGTGGTCATATTAGTATCATGTTGACCCGTTGGGTCATATTAAGTAGTATGTTGACATGTTTGGTCATATTAGTATCATGTTGACCCGTGTGGTCATATTAGTATCATGTTGACCCGTTGGGTCATATTAGTATCATATTGACCAGTTTTGTCATATTAAGTATCATGTTGATATGTTTGGTCATATTACGTATCAAGTTGAACCGTTGGTCATATTAAGCATCAAGTTGACCCAGTTGACCCGTTTGGTCATATCAAGTATCAAGTTGACCCGTTGGTCATATTAAGCATCGAGTTAAGAGTTGACCCGTTTGGTCATATTAAGCATCAAGTTGACCCGTTTGGTCATGCTAACTATCATGTTGACCTGTTTGGTCATATTAAGTATCATATTAACTAGTTTTGTCATATTAAGTATCATGTTGACCCGTTTGGTCATATTCATCATCATGTTGACCTGTTTGGTCAAATTCATCGTCATCTTGACTTGTTTAGCAATATTGATATCGTAGACAGTGTTTTTACTAAGTGATATGTCGTGGTCAACCATATTATTTATAGCTGACTCGGTTATATGTTATAGTTGATCTCAACATTATGTTTATAGTAGTTCTACTTTATATTATAGTTCATCTTTATATTATAGTTCAATTTGTAGTATCAAGTTATAGCTCGACCTTCGTTTATGCTATAGTATTTTAGTAATTAATTCAATTTTAGTATTATGTCTTTGTTTAACCTTGTAACCATATTATTGCTCGGTTCTATATTTAGCTTAGTCTCAGTTCCATGACTTAGTATCATGTTATAGTCAGTGTAAGTATTTAGCTTAACCTTAAATAATATACGAATGTTATATGTGTTTAGTAATGTGTGCAAAACATGCACTTGGCATGCGATCGTTTATACATATGCATGTCAAATCCTATTAGGTATATGCTTATGCAGGTTTAAGGTCTTGAAGTGCTTTATGCACTAAATTAGTCAGAATGGTACTTTATGCATTACTCAATGTATTTAGTACTATCAATATATAGTCGGTTATGTAATCACATGTGTTCGGACAAAGTTGGAACTTAGACCTCCTTAGTGGGGAATCGAGCCTTAGAATAGTGAATGTTTCAAAATCGAACTCGGACATCCTATATGGATGATTAACATGCTTACATGGCTCGTCGGTTATGTATTCAACCAGTATAGTACTATAAGTACTCGGTCGGTATGTGCTTATGTACTTAGTCGGTATGTGCTTATGCACTCGGTCGATATATTGCTTTTGCGCTCCTATGTGCTCGTACTTTCGATCGGTTATGCACTAAGTATGTGCTTATTTATGGAGTCGATTATACTCGGTATACTTATGTACTCGATCGATAACATGGTGTATCATGTATATAATCAATCGGTGTCATGCTTATGCGGTTAGTTAATATTATGATTCATGTATTCAGAATAGTACTATATATACTTATTCAGCATCATGCTTATGTTCAGTTTATGATTTAATGATTCCGTTATCTCACTAAGTCTTATAGACTTACCGTTCTCGATTTATATTTTTGTAGGTATGCAAGATGAGACCATGTACATGCTAAATGGGGCTTAATGGGTTAAAATGGTGTTCCTTGGGTTAGGTAACGAGCTTCTAATTTCCATCATTTGTTATCAGTTTGGAATGCCCCTAAATCAAGAACTAGCTTCTTTACCAAGTTTAAAGAGTCACCGTTATGTATTTTTGTAAAGTTTAATATTTCAATGGGACGTTTGGAATAAACCGTTATGATGTAGAAAATACGCTTCGCTAGTTTTATCAATGTATACAGTTCACATTTTTAAAATATATAAAAAAAATAATAATAAAAAATCTTGGCGTTTCAAGTTGGTATCAGGATAATGGTTTGAGAGATTTATGTATCCACCATTAGTATGGGATGCTTAGACTTGAACCTTTGCTCGGTATTGCATTAGAGTTAAATTGCATCGCACGTTTATCGTTGTCGATTTATTACATTATGTTATTCAATATGTTGTTCATATTGTCACTGAATAAGTTGTACATGTCTAGCGATGCATACCAGTCTATGTGATTAGCAGTATATATATAAGATTATATGAATTCTGAGATATAGTCATTATAGTGCATAAGGCATTTCGAATATAAATAAGTTGCAAATCATGAATCGAGATCGATATAGTAAGCATATAAATTAGTATGCATTATCGATTATAGCACTATATAGTTAGCATTTACATCGGCTTATGTGTGTAGTAGATGATCGTTTTAGTTAAGTGACTTGGGATAGATTATGATAGCGATGAGTTCATGATTATATGGTGTGCCTATTATGGCGATCAATGTAATAATATTACATGATATGGCATGAACTTATCGAGTCATGAAATATCTTGGGGAGCTCACTAGAGCGGTTATGTGTTAAATGCATCGTGAATATTGCATTAGATCATATGTAGTAGCATCTTGGACATATAGAATTATAGAAGGCATAATTTACATACTCGGCATGTTTGATTCACCTTCGAAAAAATGGTGATTAAGAAATGCTACAAAATATGACAGAATAGATGAAAATGGATTTGACATTTTACGGATTTGAGCGTTTACAGGTAAAGGGGCAAAAGAAATGGAATGGCGTGTCGAAGCGGATACGAATCATTCAATAAGAGATATTCGGTCGAGTTATGAAGCAAATTTCGGATATGACATTTTAGCGAAAATTATGCTAATTCGGGTAAATAAATCATTTCTTTTAACACCGGCTATGAATTTTTTGAGATATTTTCAGAAAATAGTCGAGATGAACATCAAGAATCTAGATGATTATGAATCTGTCTAGTTATTTTAGAGGATAATCAGAAATCTCGAGTTGAGATAGATTTCAACGGATAAGGTACCATCTATAGCAGTTGATAAATTGATACATAAGCGAGAGGAAATGAATGATAGTGTGATCCTTATTAGTGGATTATCATTTTTATGTTAGAATACAACTATGATATAAACTAAGTGGGAAATTACTTATATGTAATCACAGTACTTTAGGGACAACTTAGTTACAACAACGTAGTTATTGAACGTGAAACGATCCAATGAGGGAAAGTTGTAACATCCGATTTTTATAGAAAATAATAGCGGATTTATTTAAATTCCTATTGGTTACATCTAATATTTTAAAGGAATAAATATAAAGTCCCACTTTGATGGAGTTAATGACATAGTTAACAAGGGACTTAATATGATACAAGGTCGGACATGTTTAGCAAAGCGATTTTACTACGGTAAATGTGACAAATAGCCAAATAAAAAAATCGGATATATTTTATACTTGTTAAAGTCGGTTTACGAGGATATACTTCCTTCCCTCATTACCCATTCTTACAAAAAAAGAAAAAAAAAAAAAAAAATCGAGACCATGGTTTCTTCAAGGTGAAGAATTCTTAAAACTCCTAAGCTTGCTTCATCAAGAATCAAGCAAGGATTAACAAGAATTGAATGGGTTATCAAGGCTTGATTGGTGATGATAAATTAAGGAGCTTCAAGTAATTTCATGTTCTTCCCTAATTCAAGGTAAGTAGTGAATCATGTGTTAATTTATGATTATGAGTTATGAAGTTATGTTTAATAATTGTTTTACATGATTATGTGATGAATTCATGGTTTATGATTCAAGGGTTATGCATATGATTATTAGGGTTTATGATGGGATTATGTTAAAATCAGATTAAGAATCTTAAGGTGTTTATATGATTATTGAGTTGAACAAACACCCTTTATATGATCTATGATGTTAAACAAGTTCTTGAAATTTCGACAATGATTATCATGTTTGAAAATCATATAAAATGATAGAAGCTCGGATTGAATCATGGCGGACTTTCGGAAAGCCTAAGGTGTCTACTTCATCTGTTATATATAAATTTTTGCTCATTTAGTTAAGTTGGTCTAAGCGTTGATTTGATACAGCAAGGGTGATCACGAAATGTGCGACAAAAGCGAACTTTAAAAATTCATACCGGATAGAACGTAGCTCCGTTTGAAGGGTTCCATACCTTTTCGGAAAGGGAAAATAGTATACTTTCATGGAAAAATATCCTCATGACCTGTTTAGTAGTTAAGTCGGTAAAAATGAGGCATTTGCAGGCTGCTGCAGAAAATCAGCAAACGCATTGTTAAGTGTTTTGATGATTATGACATGATATGATGTTTTGCAAGTTCGGGTGATTATATGCTATGATAGCTTATGTTCTCAACCTATATGATTATAATTCATGTTATGAAAGTATAGAACCAAGTGATAATGCTTGGTTAGCTTAGCTCGAGTTCGTGAGAATAGTAGTGCATGTTTGTGAGATATACATATAACTAGTTTATGAGTTTATGCCTTATAGCTAGTTTACGTGTGCTTAGTTGCACTTATATTTGCATTATCATGTTATATTCATGTCTAGTTGTTATGTGTTAACATTATACGTGTACATCTATCTTGATATAGGTGTTCGAGCATATTGAGAATCATTCATCTTGCATTATATGGCTCGGGTGAGTAACAGTTTTAGTTAACATGTTTAGTAGATTAGCGTTTTAGTATATATATGCCTTACTATATCTCAAGTACTATGCAAGTTATGTATCATGTTGAACCGTGTGGTCATATAAGTATGTTGACCCGTGTGGTCATATAGTATCATGTTGACATGTGGTCATATTAGTATCATGTTGACGTGAGGTCATATCAGTATCATGTTGACCGTGTGTGGTCATATTAGTATCATGTTGACGTTGGGTCATATTAAAGTAGTATGTTGACATGTTTGGTCATATTAGTATCATGTTGACCCGTGTGGTCATATTAGTATCATGTTGACCCGTTGGGTCATATTAGTATCATATTGACCGGTTTGTCATATTAAGTATCATGTTGATATGTTTGGTCATATTACGTATCAAGTTGACCCGTTGGTCATATTAAGCATCAAGTTGACCCCATTGACCGTTTGGTCATATCAAGTATCAAGTTGACCCGTTGGTCATATTAAGCATCGATTAACTTGAGTTGACCGTTTGGTCATATTAAGCATCAAGTTGACCCGTTTGGTCATGCTAACTATCATGTTGACCTGTTTGGTCATATTAAGTATCATATTAACTAGTTTTGTCATATTAAGTATCATGTTGACCCGTTTGGTCATATTCATCATCATGTTGACCTGTTTGGTCAAATTCATCGTCATGCTGACCTGTTTAGCAATATTCAGTATTAAGTAGGCCAGTGTTTACTAAGTGATATGTCATGGTCAACCTCCATTATTATTTATATGCGACTGGTTATATGTTATAGTTGATCTCAACATTATGTTTATAGTAGTTCTACTTTATATTATAGTTCATCTTTATATTATAGTTAAATTTGTAGTATCAAGTTATAGCTCATATGCGTTTATGCTATAGTATTTTAGTAATTAATTCAATTTTAGTATTATGTCTTTGTTTAACCTTGTAACCATATTATTGCTCAGTTTCTATATTTAGCTTAGTCTCAGTTCATACGACTTAGTATCATGTTATAGTCAAGTGTAAGTATTTAGCTTAACCTTAAATTATATATGAATTTTATATGTGTTTAGTAATGTGTGAAAAATGCTTTATGCACTTAAATGCGATGCGTTTATACATATGCATGTCAAATCCTATTAGGTATATGCTTATGCAGGTTTTAAGGCGTGCCAAGTGCTTTATGTAAATTAGTCAGATGGTACTTTATGCATTACTCAATGTATTGTACTATCAATATATATCGGTTATGTAATCACACATGTGTTCGGACAAAGTTGGAACTTAGACCTCCTTAGTGGGGAATCGAGCCTTAGAATAGTGAATGTTTCAAAATGAACTCGGACATCCTATACGGATTAACATGCTTACATGGCTCGTCGGTTATGTATTCAGCCGGTATAGTACTATAAGTACTCATCAATATGTGCTTATGTACTTAGTCGGTATGTGCTTATGCACTCGGTCGATATGTGCTTTACCTTTGTCACTATAATGCTCATGTACTGATCGGTTATACTAAGTATGTGCTTATTTATGGAGTCGATTATGCACTCGGTATAATTATGTACTGTTCGATAACATGGTGTATCATGTATATAATCAATCAGTGTCATGCTTATGCAGTTAGTTAATATTATGATTCATATAGTGAATAGTATATATACTTATTGACATCATGCTTATGTTCAGTTTATGATTTATCTGAGTTCGTTATCTCACTAAGTCTTATAGACTTACCGTTCTCGTTATATTTTGTAGGTATGCAAGATGAGACCATGTACATGCTAAATGAGGCGTAATGGGTTAAAATGGTGCTTCGCGGGTTAGGTAACGAGCTTCATATTCCATCATTTGTTATCGGTTGGAATGCCTAAATCAAGAACTAGCTTCTTTACCAAGTTTAAAGAGTCACCGTTATGTATTTTTGTAAAGTTTAATATTTCAATGGGACGTTTGGAATAAACCCGTTATGATGTAGAACGCTTCGCTAGTTTTATCAATGTATACTGAGTTCTGATTTTAAATATATATAAAAAAATAATAATAAAAAAATCTTGGCGTTTCAAGTTGGTATCGAGCGATGGTTTGAGATTTAAGTATCCATCATTAGTAAGGGATGCTTAGACTTGAACATTTGCTCGGTAATTGCATTTAGAGTTAAATTGCATCATACGTTTATACGTTTATCGGTTATTGACCATGTTATTCAATATGTTGTTCATATTGTCCTGAGATAAGTTGTACATGTCTAGCGATGCATACTAGTCTATGTGATTAGCAGTATATATATAAGATTATATGAATTCTGGATATAGTCGTATAGTGCATAAGGCATTTCGAGATATCGTAAGTTGCAAATCATCGAATCTGATATAGTAAGCATATAAAATTAGTATGCATTATCGGTATAGCACTATATAGTTAGCATTATCGGCTTATGTGTAGTAGATGATACGTTTTAGTTAAGTGACTTGGGATAGATTATGATAGCGATGAGTTAATGATTATATGGTGTGCTTATTATGGCCTTTGATCAATGTAATAATATTCACATGATATGGCATGAACTTATCGAGGTCATGAAATATCTTAGGGAGCTCACTAGAAACGATTATGTGTTAAATGCATCGTGAATATTGCATTAGATCTATGTAGTAGCATCTTGGACATAGCAATTATAGAAGGCATAATTTACATACTCGGCATGTTTAGATTCACCACCAGAAAAAAAAATGGTGATTAAGAAATGCTACAAATATATGACAGAATAGATATGAAAATGGATTTGGCATTTCACGGATTTGAAGCGGTTTACAATTAAAGGGCAAAGAAATGGAATAAAAGCGTGTCGAGCGGATACGGATCATTCAATAAGAGATATTCGGTCGAGTTATGAAAAGCAATTTGAGGATATGACATTTTAATTATGCTAATTAGGTAAATAAATCATTTCTTTTAACACCGACTTATGAATTTTGAGATATTTTGAAAATATGAGATGAACATCAAGAATACAGAATGATTATGAATCGATCTAGTTATTTTAGAGGATAATCAAGAAATCTCGAGTTGAGATAGGATTTCAACACGGATAAGTACCATCTATTAAAGCGTGTTGATAAATTGATACATAAACAGAGGAAATGAATGATAGTGTGATCCTTATTAGTGGATTATCATTTTTATGTTAGAATACAACTATGATATAAACCTAAGTGGGAGAGTACTTATATGTAATCCACGGTACTGGGGACAACTTAGTTACAACAAGTAGTTAATTTGAGGACTGAGCGATCAATGAGAGAGTTGTAACATCGATTTTATAGAAATAATAGCGGATTTATTTAAATTCCTATTGGTTACATCTAATATTTTAGAATAAATATAAAGTCCTTTGATGGAGTTAATGACATAGTTAACAAGGGACTTAATATGATACAAGCTTCGGACATGTTTAGCAAAACGATTTTACTACGAGGGCTAAATGTGACAACCAAATAAAAAATCCAGATATATTTTATACTTGTTAAAAGTCGGTTTACAGGATATACTTCCTTCCTCCACCATTCTTACAAAAAAAAAAAAGATCAGGACCATGGTTTCTTCAGGTGAAGAATTCTTAAAACTCTAAGCTGCTTCATCAAGAATCAACAAGGATTAACAAGATTGAATGGGTTATCAAGGCTTGATTGATTATGATAAATTAAGGAGCTTCAAGTAATTTCATGTTCTTCCCTAATTCAAGGTAAGTAGTGAATCATGTGTTATGATTATGAGTTATGAGGTTATGTTTAATAATTGTTTTACATGATTATGTGATGAATTCATGGTTTATGATTCAAGGGTTATGCATATGATTATTAGGGTTTATGATGGGATTATGTTAAAATCAGATTAAGAGATCTTAGGAGGTGTTTATATGATTATTGAGTTGAACCAAACACCCCTTTATGTGATCTATGATGTTAAACAAGTTGCTGAAATTTTCAGCAATGATTATCATGTTTGAAAATCATATAAAATTGATAGGCTCGGTTGAATCATGGCGGACTTTCGGAAAGCCTAAGGTGTCTACTTCAGCTGTTATTTATAAATGTTTTGCTCATTTAGTAGTTAAGTTGGTCTAAAACGTGATTTGGTACAGCAAGGGTTGATCCTGAAATGTGCAGCAAGCGAACTTTAAAATTCATACGGATAGACCGTAGCTCCGTTTGAAGCGTTCCATACCTTTTCGGAAAGGGAAAATAGTATACTTTCATGGAAAAATATCCTCATGACCTGTTTCAGTAGTTAAGTCAGTAAAATGGGCATTTGCAGGCTGCTGCAGAAAATCAGCAAACGCGTTGTTAAGTGTTTTGATGATTATAACATGATATGATGTTTTGCAAGTTCGGGGTGATTATATGCTATGATAGCTTATGTTCTCAGCCTATATGATTATAATTCATGTTATGAAAGTATAGAACCAAGTGATAATGCTTGGTTATCTTAGCTCGAGTTCGTGAGAATAGTAGTGCATGTTTGGCGATATATACGCCATAACTAGTTTATGAGTTTATGCCTTATAGCTAGTTTGTTGTTGTTAGTGCACTTATATTTGCATTATCATGTTATATTCATGTCTAGTTGTTATGTGTTAACATTATACGTGTACATCTATCATGATATAGGTGTTGAGCATATTCGAATCATTCATCTTGCATTACATGGCTCGAGGTGAGTATGGATTTTCGATTAACATGTTTAGTAGATTAAGCGTGTTTAGTATATATATGCCTTACTATATCTCAAGTACTATGCAAGTTATGTATCATGTTGACCCGTGTGGTCCTATAAGTATCATGTTGACCGGTGGTCATATAAGTATCATGTTGACCCATGTGGTCATATTAGTATCATGTTGACGGTGGTCATATCGATATCATGTTGACCCGTGTGGTCATATTAGTATCATGTTGATCCGTTGGGTCATATTAAGTAGTATGTTGACATGTTTGGTCATATTAGTATCATGTTGACCCGTGTGGTCATATTAGTATCATGTTGACCCATTGGGTCATATTAATCATATTGACCGGTTTGTCATATTAAGTATCATGTTGATATGTTTGGTCATATTACGTTATCAAGTTGACCGTTGGTCATATTAAGCATCAAGTTGACCCGGTTGACCGTTTGGTCATATCAAGTATCAAGTTGACCCGTTGGTCATATTAAGCATCGAGTTAACCCAAGTTGACCCGTTTGGTCATATTAAGCATCAAGTTGACCCGTTTGGTCGTGCTAACTATCATGTTGACCTGTTTGGTCATATTAAGTATCATATTAACTAGTTTTGTCATATTAAGTATCATGTTGACCCGTTTGGTCATATTCATCATCATGTTGACCTGTTTGGTCACATTCATCGTCATCTTGACTGTTTAGCAATATTGATAAAGTAGACCAGTGTTTTACTAAGTGATATGTGTGGTCCCTCGAGTATTATTTATAAGCAGGACTCAGTTATATGTTATAGTTGATCTCAACATTATGTTTATAGTAGTTCTACTTTATATTATAGTTCATCTTTATATTATAGTTCAGCTGTAGTATCAAGTTATAGCTCAGCCTTCATTTATGCTATAGTATTTTAGTAATAAATTCAATTGCAATAACTATGAAAGTTATTGTTTAATTCCCATAACAACATAACAAACGCACCCTTAAAACATTCAAGAGAAACAATTCAAAAGCTGTTGGATTTTATTTATTTATTTATTTATTTTGGTTTTTTTGTTTTTCCATTTTAGAGCATGCTAGGTAAGCTAATTTGCTTCACGCCACATTATTGTTCAATAGTTTATTTTTTTCTTCACACCTAAATGGGTTGGGTTATTTCGACCCTCTCTATTATTTTAGTTTGACCCTCTCTAGTTTTAAGTCTTTTTTGTCCCCTTTTTTTAAAAAATAAAATAAGTGTGTATATGTGTGTATAATAATGTATTGTACATGCATAATGTTTTGTATACTTTTGTTTAAATATGTTTGTATATGTATAATTATTTTGTTTGTATAATAGCACGTTAAATATTACCACATTAAATAACTGCAACAACAACCTTATTATTAAATTAAGCGTCAACGTTAACATATTATTTAATCTGACAACATCTACGACATATGAATTATTCATCTCGTTTAAAGATCATGGAGCCTTGCGTACGACAGCGTGATCCACAAGATTCCTTGCCAATTCTAACTCCATCTCGAGCGTCTTTATTCTTGCCTTCAATAGCTTGATCTCATTATCTTTAGCAGCGCCGGTTTGAACCTGCGTTGAAGATGACTTCGACTAAAGTGCCGTCTTTCAAATTCATCTTTCCAACTGAAGTATCGACACCTATAGCCATCTGTACTTTGTTGTTACATGTTAAGAAAATAATAAGAAAATGTATTTTTAACAAACAAATTATTTACATAAAACCCTAAAAAGCGTATGATTATTTACCATCGAAGAGGACATGCATAATACTGATTGGCCGAAAGGATTTAGTGATTTCCTTTCTATAATAAATCCTCTATTACATCGACACCGAAGGATTTCCTTGGCTGACAAAATTTGCATAAATCATAATCAATCATTTACAACATAAAACACGTATCATTTAATATTATTATTAATTTAAATGTGCGATAATCATTTACAACATAAATCAGTAATCAATCACTATGTTTACAACATAAATCATTAATCAATTATTTACAACATAAATCGATGTCAATCACTATGTTTATAATTATTTACAACATGAATCATTCACTATGTTTATAATTATTTACAACATGAATCATTAATCATTTACAATGTTTTGTATGTATATATTATTTACTAATTTGGTAGTTGATGCCTATATAATGATTCCCCGGGATGCAGCCGGATCTGTGCCTCCTCCATTGTGGGTGGAGATGCGGAAGTGGAGAATGTTAGTCTAGCGTCGAGAACAATGTAATGACCTACTTCGTCCCCACGGGCTATCACAGGGTAGTTCTTTGTGAAGTCACGGACCCGAAGCGGAAAACACATATTCCAACCCGCCAAGATATAAATGCAATGGGTCGTCTATCGGTTCTGCAATAACCAACCACGTGTTTGGCATTTCCATGTAGCGTTGATTCGGTGCATTTCCATGTCGGGACCAGTCTATTATGCAGCGAAGTTCGTTAAAACCAACTTCCCCCAAATGTAAACTTGCCAATGTAGGTCCATCTGTTGCAATAACATCTGCCTAACTTGGCGCCACAAATGTTGGTGTTCCCAAACACCATGGGCAGCGCCCGAAACCACAATTTCCGTCACCACCACATTATATATACGATTATGTATGGATGCCAAATGACGGAAGCATACCCATAATCATTTAAACTTCGCATCTCCATCGTACAACTTGTGTCTTATTTTTGGTTGATCACTAGGACGTGAAAGAACTATGTGGGCGGGTTCTTTGTTGAAGTTCGGGACTTGTAGATCTTAGCGGTGCTTCTTCGTGATCTCGGTTGGAACTTCATTCAAGTCGGGACTTGTGTACCCATTTTGTCCTTTCGCTCGGGCGTCCACGGTATTTTTTGAATAACGGTTCCCATTGTCAGATGGGAGGTTGGTATATCGATCTCAACTTCGTTATCATATTATTCTTGACAAACGACGATGCTTTGGTAAAAACATTCCTGAATTGCGGAATGTCATCTCTAAGCGAATCATGATGATGATCATCATCATCATCATCATCATCATCATCGTCATTATTGGAAGAGCCATCTTCAGGTGGTGGCCTATTGATATTAGGCCACGGAACATGTATGGTTCTCCAAAAAATATAAGTTCTTCGGTGGAATGGGGCATCACGAAATCATTAAAAGTAGTATATTACAATGCGCCGTAAATAAATCATGATATTAATGGGAAAACAACTTGATATTTATAAATTTACTTACCATTATATACATAGTATTGCATCTTGTGAAAGCATAGCGTCCAGTAAATTATGCGCAACTTATGGCTACAATCTTCTCGGTGATAGACAGTGGAGTTCTTTGTGCATGAGTTTGAAAGCATGGTGAGAAAATTTATACCACAATTCTTGAAATAGTAGTATATTACAATCATTTATTTTCTCGCGATGCTTATTAAAACTCTCTTTTATCGCATTTTCTTGCGCAAATACAATCTTATCGATTGCACTCAACAACTTGTCTAACTTGGTGTTGCCTTAAATATAATTTCAACAAGCGTGGTGAGCCTCAACTCTACATGTTGTTGTGCGGCGAAGGCGATATTCATCGGTGATGTGCGAGACAAACGTGTGCGTAATCTAGCGACCAGTTATCGGATACTGTGATAGCTGAAAAAACAATGAATTAATCAAAGGTCATTACGGGTTTAATTTAATGGATGCGCTTGAAAATAAATGATTGTGATGGTGAGTATGTGATGTTTGTGTGATTTCTAGGTTTAATTTAATAGATGCGCTTGAAAATTAAAAACTCCTAATTTTTTAGGTTTGGCTAAATTGGTTATGTGATGGTGAGTATGTGATGTTTGTGTGATTTGGGGGTTTAATTTAACAAACCCTATGGTAGCAGTTACAAGCGCTTATGTGAGATGGGTGATTATGTGATGTTATGTGAAGCGCACGAGTTGTGTGGGTGCAAGCGGGTAGGTTAACACCTTGATGCCACCATTGAGTGGTATGAATACCACTGCTCGGCCTACCAGTCACGAGGCTCGTGTGGTTTCTTGTGAAAAGCTTATGTGCTTATGATAAAATGTGCTTGTGCTTATTGAAAGCGCGAGTTGTGTGGGTGCAAAAGGGTAGGTTAACACCTTGATCTGCCACCATTGAGTGATATGAATACCTGCTCGGCCTACCCGGTCCACAGAGCTCGTGTGGTTTCTTGGCAAGCCTTGTGCACACAGCAGTGCACAGCTCAGTTATACCCGTTCAATAGTACTTTCGTGGTTGGGTTATATTCCTTGCTATTATTTTAGATTAACCCTCTCTATTATTTAGAGGGTTTGGAGATGAAATTGCTTATGAATATGAAAATAACAAACTGCTTATATGCTTGATAAGCGGTTTGTTATTAAGTTGATTGAATTGTTTAAAAAAAAAAGTGATATGATGATTTAAAAAACATGATTTTGGCTTGGCATTTCAGAGTGGACGGCAAAAATTATTTTGCAACCTTTGATGTTGCAGCCATATATGATAATATGTGAAACTTAATCTGAGCCTAATGTTGTAAAATTGTCATTACCTCTGGTGATTGAGACATATCGGCCTACAAGATATTTGTTGTTTCTTTGTGGTTTGTTACTTGCGGCTTTCACTTGCGGCTTGTGTTTCACTTGGCTTGTGTTATAACCCAACCATAGGTACTAGAGTGGGTTAATCTAAAAACACATGCACCGTCAATATAACCCATATCTCGTAATTTGTTGTAACTTGTGGAATCTTCACTTGTTGTAACTTGGTGAATCTGCTTGTGGTAACTTGGGAGTACTTTGAAAAACCCTTTGTTTGTGGTGAGAGTAACTTTGTGAATCTGCTTTGTGGTGAGAGATACTTGGTGATAGTTGCTTTGTTTGTGGTAATTTGTGAATGTGATAATGCCTTGTGGTGATGAGGTCGAATATAACAGGAGTGCTTTATGAGTTTGGAATCTTTCTTGTGAGTTCTACTGATTTGGGAATCTTTCTTTTGCTTTTGGTACTTGCTTGTGAACATTGTGAAACATGTGTTTCACTTGTATAATGTGGAATATGTGGCAATCTAACTTGGTTGCAATCTAGTATTGTGCAATCGATCGTGCACTTATGCAATGCACGGACAAAAAAAATTCAAAAAGGCGATGACGATTGGTTTTATAACCGAAAGGATGGCAAAGTGATATTTTTATCACTTTGCAACCTTCATATCCGAGCCTAACACTTTTCTATCAATTGTGCAAATGGTTTTCTAAATCGGCGATGATGATTACGTGTTAATCTGCGCCTTTGTGCAATCTGCTTGTGTGCTAATGCAATTTGCTTGTTAATGCATCTGTCGCTTTGTGCTAATGCAAGCGGGGTCTAGTGGGAGGGTTACTTTTAGATTTTGTGCGATGACGATTGGTTTTATAACCGAAAGGATGGCAAAGTTATATTTTTATCACTTTGCAACCTTCATATCCGAGCCTAACACTTTTCTATCAATTGTGCAAATGGTTTTCTAAATCGTCGATGATGATTACGTGTTAATCTGAGCCTTTGTGCAATCTGCTTGTGTGCTAATAATCTGCTTGTATGCTTATGCAGTTGGACAAAAAAAAAACTTGGCGATGATTATTACTCTCGGCGCAATGTTAATCTCGCGTGTCTTTAATGCACGAATGAAAAAAACTTGGACATTGGACAAAAACGCTTGTGTGCTTATGCACTTGGACAAAAATACTTTTGGGACAAAATCCCACGCCTTGTGTCTTTGTGCAATCCTTGAAAAAAAATACTTTGGGACAAAATAACCCCACCCAACGACAAAGAGACAAAAAATTAAAAAAATAATAAAGGACAAAACGAAAAAAGTACCCTCCCACTAGACCCGTTTACGGTCAGGGGATGACCCGCGTTCTGATAGTCTGCCCGCCTAAATATTAGGGCAACTGTTATGATAGTTTCATCAAAAGGTCTAAATTTTATATAAAGCTTTATCTTTCATTTAAATCATAGTGATCATTTGTTTTATGTTGGCATGAATCATTTGAAAAGTTGTAAAAGTTTTATGCATAATGAACATAGACCTATATAAAGCTTCACCATTATGGATGCTCTTATGTTAATATTGTTGTCAAAACCAAAAACACTTTCCACTTCAATCTACTTTAAAACAAATTGTGTTTAAGAACATTCAAAGGAGTTGTTCCAATATAACATAAAATGTTTTTTTTTTGTACAATCTATCACATGCAAATTTGTTCATTGTTTAACATTTTGGCACTTTGATAAATCCTATTGTTCTTCTCTAATTTAAACAAAGGACAAAAATCTGTTTTAAGTTTGTAGTATAAAGTATCACGTGTAATCAGAGTTAAAAGCACAACGAAAAAATATATATATCATAAAAGAAAAACCATAATAAACCTTATTTTATTAGGGTAACCCCTTTACTAGATGTGGCAAAAGCGGGAAGACGAGAGCGGTGTGAAATTTAGAATGAATACTTGAAAATGGGCATGGGCTAAACGAACGGCAAACGGGAGCTGTTATACAAATCGCTAATAAAATAACTAAAGCACGAAAAAAATCTTAGCGTAATATCTTATTTATATTAATAAAATTAAATATATTATATAAAAAATTATTTAAAACGATCGTAATGTTTTCAATTAGAAAAATAAATGTCTGCGTTAGTGCCCATTAAGTTTTCATAATTTTATATATGCCCATTTCAAAAAAGAGGGCTAAATGTGCAAATCTTTTAAAAATTTGCCCATTTAGCATCTTTTGCTTTTGGGCACATTTTGACACCTCAACCCTTTACCCAAAAATCATAACAAACCAGAATTACAATATGATGAAACAGTAAGGAGATAGAAAACATAAGCAGATTCGTCGTCTATCTAACGTCTATTTCCCAAGGTACAACGGTCGAAGTAGTTGTACCGCCGGACATGACCACATGCCTGAGATTTCACTAGAATTCATTCGTTGAATATTCTTTTCAACAAGTGTTTCTTATGTTTTGTGTGAGTGTCTTCTATCTTGGCCATAGAACAAGAATGAATTCGTTTAAATAGTTGAATAAAAGAAACCGATGTTCTTAATTCTCACTAATGGTTATAATGGTCATTAATTCCTCATCAAGGAATTGTAATGTACTCATAATTTTCTATTTTAGTGAGTTTAGATGGTCACTAAATGACCGTTATTCATCATATTATATGTCATCAGGAAATTCAACTATTTTGAATTCGGATACTCCACTCATTCTAGTCAGCTCTTCCTGGATCATCAACTTAATCGATGCCATTCTTGATGTCAAATCTGTATTGAATCGCTTGCCTGAAACAAATTACAGGAAAAGAATGTTACACACCCAAGTAAAGCCCAACAGCATGACTATAGGCAGCAAAATTGGTGGTTTGGGTTACGGGTTAAAGGTGGCCGGACCCAAAAAGCTCATTTAACGAACTAGTTTGTCGATAACAAAAGAGTAAAATGGAAGATTGTTGCATTGAAAGTACACTCTGGGACTTGTTCACTTTAATGTCTTTTCTTATTTTACTCTTCCCGATTGACCCATAGAAAATAAGAATAGCAACCATTGAAAAGTACTCGTATTGACAAATGAGGAATGAGGGTGCTTACCAAGCTGCTTGATAATATAGCTAAAGCTTGCCTACAAAACAGATAAAGTACCGTAAAAACCATTAATTAACAAACTGCAAAAAGGAGGGTGTTCCGTAATAATAAACACACATAATGGTACAAGATTCTCACTGTATTGAAGTCAGTTTCTTCGAGGATCTCACGTATTGCCTTTCTCAAATCATCATTACTTAGCTCCTGCTTTTCAGATTTAGGTAACAAGCTAATGTCAATGCCACAACACAAAGGAATTTTGAATAATAATAATAATAATAATAATAATAATAATAAGAGGAAGAAAAGCGGTGTGGAGAAGAAAAAGAGGAAGTATGCGTCCAAGTGTGAGGACAACAGATACAAGTTCTTACCTTTTGCTTTTAAGTTCAAGGAATTTGATCAGGAGGCTTTGGACACACTTCAGCGTATTAAGTCTATTTTTATTAGCCACCCAAATAATGCTAAGAGTGAGTTTTGTATTGGGGTGTGGCAGCAATTTGTGTCTAGAATCTCATCCAAATTTATGTAAAATTATTATGTTTCAATAAATATAATAATTATTATTAAAATAAAGTAAAATAATAATAATAATAATAATAATAATAATAATAATAATAATAATAGTGAGTATGACGTAAGCGTGTCAGTATGAGACTAAATCTTGAATATCGGATACGGGTTCCTCCCCTTTCTTTTCTTCTTTTTGGAGAACTTGAGAAAAGGCGTAACCTTACTAAAGCGTATTAGACTTTCTCCTTGACTCAAGACATTGGGGCTCGTCTTTGCGGTTCATATTTTTAATCGTATTAGTTTCTTATTCTAGAAGTGGGGGTGAGTTGGTGTCTGAAACATTATTCTTGTAAATCATTTGAGTTTTTAATAAAGTGATGATAATAATAAAAAAAAAAAAAAAAAAATATTATTATTATTATTAAAAATAATAAAATAATAAAATAAATAATAATAATAATAATAATAATAATAATAATAATAATAATAATAATAATAATAATAAACGGGTTTTGCTAACATTAGCCGAGTGATCATGTTATGGTACATTCAATAAACATGAATTCTCCTTTTATATCAAAAATGGCCTTTAATAAATAAGGATAAATTAAACATACAAATTACTATAATTAAATACATTTTTCAATCAATTTTATGCACATTAAGTGACATTAACATATGCCCGGTGGTTACATGTTATGTTAGCATAACCATAATACATGCATACATAGATATCATATGAGCAACCTTACAGATACAATATCCAAACAACAACAATTAGCAGCAAGAACAAAACTCATGAAACATTGAATATCAACAATCTCATTAGTCTTGTCTCAATCCAGTGTTAACATGTTGTTGGGCTAACTCAGTGTCTAATGGTCTCTAACTAGATGTTGGTCCCAAATGAGTGAGTCGATATGAAATGCAAACAATAATAAACTTGAATAACTAAATCGTCTAACTATTGTAACGTTACATGTATGTTCATATATATACTAAACGAATGGGCATAGCCAAGCGTTGTATCGGTTCAAAGTAACCGTTTTCTAACCGTTTGTAACGGCGGTTTACAACTAACTTTCTAAAACTACCTATAACTACTATTAAGCGGCTTGGCGGTTGTAGACTTTATATCGACCAAGTTTGGTCCTTATCGTTTGAAGCAATGTCGAGATTATAGTTTACAATCTCCTCCTTAATCTTGATCGTTGCTTCGTCCTAAGTCTTGAACTCCGACCATTTGTGCATATGTAACTTGAGTCTTGGTAAAGATTTTGTTAAGATATCACGCTCTTTGTAGTTCTCCCATAGCGTGTTTCACTTTAATATGACCATTCTCTGCGCATTCACGAATGAAATGATAGTGTCTATGTGCTACTCGCTTTCATGGCTGGGTTCTTCTGAGTGCTATTGTTGATATGTTGTCAACTCTAAGCGTTATCTTTGTTTCTTCCAATCCAGTTAATTCAGCGAGTAAGCGTTTTAACCATAAGGCTTGTCTTGCTGCTGACCAGCGCCATAGTCTGATTCACATGATGAGAGTGCTACTTTGTTGGTTGCTTACAGTACACCAAGTAATAGGTGACTCTCAAAGTAAATACTATTCGATGGTTCCTTTCTTGATCGTATTGATTCCATAACTCATCGCGTATCCTGTAATCTTGCAACCGCGCCTTTCTTGTATATTATGCTATGCTCCTTTGTTCCTTTGATGTATCGGATTACTTGTTTCCACGCCTTCGGTGTGATGATCGCGGGTCTTGCATAAATATGTTAGTAGTTGATATTTAAGATCTGGTCTTGTATGTAGTAAGTATTTGAGACTTCCAATTAAGCTTCGGTAATAAGTTGCGTCAACTAGGTTTCCATCTTCCGCCTTGACCAACTTAGTGCGTCGATCCATGGTGTCTTCGTATCATTACTTGTCGTCATGCTTGTTTCTTTTAAGATCTTGTTAATGTATCGTTTTGTTGATTGTAATCTCTCCTGCATGCGGTAACTTCTATCCCAAGGTAATATGCTAGCAACCTAATTATTTCATTTCAAATTTTTCTTCCATCAGGGATTTGAACAAGTCTATTTTCTTCTTTGGAGTGCCCGTGATTATCAAATCATCTACATATACTCCAACGATAAGTGTAGAAGTATTGCTTCTCTTTATGTAGGCTGCTTGTTGAGATTACATTTCTTAAAGTCTAATGACTTCAAGGTTTGATCAAGCTTCACGTTCCAAGCTCTTGGTGCTTGTCTTAAGCCATACAAGGCTTTAGTTAGCTTGTAGACTTTTCCTAGGTTTCCTTGTTGAATGAAGCCTTGGGTTGTGTAACATAGACTTCTTCCTTCATTCTCCATAAAAATGTTGATTTTACATCTAAGTGGTGTACTTGCCATCCATGATATGTTGCTAGCGCTAATATCAATCGACTGTGTCTCTATCGTAGCAAGCGGTGCAAACACCTCATCGAAGTCTATTCCTTGTTCTTGTACATAACCTTTTGCTACTAATCTTGCTTTATATTTAATGATCTTTCCTTGTGCATCTCTCTTGGTTTTATAAACCCATTTGAGTCCTATTGCCTTAGATTTTGAGGCAATGTGGTAGAATCCATGTGTTATTTTGTTGATTGAATCTAATTCAATTTCCATGGCCTCAATCCACTTTTCATCTTTTGATGCTTCCTTGTAGTTGCGGGGTTCTTCTTCATGAAAATAAGCGGTGCTTACTTCACGTCAGGTTTCATAGATTTCCGTAATATTCTTTAAACCTTGTATTGATCTATGATCAAATCTAGGATCTGAACTTTCTAATGAGCTAATAGTAGCTCCTGTTCATCTTCGAGTTAGGGTTGTAAGTGTATGATGGTGGTGTAATTGGTGAAGGTGGATTTGGTATAGGTTCTTGTAGCGTGTTATCATTTTTTTTTCGTGTTGGTGTAGGATTCTCCTTTGTCAACTCCGTCTATTCAAAACTAGTCCAAAGCATATCTTACGTGCTTGTATCCTCTTCATTGTTATTCCAATCCCACGGTTTCGTTTCCATAAACTTTACATCCCTACTAACATGTTTCTTCTTTTCTTTTGGATCATATAGCCTACATGCTTTTGATCCTTCTTCAACTCCTAAGTAAATCATTGAAATGCTTCTATCATCCGACTTCTTCAATGAGGTATTGTTATCTTAGCATGGTATTGCATCTGATATTCTTAGGTATTCTAGATTTGGTTTTACGTTGTAGAGGGCTTCATATGGTGTTTTATCTTCCGGGATTGTGGTATTTTCTGTTGAGTATGTAAATGGCGTGTCTAGCTGCTTTAAGCCCAAAAGGTTAGGGTAACTTCATGGCTTTCATCATACTCCTAGTAGTTGATAACAGCGTCCTATTTCTCCTCTCTACCACCATTACATTTAGCGGTGAGTATGGTCTTTGTCAATTGTCTTGCTATTCCATTCTCCTACATTATTTGGTGAATTCATTTTATGTAAATTACCTCTCTATCGGTTCTTAGCATCTTTATTTTTAACTTCAACTTTGATTCAATCGTTGTCTAAATTCCTTGAATGTCTTTGAATGCTTGATCTTCGAAGTTAGAAAATATATGAAGCGTGTGCAATCCTCTACTAATAAGAAGATGAGCTTCTTCAGTGTGTGGTTGGACTTATGGAGACGATAAAGATCTCCATATATTAAGTCAACAAGTTCTTTGATTTGAATTTAGCTTGATTTGGAAAGAATGTTCTAATGTGTTTCCCTAATAGACATGCATCACAGATTTGTAATGCATGATTTATTCTGTTCCATCCTCGACCTTTCTTGTCTTCTTGTCTATCGCGTCAAAGTTCAGGTGACCTAATCTAGCATGCCATAACCATGCTTGAATTATCTCGTTTGCTAAAGAACATATAGGTGCTACCTGTAATCTAATACTTGTAAAGTCGATTCTTAGATCGTTCTACTTTCATCAACAACTTCTTGTTCTTATCATACAAAGTCAATAAGTTTCCATCCATGATGATCTTTATGACCTATTTACGTAAGTTGTCCTAGAGTAAGTATGTTGCTCTTGAGGTTTGGAATGTAGTAAGCGTCGAAATCC
>OU343221.1:33948646-34039818 GCA_910596185.1 Chrysanthemum makinoi | reverse complement strand
AGAAACGTGATAAGATCACAATACACCGACCTGTTTCAACAAAGGAAGTTGAAGAGACGATCCATATCCCATTGGAGATCAAGATGATCTGGTGATGGAGAAACAATCGCCCACACAGGATGGAGAAACAATACACCGACCTATTATTATTATTATTATTATTTTTTTTATTATTATTATTCAAAAATCCTTTGTGTTGTGGCATTGACATTAGCTTGTAACCTAAATCTGAAAAGCAGGAGCTAAGTAACGATGATTTGAGAAAGGCAATACGTGAGATCCTCGAAGAAACTGACTCCAATACAGTGAGAATCTTGTACCATTATGTGTGTTTATAATTACGGAACACCCTCCTTTTTGCAGTTTGTTAATTAATGGTTTTTACGGTACTTTATCTGTTTTGTAGGCAAGCTTTAGCTATATTATCAAGCAGCTTGGTAAGCACCCTCATTCCACATTTGTCAATACGAGTACTTTTCAATGGTTGCTATTCTTATTTTCTATGGGTCAATCGGGAAGAGTAAAATAAGAAAAGACATTAAAGTGAACAAGTCCCAGAGTGTACTTTCAATGCAACAATCTTCCATTTTACTCTTTTGTTATCGACAAACTAGTTCGTTAAATGAGCTTTTTGGGTCCGGCCACCTTTAACCCGTAACCCAAACCACCAATTTTGCTGCCTGTTGGGCTTTACTTGGGTGTGTAACATTCTTTTCCTGTAATTTGTTTCAGGCAAGCGATTCAATACAGATTTGACATCAAGAATGGCATCGATTAAGTTGATGATCCAGGAAGAGCTGACTAGAATGAGCGGAGTATCCGAATTCAAAATAGTTGAATTTCCTGATGACATTTAATATGATGAATAACGGTCATTTAGTGACCATCTAGCTAAACTCACTAAAATAGAAAAAGGAATATATTAGCTACAATTTATTGTAGCCAATTATTATAATTTCAGCTATATAACGCCCTTGATTTTTCATGGGCCCCATTCTTTTCAGTGGCCCCTAATTCATTGCTAGTGTATTTTTTATTAAGGATTGTAGCTAATTGGTTACAAACATTGTAGCCAAGCTATCCCCAATAGAAAATTATGAGTACATTACAATTCCTTGATGAGGAATTAATGACCATTATAACCATTAGTGAGAATTAAGAACATCGGTTTCTTTTATTCAACTATTTAAACGAATTCATTCTTGTTCTATGGCCAAGATAGAAGACACTCACACAAAACATA
The DNA here is from genome assembly GCA_910596185.1 of Chrysanthemum makinoi. Classification (NCBI taxonomy): domain Eukaryota; kingdom Viridiplantae; phylum Streptophyta; class Magnoliopsida; order Asterales; family Asteraceae; genus Chrysanthemum; species Chrysanthemum makinoi. The sequence goes on along the minus strand of OU343221.1, from coordinate 34,038,575 downwards.
AGAAACACTTGTTGAAAAGAAGAATATTCAATGAATGAATTCTAGTGAAATCTCAGGCATGTGGTCATGTCCGGCGGTACAACTACTTCGACCAATCTTGTGGAAATAGACGCTAGATGACTAATTTAATCTGCTTATGTTTTCTATCTCATCAGCTTCATCATATTGTAATTCGGGTTTGTTATGATTTTTGGGTAAAGGGTTGAGGTGTCAAAAACGCCTAAAAGTAAAAGATTTAATTTAAAGAAATTTTAAATGATTTGGGCACATTTAGCCCCCTCCTTTTTTTGAAATGGGCACGCATAGCCCATTGAAAACTTAAATGGGCACTAACGGTCACATTTATTTTTCTCAATTATAAAACATTACGATCGTTTTAAATAATTGTTTTTATATAATATATTTAATTTTTATTAATATAAATAAGATATTACGTTTAAGATTTTTTTCGTCGTTTTAGTTATTTTATTAAGCGATTTGTATAACATGTGCCCGTTTGGACCGTGCCCGTTTAGCCCATGCCCATTTAAGCCCGTGCCCATTCTAGCCTCGTTCGTCCCGTTCCGTTCGCCTCTACCGCACGCTTTGCCACCTCTAGTAAAGGGGTTACCCTAATAAAATAAGGTTTATTATGGTTTTTCTTTTATGATATATATATTTTTTCGTTGTGCTTTTAACTCTGATTACACGTGATACTTTATACTACAAACTTAAAACAGATTTTTGTCCTTTGTTTAAATTAGAGAAGAACAATAGGATTTATCGAAGTGCCAAAATGTTAAACAATGAACAAATTTGCATGTGATAGATTGTACAAAAAAAAACATTTTATGTTATATTGGAACAACTCCTTTGAATGTTCTTAAACACAGTTTGTTTTAAAGTAGATTGAAGTGGAAAGTGTTTTTGGTTTTGACAACAATATTAACATAAGAGCATCCATAATGGTGAAGCTTTATATAGGTCTATGTTCATTATGCATAAAACTTTTACAACTTTTCAAATGATTCATGCCAACATAAAACAAATGATCACTATGATTTAAATGAAAGATAAAGCTTTATATAAAATTTAGACCTTTTGATGAAACTATCATAACAGTTGCCCTAATATTTAGGTGGGGTTGTACTATTGGAACGGGGTCTATCCCCTTGGACTGCAAATGGGGTCTAGTGGGAGGGGTACTTTTTTCAGATTTTGTCCCCTTTTTATTTTATTATTATTATTTTTTTTTGTCTCTTTGCTGTTTTGGGTGGGGTTATTTTGTCCCAAAAGTATTTTTTTGTCCAAGGATTGCACAAAGCACACAAGCAGTTTTGGGTGGGGTTATTTTGTCCCAAAAGTATTTTTTTGTCCAAGCGCATAAGCACACAAGCAGTTTTTTGTCCAATGTCCAAGTTTTTTTTTTGTCCAAGTGCATTAGCACACAAGGAGATTGAACACAGGCTCAGATTAGAGTAATCATCATCGCCAAGTTTTTTTTTTATCCAACTGCATAAGCATACAAGCAGATTGCATTAGCACACACGTAATCATCATCGCCAATTTAGAAAACCATTTGCACAATTGATAGAAAAGTGTTAGGCTCGGATATGAAGGTTGCAAAGTGATAAAAATATAACTTTGCCATCCTTTCGGTTATAAAACCAATCGTCATCGCACAAAATCTGAAAAAAGTACCCCTCCCACTAGACCCCGTTTGCATTAGCACACAAGCAGATTGCATTAGCACACAAGCAAATTGCATTAGCACACAAGCAGATTGCACAAAGGCGCAGATTACCACGTAATCATCATCGCCGATTTAGAAAACCATTTGCACAATTGATAGAAAAGTGTTAGGCTCGGATATGAAGGTTACAAAGTGATAAAAATATCACTTTGCCATCCTTTCGGTTATAAAACCAATCGTCATCGCCTTTTTTTATTTTTTTTCTGTCCAAGTGCAGATTGCACACAAGTGCACATATCAGATTGCACAATACCAGATTGCAACCAAGTTAGATTGCCACAGATTCCACATTATACAAGTGAAACACATGTTTCACAATGTTCACAAGCAAGTACCAAAAGCAAAAGAAAGATTCCCAAACTGCAGGAACTCATAAGAAAGATTCCCAAACTGCAGTAAGCACTCCCGTGTTATATTCAGCCTCATCACCACAAGGCAGTATCACATTCACAAATTACCACAAACAAAGCAACTATCACCAAGTATCTCTCACCACAAAGCAGATTCACAAAGTTACTCTCACCACAAACAAAGGGTTTTTCAAAGTACCTCCAAGTTACCACAAGCAGATTCACCAAGTTACAACAAGTGAAGATTCCACAAGTTACAACAAGTTACAGATAGGGTTGGGTTATATTGACGGTGGTGTTTTTTAGATTAACCCACTCTAGTACCTATGGTTGGGTTATAACACAAGCCAAGTGAAACACAAGCCGCAAGTGAAAGCCGCAAGTAACAAACCACAAAGAAACAACAAATATCTTAAGCTGCCGATATGTCTCAATCACCAGAGGTAATGACAATTTTACAACATTAGGCTCAGATTAAGTTTCACATATTATCATATATGGCTGCAACATCAAAGGTTGCAAAATAAAATTTTTTTTTTGCCGTCCATTCGGAAATGCCAAGCCAAAATCATGTTTTTTTTTAAATCATCATTGCCTTATCCCATTTTTTTTAAACAATTTTCAAATCAGCTTAAAATAACAAACTGCTTATCAAGCATATAAGCAGTTTGTTATTTTCAGATTCATAAGCAATTTCATCTCCAAACCCTCTAAATAATAGAGAGGGTTAATCTAAAATAATAGCCAGTGAATATAACCCAACCACGTAAAGTACTATTGGAACGGGGTCTAATCTGACCGTGCAACTGCTTGTGTGCAATAAGCGCTTGCCAAGAAACCACACGAGCCTGTGGACGGGGTAGGCCGAGCAGGTATTCATACCACCTGGTGGCAGATCAAGGTGTTAACCTACCCTTTTGCACCCACACAACTCTGGTAGTTTCAATAAGCACATAAGCACATTTTTACCATAAGCACATAAGCAGCCACAAGAAACCACACAGACTCGGACTGGGTAGGCCAGAGAAGTGTATTCATACCACTCAATGGTGGCAGATCAAGGTGTTAACCTACCCGCTTGCACCCACACAACTCGAGGCAGCTTTCACATAACATCACATAATCACCCACTCACATAAGCAGTTTGTAACTGCTTTTACCATAGGGTTTGTTAAATTAAACCCCCAAATCACACAAACATCACATACTCACCATCACATAACCAATTTAGCCAAACCCTAAAAAAAATTAGGAGTTTTTTAATTTTCAAGCAGATCCATTAAATTAAACTCAGAAATCACACAAACATCACATACTCACCATCACAATCATTTATTTTCAAGCAGATCCATTAAATTAAACCCAAAATGACCTTTGATTAATTCATTGTTTTTTTTCAGCTATCGCTGAGTATCTGGATAACTGGCTGCTAGATTACAGACACATGTTTGTCTCGTACATCACCGATGAATATCGCTCCTTCGCCGCAGACAACAACATGTAGAGTTGAGGCTCACCACGCGTTGTTGAAATTATATTTGGGCGGCACACAGTCCAATTTAGACATGTTGTTGAGTGCAATCGATAAGATTGTATTTGCGCAAGAAAATGCGATAAAAGAGAGTTTTAATAGAAGCATCAGCGAGAAAATAAATGATTGTAATATACTACTATTTCAAGAATTGTGGTATAAATTTTCTCACCATGCTTTCAAACTCATGCACAAAGAACTCCACCTGTCTATCACCGTAGAATATTGTAGCCATAAGTTTGCATACAATTTACTTGATTGCCATGCTTTCACGAGATGCAATACTATGTATATAATGGTAAGTAAATTTATAACTATCAAGTTGTTTTCCCCATTAATATCAGTGATTTATTTACGGGCGGCATTGTAATATACTACTTTTAATGATTTCAGGACGCCCCATCCCACTGGAAGAACTTAATATTTTTTGGAGAACCCTACATGTTCCGTGGCCTAATATCAATAGGCCACCACCTGAAGATGGCTCTTCCAATAATGACGATGATGATGATGATGATGATGATGATGATGATCAGCATCATCATCATGATGATACTTCGTTTAGAGATGACATTCGGCAATTCAAGAATGTTTTTACCAAAGCATCGTCGTTTGTCAAGAATAATATGATAACGAAGTTGAGATCGATATACCAACCTGCAACTGACGACACACGGGAACCTGTTATTCAGAAAAATACCCGTGGACGTCCGAGAGCAAAGGACAAAATGGGCAAGGCTACACAAGTCCCGGACTTGAATGAAGACCCAGACTTGAATGAAGTTCCAACCGTAGATCACCGAAGAAGCACCGCTACAAGATCTACACAAGTCCCGAACTTCAACAAAGAACCTGCGCGACATAGTTCTTTCACGGGTCCTAGTGATCAACCAAAAATAAGACACAAGTTGTACGATAGAGATGCGAAAGCGTTTAAATGCTTATGGGTATGCTTCCATCATTTGGCATCCATACATAATCAAGATATATAATGTGGTGGGACGGAAATTGTGGTTTCGTGCGTTGCCCATGGTGTTTGGGAACAACAACATTTGTGGCGCCAAGTTAGGCGATGTTATTGCAAAGATGGACCTACATTGGCAGGTTTACATGGGTTTGTGGGGGGAAGTTGGTTTTAACGAACTTCGCGTACAATAGACCGGTCCGACATGGAAATGCACCGACGAACGCTACATGGAAATGCCAAACACGGGTTGGTTATTTCATAACCCTGATTAGACGACCGCTGCATTTATATCTTGGCGGGGTTGGAATATGTGTTTTCCGCTTCTCGCTGGTCCGACTTCTCACAAAGAACTGACCCCTTTGTGATAGCCCGTGTGGGGAACGAAGTAGGTCATTACATTGTTCGACGCTAGATCTAACATTCTCCACTTCCGCATCTCCACCCACAATGGAGGAGGCACAGATCCGAAGCTGCATCCCAGTGGGAATCATTATATAGGCATCGACTACCAAATTAGTAAATAATATATACATACAAAACATTGTAAATGATTAATGATTCATGTTGCAAATAATTATAAACATAGTGAATGATTCATGTTGTAAATAATTATAAACATAGTGACCTGACATCGATTTATGTTGTAAATAATTGATTAATGATTTATGTTGTAAACATAGTGATTGATTACTGATTTATGTTGTAAATGATTAATTACTGTTTATATTTAAATTAATAATAACATTGTAAATGATACGTGTTTTATGTTGTAAATGATTGATTACTGATTTATGCAAATTCTTTTGTCAGGTGTGTGGAAAACTAGAAGGGGGGGTTGAATAGTTTTACCAATTAAAACTTCCTTTTAATCTATTTAGATCGACTTATGTCAATCTATTTGGATGTGTGTGTTGGATGTTGATAAACAAGCATGTAAAGGTAAGTAATGAAAAGATTAGAGTAAGAAGCACAAAACCACAACGCAAGTATTTATAGTGGTTCGGCTACAAGGTCACCTTCCTTGCCCTACTCCACTCCCCGAGTCACCTACTCGAGAGTTCGTAATCACTACACCAATCTCCTTATGGCGGAGAAGCCTTCAAAACGTCGCCTGCTCTTTTTCCGGTACTAGGCTAACCACCGGGTTCTTTCACTCAAAGGTGAACCACACCTACACAACGTCGCCTACCCTTTATAAGGTACTAGGCTAAGTACCTAGTTCTTTCACACCTTAGGTGAACTACACCTTCACAACGTCGCCTACCCTTTATTAGGTACTAGGCTAAGCACTTAGTTCCATTGCAATGGAGGAACTACTACCACACTACACAAACGACTAATCCCAAAGGAGATCTACTCCTTTACAACATCATCAAGGATATCAATATCCTTGGATCTAAAACTAGTCTATCTTGTACATCGAAACACACCATATCGAATGTACATCTAAGGCACCTTTCACTAATGCCTTTGACTAGATCTACAAGACACCTTTCACTAATGGCTTGTGTCTTCACTTCTAAGAACCTTTCACTAATGCTTCTTTGTCTTGACTTCTAAGAACATTTCACTAATGCTTCTTAGTCTTGACTTCTAAGCACCTACCACAAGTGCTTTATCCTATAGACGATAGATACCCTTCACTAATATCTTCGTCTTGACTCTTAAGACATCTTTCACTAATGTCTTCAACACTACACTTCTTTGAAGAAAGAAAGGAATCATCAACAAGAAGACTTCAGTAGCCTTGATGATGAGGAAGCATGGCAACTCATGGACTTGAACTTGCTCGACTTCAAAGGTGGTGATCTTGCCTTTAAGAGGAACCTAAAAGCTCACACAAAAACAAAACTACAAACATAGATCTCTTGGATCTAAGGTTAGTGAGATTTAACTCAGGGGAGAAAGTATATTGAAAGGGGGTGAGAAACAATGAAGAAATGACTCACTATTTAATGAGGAAAAACCTCTACTGTTCCCCGGATCCCACGGATCCCTACCACAAGGGATCCGGCTAGCACAAAGCTAGGGATCCGTGGTCCGCTCCTCTTTGCCCATGGGTATTTTTGGTTATGGGTCATGGGTCATGGGTTATGGGTTGATCCATGGTTTTCTTTCTAGATACAATGAACTTGGTTAAGTGGTATATATAAAACCATGGGTTGTGGGTCAAAACCATTTGCTAGTATTTTACCCATTTAGTATACACTTAGTTTTTACCCATTTTAGTATACACTTAGTTTTTACCCATTTTAGTATACTTAGTTTAAGTATATGTTTAACCCAATATGTAAACACTAGTTGTTGTACATATGTATCTAAATCATAAAATCACTTATACTTGTTTTAGTGTTTTATGTGAAAGCGTAAGTGTGTTAGAAAACTATTAACTCAAACTATTTACTTACTCTATTTGTTTCGTTAAAATGATTTTACTTTTGTTATCGACAAAACATTAGAAGATCGTAAAATATAAATAAACGTTTTTACGGCTTATTTGTATTAACAATCTCGCCCCTTTTGTTGATGACAAAACATAAAATTATTTTAAGGAAAAAGCTAAAATTCGTAAAAATTTGAATTTGTAGTTTTTACTTTCTTCTCCCCTTTTTGTCGAAACAAAAAGTGTTTGAAGGAAGGCAACACGTTGTTTTTAAGAAAAACAAGTGAAAGAATTAAAAGTAAAAAGAGATAGAGAGCAAATAACGGGAAAGGATCTCGTCTTTTACTCCCGCTTGACGAGTCCATCCCTATGTAAAGGCGTCAAGTAAATGATACTAATCTAGTTTGTTTGCAAATAAGTTTGCAAAAGATATCGTCTACGAGACGAATGTGCTCCCCTTGATGATTGCAATTGTTGCAAAGGGATGTCACGAAATGTAAACCTAGTATTGCAAGTAATTTGCAATGTATTGCTTTGACATAAAGCTCCCCTAGCTTTATGATGTCAAAGTCTTCATATGTAAATTGAATAGCTACAAAACAAAGGTTAGAAATCAAGTATAATTCACAATTTCCTGCAAATGTGTTTCAAGTTAGTAGAAAGAAGGCTTTCTGTCTCATGGATCCCGCGGTTCCCTCCTAGTAGGGATCCGTCTAGGCAAATCTGAGGGATCCGTTTGGCTGATGAATAAAGTCAGCAAAGATTGGTATAACAAGAGATGTTAATACTAAAAAGAGATATGGATTATATAGTATACTCACATACTCAGAAATATAGCAAGTAGCATGTAATTCCATTTAATAAACAAGAGTTATGATATACATGACTCGAAAAATAAGACAATAGACAATACATGACTAGGAATTTCTAGATCCCCTAACGCTTGAAGCTAAGACACCACTATAATCTTCTAGCTCAAGTTTTGTTTAGGTTTAATCTCGTCGAAACGTTCGAGGAGATGATAGAACATGAAACGTTGGTCTTCTCGTACTTCATGTATCAAACTTTTAACATATTGATAATGATAGCAATCTTTGCCATGGCTAGGTAGTGGTGGTGGATGAAATGAAATGGCTTGATTCGAAGGATCAAGTGAAGCGGCTTGTGGAGCTTCAAACGATGGAGGGATTGGTGGAGGTGCATTTAAGAATGACTCAATCAAGAATGATGGTGGTGGTAGAGAGGTGTCAACTTCCATATGGTCGGGGTGGTTGATTTTGATGATTTGGCATAATCCAAATGGGATTATATGATGAAAACGCCGAGAAGGAAGCATGAGCAAGTGTTGACTCAACACCTTGATTTTGAACCATTATTCCTCCTAACGAGGGGAATGTTGTCGGCGGAAGCGGATGAGACGGCCTAAGAGGCAAGTCCTCTAAATTGTAGAGGCGTGGTGATGATAGTGGGGACGTAAATGAAATAGCTCTAGGAACCAATGGTGATGGTTTGGTGGATATGACATTGTTTGGCCTAGGGGGTATGGTGGTGTTTGGCATAGGTAGTTTTGTGGGTACTATCCTTTTAGGAATTGGTTTGATTGGATGATGAAGAGTTCTATCATTTGTTGTTTTGATGGGAGATGATTCGGTTGAGGAAATTTCGTGTATAACACGAGCTCTTTTCATGGGTGGTTCTTTGGTGGATAAGTTACTACTTGGGGTTTTCCTCATGATGAGATGATTTCAAGAGTTTGAAATAGCTGAAAGTTAGGATGAAAGTGATGACTATGGAGGTCCTAATAAGGTGGTTTATAAACTAAGAGATTTGGCAAGTGCATTTAAGCTTCAAGCCACTAGGATTCATTGGAATGTGATGATTGACATGCACAAGAGTCAACTTCAGAGGTTGTACTGATCTAGGAACTCATTTAAGATGAGATGGAGTGTTTGAGTTAGGAAGATGAGTTGAAATGATTGCTTTAGCAAGATTTGACCTATACTGTCATACGGATCCCACGGTTCCCTCCTCAGAGGGATCCGTCTAGGCTAATCCTAGGGATCCGTCTCTCCGCAGCTATGAAAGATTGGAAATGATGTTTCTAAGATCTAAGACCTATATCATCTTGAGTGTTTCAGTTCTTCTAAGTGTTTTAAATGAAGGGATGCTTGAGTACTTGAACGTAATGAATGATGTAGCTAATGATTGTCTTTTGTGGAAGGATTTGGAACTTTCAAGAGTACCAATGGATGAATAATGATGACACTAAAGATTTAGAATGTCAATTGAAGCTAGATGATCCTAGAGATCAGGTTGTGTCTTAGGATAGTGTATTGGAATATCCTAGAAGCTTTGAGATGAGAAAACTAGATTTTGATCAACTTTGATCAACTTGGAGGTGAGGATGATTTATGATCAATTTTGCCATAGTTGAAAGATTTCTAAGACTAGATGTGAGGGATCAAGTAGAAAATGAGGTGTGAGTTTAAGAGCGGAAGAGTAATGGATTAAAACGAAACGGTAGATCTACAAGCATTTTTAGAGTGTAACCTCGGTGAGTTATGTATGAATGGGAAAGATTAACCTATCTTGATAAGGGCTTAATTTGCCTTAAGACACTATGTTTAGCTTAGTGTAAGGTGTTCTAAGAATGTCTTTGAAATACAATGCTTGTAATTGCATTTTCTGTTCGACGGATCCCACGGTTCCCTAAGAGTAGGGATCCGTCTAGTGTAACTTTGGGATCCTCCATCCGCCAGACCTTTACTAAAGGTATGCAATGATCTTGACAATGCATTATATTCCAAGATTAGTTTAAAGGAGTTCTAAAACTAAGATATCAAATGTAAAATGTTTTATTTCATGAAGAAAATTGAATTACATTGATAAAGCATGAGTACAAGAGATTTGATCCTATTTTGGAATACTATTGGTTTCCTTGGGTGTTTTCACTTGGAGGATCATTATGTGATTGATGGGTGTTGGTGGAGTCAAGAATGAAGAAAGTCTTCATGAGGGATATGTTTAGCGGTTCCATCATCTTGTTCACAAGTACGTAAACGGACTTTGAAATTGAGGATGGAAGTGCATAACATTATGATAGAGGCGTGTCAAGAACATTCCATAAGGGATGAGTTTATTCTTGGAGCCTTGAAGATTTGCAATTCGCCTTGCGAAGAAGTAGGCGCGATTGTATGGTTGTTGTGTTAGCAAACAGTACAACATGTGAGCACAACAAGCGGGAAGGATTTCTCGATTTCCTCTAAGACTCCAAACATTTTCACGTAGGATGAGTGCAAGAGGCTTGTACTCTTCTCCGATATCCCTTGTAAAGATAATGTTTGGATCGGAGTAATATGGTCGAGGTTTGCATATTTTGCGATTTAAATCTTCCGGAGAGGGTATGTGTGAACAATATGGACTATTTTCTTCACGAAAGTTGAAGAGAGAATCAAGAGACCAATCTTCGGTGAAGGCACATTGTCCATGATTTGGAATCCGGAGGATGTGAGCAAAATGCCCGAGGGTTAGAGTGAACTTTTGGTTTTTGATATAAAACCAAAGAGATAGAGAGCGATCCTCGTTACGAACGAGTTCGACTTGACCGAAGAATTCCATTATGAACCTTGGACATATCTTCTCGTTGATTTCAAGAAGACATTCTAGTCCTATGGCTCGGAAGGAGGTATTGATACCTTCTTCGAATTGTAAAGAGGTGTCTACAATACGTCCTTCGTGGAAGTGACGGTTTTCGAGATTATTGAACCCACGGACATGATTGCCAGGCGTGTTGGGTTCGAGAGAGATGTTCGGAGTGTAGACGCTAGTGAGTGAAAAATCAAACTCATATTCATGCGTCATAGTTGAACCTATAGAAATGACAAGTTAATAAAAGAAGGTGTTTGTGGTTAACTTATGATAATCTAATGTTTTTACTAGATTTTTATTAACAATGGTTTCTAACAAGAAATACACTTAGCTTACTTATGGTTTTGACATACATGTAGAATATTACTCTTAGAAGAAAAGAGGTTTTTGATTTGCATGAAAAGTTGTTTTCAAGTAGGACGGATCCCACGGTTCCTTTTCAAAAGGGATCCGGCTAGTATAATTTTCGGGATCCGTGGATCTGTAGTAACAAAGATTTTATAAAACATAGATTTTATAGTTTTTATACCACGAAAATATGTTTTATCCTACATTTTCCTTTAGCATGCATACATGACTTCTAATGTATCACGAAGGAAATAAAACATATAAATCAAAAGAAATGATAAACACACTATAACAAAAACAACCTAGATAATCTAGATCATTAATAATATTGCATTTCAATGCTAAGGATGATACAAAGGATTGGGTATATGACTCCAATATAGATTAACAACACAAAGTAAATGTCTCCGTATGTGAACTTCATCATAGGGAACACAAGTGCGATGAGTGTTATGACGATGAGCACGAGAGCGATGTAAACCATGTTGATGACGGATCTTCTTGGTTTCGGTTGAGATGGAATGAGGAGGAAGATGAAGTTTTTAAGTGAGAGGGAAATTTTGAAATTGGATGATTTGAAAAAGGTGAGGATTTGATAGATAGGTCGACGGTGAGAGTTTTTATAGGGAAGGAGGAATTTTTGAAATTTGTGTTATGTTTTATTATTGGATTTAAAAGAAACAAAACATAAGTTTTATATACCATGATTTTTAGACGAGAAATAAAACACGTATGTGAGAAAAAGGCTTCCTAATGAAGCTTCATGTAAAACATGTATAAGCACAAAAGATAATCATATAAATACCTAAATAGGTATACTTAATTATCAAGCAAAGTAAAAGGAAAATCATACCTCTAGCGTACTTAGGAATGTCTTTACAAATGACACAACAAATGTCACTTAGACGATTCCCGCTCCTTTAAGATACCATCTTAAGGAAGGTATTCTTGTTACCAAGCGACTCCTAAAGCTTGGTGGGTATGAGCTTTGACTAATCAACATGACAAAGAAGATTAGTACAATTAAAAATAAATAAGAAAAATGTTGTTATCAAATCAACATCCAAACATATAGTTTCAAAAGACATGGTGTTTGTTTTTATGAAAGACCTTCTTTGTAGTTTTCAATTAACCGTGGATCGTATCAAGTTTTTAAAGTACAATATACTTCAACAAACTTGGTAACGAAGCTCTGATGCCAATTGTGGAAAACTAGAAGGGGGTTGAATAGTTTTACCAATTAAAACTTCCTTTTAATCTATTTAGATCGACTTATGTCAATCTATTTGGATGTGTGTGTTGGATGTTGATAAACAAGCATGTAAAGGTAAGTAATGAAAAGATTAGAGTAAGAAGCACAAAACCACAACGCAAGTATTTATAGTGGTTCGGCTACAAGGTCACCTTCCTTGCCCTACTCCACTCCCTTAGTCACCTACTCGAGTTCGAATCACTACACCAATCTCCTTATGGCGGAGAAGCCTTCACAACGTCGCCTACTCTTTTTCCGGACTAGGCTAACCACCGGGTTCTTTCACTCCAAGGTGAACCACACCTACACAACGTCGCCTACCCTTTATAAGGTACTAGGCTAAGTACCTAGTTCTTTCACACCTTAGGTGAACTACACCTTCACAACGTCGCCTACCCTTTATTAGGTACTAGGCTAAGCACCTAGTTCCATTGCAATGGAGGAACTACTACCACACTACACCAACGACTAATCCCAAAGGAGATCTACTCCTTTACAACATCATCAAGGATATCAATATCCTTGGATCTAAAACTAGTCTATCTTGTACATCAAAACACACCATATTGAATGTACATCTAAGGCACCTTTCACTAATGCCTTTGACTAGATCTGCAAGACACCTTTCACTAATGGCTTGTGTCTTCACTTCTAAGCACCTTTCACTAATGCTTCTTTGTCTTGACTTCTAAGCACCTTTCACTAATGCTTCTTAGTCTTGACTTCTAAGCACCTACCACAAGTGCTTTATCCTATAGACGATAGATACCCTTCACTAATATCTTCGTCTTGACTCTTAAGACATCTTTCACTAATGTCTTCTACACTACACTTCTTTGAAGAAAGAAAGGAATCATCAACAAGAAGACTTCAGTAGCCTTGATGATGAGGAAGCATGGCAACTCATGGACTTGAGCTTGCTCGACTTCAAAGGTAGTGATCTTGCCTTTAAGAGGAACCTAAAAGATCACACAAAAACAAAACTACAAACATAGATCTCTTGGATCTAAGGTTAGTGAGATTTAACTCAGGGGAGAAATTATATTGGAAAGGGGTGAGAAACAATGAAGAAATGGCTCACTATTTATAGAGGAAAACCTCTATGTTCCCCGGATCCCACGGATCCCTACCACAAGGGATCCGGCTAGCACAACGCTAGGGATCCGTGGTCCCTCCTCTTTGCCCATGGGTATTTTTGGTTATGGGTCATGGGTCATGGGTTATGGGTTGATCCATGGTTTTCTTTCTAGATACAATGAACTTGGTTAAGTGGTATATATAAAACCATGGGTTGTGGGTCAAAACCATTTGCTAGTATTTTACCCATTTAGTATACACTTAGTTTTTACCCATTTTAGTATACACTTAGTTTTTACCCATTTTAGTATACTTAGTTTAAGTATATGTTTAACCCAATATGTAAACACTAGTTGTTGTACATATGTATCTAAATCATAAAATCACTTATACTTGTTTTAGTGTTTTATGTGAAAGCGTAAGTGTGTTAGAAAACTATTAACTCAAACTATTTACGTACTCTATTTGTTTCGTTAAAATGATTTTACTTTTGTTATCGACAAAACATTAGAAGATCGTAAAATATAAATAAACGTTTTTACGGCTTATTTGTATTAACAAGGTGGGCCAAGGAAATCCTTTCTGGTGTCGATGTAATAGAGGATTTATTATAGAAAGGAAAACCACGAAATCCTTTCGGAGCCGACCGTATTATGCATGTCCTCTTTCAGTGGTAAATAATCATACGTTTGCTTAGGGGTTTTATGTAAATAATTTGTTTGTTAAAAATACATTTCTTATTATTTTCTTAACATGTAACAGCCAGGTACAGATGGCTATGGGTGTCGATACTTCAGTTGGAAAGATGAATTTGAAAGACGGCACTTTAGTCGAGCCTCATCTTCAACGCAATGCTCAAACTGCGTTGCTAAATATAATGAGATCAAGCTGTTGAAGGCAAGAATAAAGACGCTCGAGATGGAGTTAGAATTGGCAAGGAATCCTGTGGATCACGCTTGTCAGTCGGTTGCAAGGCTCCATGATCTTTTAAACGAGATGAATAATCTTCATATGTCGTAGATGTTGTTGTATTTAAATAATATGTTAACGTTGACGTTTAATTTAATAATAACAGTTGTTGTTGCAGTTATTTAATGTGGTAATATTTAACGTGCTATTATACAAACAAAATAATTATACATATATACAAAATATTATTAAACAAAAGTATACAAAACATTATGCATATACAATACATTATTATACACACATATACACACACTTATTTCTATTTTTTTTTTTTAAAAAAAGGGGACAAAAAGTACCCCTAAAAACTAGAGAAGGTCAAACTAAAATAATAGAGAGGGTCGAAATAACCCAACCCATTTAGGTGTGAAGAAAAAAATAAACTATTGAACAATAATGTGGCAGTAGCTAAACGTAGCTTACCTAGACATGCTCTAAATTGGAAAAAAAACAAAAAACCAAAATAAATAAATAAATAAATAAAATCCAACAGCTTTTGAATTGTTTCTCTTGAATGTTTTAAGGGTGCCTTTGTTATGTTGTTATGGGAATTAAACAATAACTTTCATAGTTATTGCAATTGTTTAAAATTTAATAATCAAACTATCAATGGATTCCTATAGAACAATAGAAGTGTGGTGAGGTAGGTTTTAGGGTGCATTTTTTTGAATAAATTGTAATCTTTAAAAAGATAATTTTAATGAATTATAATTCAAAGAATGAGAATATGTTGGAATTGTAATGTATTCTTATTGTAATCAACGAAATTTATCATTGTGTTTGGTTGACTCGCAAGGTAATGTAATTGAAAAAACAAAAATAATAATAATAATAATAATAATAATAATAATAATAATAATAATAATAATAATAATAATAATAATAATAATAATAATAATAATAAAGTGATGTTATAATAAAAAAAATAAAATAAAAAAATAATAATAATAATAATAATAATAATAATAATAATAATAATAATAATACCCTTATGTCCAACTGATGTTTTACTTTACTCGTGGGATGGTGGGCTTGATGTATGTGTTGATCTGACAGGTTCATCACCCTTGATGCAAACTAGTATGGTTGATTTTGGGCCTGGTCGTACGGTGATTGAAGCCGCACAACGTAAACGCGTCAAGTACGAGGCTAAATGCGCAGATATTGAATATAGATTTCTCCTCTTTTCATTATCTTCTTTGGGGGACTTGAGAAGTATGCGGTGACCTTACTAAATCGTATCCGAAGATTCTCAGTGACTCATGACATTGGAGCACGTGTTGCTTCTCATATTTTTAGTAGGATTAGTTTCGCTATAGCCAAAAAAGTGGAGGCCCAATTAGTATCTCCGCTCCCTACTAATTTATTGTAATCCTACGATTTTCTAATAAAGTGATGTTATAATAATAATAATAATAATAATAATAATAATAGTAATAATAATAATAATAATAATAATATATTAATATAATAATAATAATAATAATATATTAATACTGTAATAAATAGTAATAAAAATAACAATAATAATAATAATAATAATAAATAATAATAACTAATAATAATACTATAATAATAATAGTATATTAATAATAATAATAATAACAATAATAATAATAATAAATACTGATGCTTTAAATTATAAAATACTGAATTACAACATAATTCAAAACTTTTCATCCAACTTGCTGTGTAATTTGAATTCCCTCACTTGATGTAATTGGAATGATTGAATTACAATTACAATTTAAACCAGACAACCTACGTAATGTAATTTGAAGTACAATTACATCCATTATGCAAACCAAACAACATACGTAATGTAATCAGATTACAATTACATCAAATTACACCATATTACAATGAACTAAACGGGGCCTTAGTTTTCATTCTTGTAGGCCTCAATATCTTTGCATCCCCACCATAATTTTTTTTTTCTCTTCATCTTCTTTTCATTACTTGTATACCCATTATTTACAAACCAAACAATGTTTTTAAAATAATCATTTCCATACCCATTACATCTTATTGTCAAACCTATACTCATAGTGATTCCCTCGAGCAAACCAAACGCACCCTAAAGCATGAATTACTATACTACCATTAGTATGTATTGTTTGTGACCACTTTAAATAAGTAAACCTTGTGAAATGGCCTGAAATTTGAATGTGATATATATATGTTATGTTAGTGTACATGCCCCCTATTCAAATAATATCTTTAAGTTTACATATGTAAACAAACTGTAGAAATTTGGTTTTGCAAATTTTAGAATATGTGAGTTTTCTTACACAAATGATATTGGAAACCTTACACCATTTGATTCCTTATAAGATCTGGGATCTTATTATTGAAACGCCCAGATTTTTTTTTTTTTTTTTTATATTTAAAAATCCGTAAACTGTATACATTGATAAAACTAGCGGAAGCGTATTTTCTACATCATACGGGTTTATTCCAAACGTCCCATTGAAATATTAAACTTTACAAAAATACATAACGGTGACTCTTTAAACTTGGTAAAGAAGCTGGTTCTTGATTTAGGGGCATTCCAATCTGATAACAAATGATGGAAATGAGAAGCTCGTTACCTAACCCGCGAGCTACACCATTTTAACCCATTATGCCCCATTTAGCATGTACATGGTCTCATCTTGCATACCTACAAAAATATAAACTGAGAACGGTAAGTCTATAAGACTTAGTGAGATAACGGAACTGTATTAAATCATAAACTAAACACAAGCATGATGCTGAATAAGTATATATAGTACTATTCTGACTATATGAATCATAATATTAACTAACTGCATAAGCATGACACTGATTGATTATATACATGATACACCATGTTACTGACAGAGTACATAAGTATACTGAGTGCATAACTGACTCCATAAATAAGCACATACTTAGTGCATAACTGACTGAGTACATGAGCACATAGTGAGTGCGTAAAGCACATATGAGTGCATAAGCACATACTGACTAAGTGCATAAGCACATACTGACTGAGTACTTATAGTACTATACTGGTTGAATACATAACTGACGAGCCATATAAGCATGTTAATCATCCATATAGGATGTCTGAGTTCCGATTTTGAAACATTCACTATTCTAAGGCTCGATTCTCCACTAAGGAGATCTAAGTTCCAACTTTGTCTGGAACACATGTGTGATCACATAACTGACTATATATTGATAGTACTAAATACATTGAGTAATGCATAAAGTACCATTCTGACTAATTTAGTGCATAAAGCACTTGGCGCGCCTTAAAACCTGCATAAGCATATACCTAATAGGATTTGACATGCATATGTATAAACGCATCGCATGCCAGAAGTGCATAAAGCATTTTGCACACATTACTAAACACATATAAAATTCATATATAATTTAAGGTTAAGCTAAATACTTACGCTTGACTATAACATGATACTAAGCTGGGCTGGAACTGAGACTAAGCTAAATATAGAAACTGAGCAATAATATGGTTACAAGGTTAAACAAAGACATAATACAAAAATTGAATTAATTACTAAAATACTATAGCATAAACGAAGGCTGAGCTATAACTTGATACTACAGCTGAACTATAATATAAAGATGAACTATAATATAAAGTAGAACTACTATAAACATAATACTTAATATGATACTTAATATGACAAAACTAGTCAATATGATACTTAATATGACCAAACAGGTCAACATGATAGTTAGCACGACCAAACGGGTCAACTTGATGCTTAATATGACCAAACGGGTCAACTTGGGTTAACTCGATGCTTAATATGACCAACGGGTCAACTTGATACTTGATATGACCAAACGGGTCAACTGGGGTCAACTTGATGCTTAATATGACCAACGGGTCAACTTGATACGTAATATGACCAAACATATCAACATGATACTTAATATGACAAAACTGGTCAATATGATACTAATATGACCCAACGGGTCAACATGATACTAATATGACCACACGGGTCAACATGATACTAATATGACCAAACATGTCAAGATACTACTTAACATGACCCAACGGGTCAACATGATACTAATATGACCACACGGGTCAACATGATACTGATATGACCTCACGGGTCAACATGATACTAATATGACCACATGGGTCAACATGATACTTATATGACCACACGGGTCAACATGATACTTATATGACCACACGGGTCAACATGATACATAACTTGCATAGTACTTGAGATATAGTAAGGCATATATATACTAAACACGCTTAATCTACTAAACATGTTAACTGAAAATCCGTTACTCACCTGAGCCATATAATGAAAGATGAATGATTCTGAATATGCCTCGAACACCTATATCATGATAGATGTACACGTATAATGTTAACACATAACAACTAGACATGAATATAACACGATAATGCAAATATAAGTGCAACTAAGCACACGTAAACTAGCTATAAGGCATAAACTCATAAACTAGTTATGGCGTATATCTCGCCAAACATGCACTACTATTCTCACGAACACGAGCTAAGATAACCAAGCATTATCACTTGGTTCTATAATTTCATAACATGAATTATAATCATATAGGCTGAGAACATAAGCTATCATAGCATATAATCACCCGGAACTTGCAAAAACATCATATCATGTCATAATCATCAAAACACTTAACAACGCGTTTGCTGATTTTCTGCAGCAGCCTGCAAATGCCTCATTTTTACTGACTTAACTACTGAAACAGGTCGTGAGGCTATTTTTCCATGAAATTATACTATTTTCCCTTTCCGAAAAGGTATGGAACGCTTCAAACGGAGCTACGGTCTATCCGGTATGAATTTTTAAAGTTCGCTTTGCTGCACATTTCAGGATCAGCCCTTGCTGTACCAAATCACGTTTTAGACCAACTTAACTACTAAATGAGAAAAATATTTATAAACAACAGCTGAAGTAGACACCTTAGGCTTTCCATAAAGTCCAGCCATGATTCAATCCGAGCTTCTATCAATTTTATATGATTTTTCAAACATGACTAATCATTGCTGAAAATTTCAGCAACTTGTTTAACATCATAGATCATATAAAGGGGTGTTTGGTTCAACTCAATAATCATATAAACACCTCCTAAGATCTCTTAATCTGATTTTAACATAATCCCATCATAAACCCTAATAATCATATGCATAACCCTTGAATCATAAACCATGAATTCATCACATAATCATGTAAAACAATTATTAAACATAACCTCATAACTCATAATCATAAATTAACACATGATTCACTACTTACCTTGAATTAGGGGAAGAACATGAAATTTCTTGAAGCTCCTTAATTTATCATCACCAATCAAGCCTTGATAACCCATTCAATTCTTGTTAATCCTTGCTTGATTCTTGATGAAGCAAGCTTTGGAGTTTTAAGAATTCTTCACCTTGAAGAAACCATGGTCCTGATCTTTTTTTTTCTTTTTTTTTTGTCGTAAGAATGGGTGAGGAGGGAAGGAAGTATATCCTGTAAACCAACTTTTAACAAGTATAAAATATATCTGGATTTTTTTTTATTTGGCTATTTGTCACATTTAGCCCTCGTAGTAAAATCGTTTTGCGAAACATGTCCGACCTTGTATCATATTAAGTCCCTTGTTAACTATGTCATTAACTCCATCAAAGTGGGACTTTTATATTTATTCCTCTAAAATATTAGATGTAACCAATAGGAATTTAAATAAATCCGCTATTATTTTCTATAAAAATCGGGATGTTACAACTCTCCCCCGCTTGGACTGTTCGTGTCCTCACGAACTACTGTTGTTGTAACTAAGTTGTCCCCTAAAGTACTCAGGATTACATATAAGTACTCTCCCACTTAGGTTTATATCATAGTTGTATTCTAACATAAAAATGATAATCCACTAATAAGGATCACACTATCATTCATTTCCTCTGTTTATGTATCAATTTATCTAACTTTAAAAAAAAAAATGTATCAATTTATCAACAGGTTTAATAGATGGTACCTGTTATCTGTGTTGAAATCCTATCTCAACTCTGAGATTTCTTGATTATCCTCTAAAAATAACTAGACAGATTCATAATCATCTGTATTCTTGATGTTCATCTCGACTATTTTCTGAAAATATCTCAAAAATTCATAAGCTGGTGTTAAAAGAAATGATTTATTTACCTGAATTAGCATAATTTTCGCTAAAATGTCATATCCTGAAATTCTGTTTCATAACTCTGATCTGGAATATCTCTTATTGAATGATCCGTATCCGTTCTGACACGTTTTCATTCCATTTCTTTTGCCCCTTTTACCTGTAAACTGCTCAAATCCAGAAATGCTGAAATCCATTTTCATATCTATTCTGTCATATTTTGTAGCATTTCTTAATCACCATTTTTTTTTCTGAGTGGTGAATCTAAACATGCTGGAGTATGTAAATTATGCCTTCTATAATTGCTATGTCTGAAGATGCTACTACATATGATCTAATGCAATATTCACGATGCATTTAACACATAACTGTTCTAGTGAGCTCCCCAAGATATTTCATGACCTCGATAAGTTCATGCCATATCATGTGAATATTATTACATTGATCAGGCGTCATAATAGGCACACCATATAATCATGAACTCATCGCTATCATAATCTATCCCAAGTCACTTAACTAAAACGTATCATCTACTACACATAAGCTGATGTAAATGCTAACTATATAGTGCTATACTGATAATGCATACTAATTTTATATGCTTACTATATCGTATCTGATTCATGATTTGCAACTTACGATATCTGGAAATGCCTTATGCACTATACGACTATATCTGTAAATTCATATAATCTTATATATACTGCTAATCACATAGACTAGTATGCATCGCTAGACATGTACAACTTATCTGTGACAATATGAACAACATATTGAATAACATGGCTGAATAACTGATAAACGTATAAACGTGCGATGCAATTTAACTCTAAATGCAATTACCGAGCAAAGGTTCAAGTCTAAGCATCCCTTACTAATGGTGGATACTTAAATCTCTCAAACCATCGCTCTGATACCAACTTGAAACGCCCAGATTTTTTATTTTTTTTTTATATTTAAAAATCCGTAAACTGTATACATTGATAAAACTAGCGGAAGCGTATTTTCTACATCATACGGGTTTATTCCAAACGTCCCATTGAAATATTAAACTTTACAAAAATACATAACGGTGACTCTTTAAACTTGGTAAAGAAGCTGGTTCTTGATTTAGGGGCATTCCAAACTGATAACAAATGATGGACATGAGAAGCTCGTTACCTAACCCGCGAGCTACACCATTTTAACCCATTATGCCCCATTTAGCATGTACATGGTCTCATCTTGCATACCTACAAAAATATAAACTGAGAACGGTAAGTCTATAAGACTTAGTGAGATAACGGAACTGTATTAAATCATAAACTGAACATAAGCATGATGCTGAATAAGTATATATAGTACTATTCTGACTATATGAATCATAATATTAACTAACTGCATAAGCATGACACTGATTGATTATATACATGATACACCATGTTACTGACCGAGTACATAAGTATACTGAGTGCATAACTGACTCCATAAATAAGCACATACTTAGTGCATAACTGACTGAGTACATGAGCACATAGTGAGTGCGTAAAGCACATACTGACTGAGTGCATAAGCACATACTGACTAAGTACATAAGCACATACTGACTGAGTACTTATAGTACTATACTGGCTGAATACATAACTGACGAGCCATATAAGCATGTTAATCATCCATATAGGATGTCTGAGTTTCGATTTTGAAACATTCACTATTCTAAGGCTCGATTCTCCACTAAGGAGGTCTAAGTTCCAACTTTGTCTGGAACACATGTGTGATCACATAACTGACTATATATTGATAGTACTAAATACATTGAATAATGCATAAAGTACCATTCTGACTAATTTAGTGCATAAAGCACTTGGCGCGCCTTAAAACCTGCATAAGCATATACCTAATAGGATTGGACATGCATATGTATAAACGCATCGCATGCCAGAAGTGCATAAATCATTTTGCACACATTACTAAACACATATAAAATTCATATATAATTTAAGGTTAAGCTAAATACTTACGCTTGACTATAACATGATACTAAGCTGGGCTGGAACTGAGACTAAGCTAAATATAGAAACTGAGCAATAATATGGTTACAAGGTTAAACAAAGACATAATACAAAAATTGAATTAATTACTAAAATACTATAGCATAAACGAAGGCTGAGCTATAACTTGATACTACAGCTGAACTATAATATAAAGATGAACTATAATATAAAGTAGAACTACTATAAACATAATGTTGAGATCAACTATAACATATAACTGAGTCTGCGCTATAAATAATACTGAGGTTGACCACGACATATCACTTAGTAAAAACACTCGGGTCTACTTAATACTGAATATTGCTAAACAGGTCAGCATGACGATGAATGTGACCAAACAGGTCAACATGATGATGAATATGACCAAACGGGTAAACATGATGCTTAATATGACAAAACTAGTCAATATGATACTTAATATGACCAAACAGGTCAACATGATAGTTAGCACGACCAAACGGGTCAACTTGATGCTTAATATGACCAAACGGGTCAACTTGGGTTAACTCGATGCTTAATATGACCAACGGGTCAACTTGATACTTGATATGACCAAACGGGTCAACTGGGGTCAACTTGATGCTTAATATGACCAACGGGTCAACTTGATACGTAATATGACCAAACATATCAACATGATACTTAATATGACAAAACTGGTCAATATGATACTAATATGACCCAACGGGTCAACATGATACTAATATGACCACACGGGTCAACATGATACTAATATGACCAAACATGTCAACATACTACTTAATATGACCCAACGGGTCAACATGATACTAATATGACCACACGGGTCAACATGATACTGATATGACCTCACGGGTCAACATGATACTAATATGACCACATGGGTCAACATGATACTTATATGACCACACGGGTCAACATGATACTTATATGACCACACGGGTCAACATGATACATAACTTGCATAGTACTTGAGATATAGTAAGGCATATATATACTAAACACGCTTAATCTACTAAACATGTTAACTGAAAATCCGTTACTCACCTGAGCCATATAATGCAAGATGAATGATTCTGAATATGCCTCGAACACCTATATCATGATAGATGTACACGTATAATGTTAACACATAACAACTAGACATGAATATAACACGATAATGCAAATATAAGTGCAACTAAGCACACGTAAACTAGCTATAAGGCATAAACTCATAAACTAGTTATGGCGTATATCTCGCCAAACATGCACTACTATTCTCACGAACACGAGCTAAGATAACCAAGCATTATCACTTGGTTCTATAATTTTATAACATGAATTATAATCATATAGGCTGAGAACATAAGCTATCATAGCATATAATCACCCGGAACTTGCAAAAACATCATATCATGTCATAATCATCAAAACACTTAACAACGCGTTTGCTGATTTTCTGCATCAGCCTGCAAATGCCTCATTTTTACTGACTTAACTACTGAAACAGGTCATGAGGATATTTTCCCATGAAATTATACTATTTTCTCTTTCCGAAAAGGTATGGAACGCTTCAAACGGAGCTACGGTCTATCCGGTATGAATTTTTAAAGTTCGCTTTGCTGCACATTTCAGGATCAGCCCTTGCTGTACCAAATCACGTTTTAGACCAACTTAACTACTAAATGAGCAAAATATTTATAAACAACAGCCGAAGTAGACACCTTAGGCTTTCCAGAAAGTCTAGCCATGATTCAATCCGAGCTTCTATCAATTTTATATGATTTTTCAAACATGACTAATCATTGCTGAAAATTTCAGCAACTTGTTTAACATCATAGATCATATAAAGGGGTGTTTGGTTCAACTCAATAATCATATAAAC
The DNA here is from genome assembly GCA_910596185.1 of Chrysanthemum makinoi. NCBI lineage: Eukaryota > Viridiplantae > Streptophyta > Magnoliopsida > Asterales > Asteraceae > Chrysanthemum > Chrysanthemum makinoi. The sequence goes on along the minus strand of OU343221.1, from coordinate 34,014,274 downwards.
ACCTCCTAAGATCTCTTAATATGATTTTAACATAATCCCATCATAAACCCTAATAATCATATGCATAACCCTTGAATCATAAACCATGAATTCATCACATAATCATGTAAAACAATTATTAAACATAACCTCATAACTCATAATCATAAATTAACACATGATTCACTACTTACCTTGAATTAGGGAAGAACATGAAATTACTTGACGCTCCTTAATTTATCATCACCAATCAAGCCTTGATAACCCATTCAATTCTTGTTAATCCTTGCTTGATTCTTGATGAAGCAAGCTTAGGAGTTTTAAGAATTCTTCACCTTGAAGAAACCATGGTCCTGATCTTTTTTTTTTCTTTTTTTTTGTAAGAATGGGTAATGAGGGAAGGAAGTATATCCTGTAAACCGACTTTTAACAAGTATAAAATATATCTGGATTTTTTTTTATTTGGCTATTTGTCACATTTAGCCCTCGTAGTAAAATCGTTTTGCGAAACATGTCCGACCTTGTATCATATTAAGTCCCTTGTTAACTATGTCATTAACTCCATCAAAGTGGGACTTTTATATTTATTTCTCTAAAATATTAGATGTAACCAATGGGAATTTAAATAAATCCGCTATTATTTTCTATAAAAATCGGGATGTTACAATTATATATCTAGTTAATTAGTGAGTGATAAAGTGATGGATCGTTATCAAGTCATGGTAATCTAGTTTCGTTTTAGTTCAAATATCTTCAGCCCAAACTGTCCCTCAATGGTGCTTATGTCCCAACAGCCCCTTCAAGTAGTTTTTGTTTAATTAGGCCCTTGAAACCATTTAACAACTTTTAAAATGAGTTTCTGCCTTTTTCTATTTATTTTTTTTTGTTGCTATTTTATTGCACAAAAAAAATGAGTTGTGTTGAAACATTTGGAAAGAAAAGTGATTTTAAAGGGTTGTTTAGCTTCCTAATTTAGCTATTCAGTAAAGAAAGTATAATGATTTTAGATTAAAAAAAAAGTTTGTTCATGCATATACATTTTTCTTAGAAACTGTAAAATTACAGGATTGATTTTATCAGTTTTGTTGCAGAACTTACAGGTTAACACATACTCATACTACATGATCAGTAGAATGTTTTAATGGCTCAAAGAAAGAAAACGTGTACAAAACTCAACAAGAACACGTATCATAAAGATCAAACCCAATAACACACACAAATCCTCAGTTACATAATAAAAATAAAAAGAGAAAATGTCTTAATATATTTCATCAACCAAAATATTTGGATCTTTAGCATATTTACTCCGTCAGTCCCTGTAGAATAAGAAAAGTGCACATAGGTACTATTTTATGTAAATGTGAAACAAACATTACCTCTGACTTTTACCTGTTAATCCTTCGTATATGGTGTTATTCTTCTGATGTGTTTGAGATAAAAAATACAGAAACAAATATGCTATAATATCAGAATTTATAGTAATTGAATTTGTATATTGAATTGATGAATTGTTTACAGACTTTGATCCTATTTATACTGCATGAATCGATGCAACAAAGAGTCATACCGATTCAGTGAAACGTTGTAACCTATTCTAAACGTTGTAACCTATTCTATAACCGTTTATACCGTTATCCTAATGACCCAGCCCAATATAATGGGTCGGATTTACAGAACACATAACATAAATACACTAAACTACCCTATTCTTTTCTTCTATAACATTAAGGTCCAACATTACCTGATATAACCTTTAGACCCAGAACAAATTTAAGCTTATAAATCCAATATATTCGATATTCTTCTCGTTTATCAAACAACTTTTAAGTGTCTTCCAATAAGCTTGCTCATGTTGCTTTTGTTATTGCAAGTATGAAACAAATTTTATAAAGAAAATTGTTACAAGAATTTATAATAAACTGGATTGGAAAGAAGTCCAGCTCCCACTAAATCTAACTGGGATAGAGACTCGAGAAGAGGAGATCAAATTGAGGTTAAGGCAATCTAATGTTGAATTTTTAGTGATTTGTAGCATGAGTGGAAGTGGTAAGACAACAATAGCCAAGCATATTCTGGATTCAAATTGGGCGAAATTTGAAAACATCGGCATCCTTGAAGACATTGGTAATAGATTTAAAGAATCACACGGGTGTTTGCTTCAGCTACAACAACAACTTTTTGGAGATATTTTAGGGGGCAAGAGAAGAAATACCGAGTGTTTGCCTACTTTGAAGATTGAAGAGGCCTTACAAATGAAATTGCTAACCAAGCCAGTTAGAAGCTTTACGTGGATACAAAAATATTAATCTACAAATCAAGGTTATAATTACAACAACGGAAAATAGTATAGTTAGATGGCTTGAGTTTAGATCTTGGAGGTGTCAAGAGTACAAGGTGAAATTGCTAAATGTTAATGAAGCGTTAAAGCTTTTAAGTCTCCATGCCTTTAAATCCGTAGTTCCTATGGAAGGGTTCGAGGAGCTTGCACTAAAGGCGGTACAATATTGTGAAGGAAATCCACTTGCTCTTGAAGTGTTGGGTTCCTCTTTTCATGAGGACAATACTGTGGAAAACTAAAGGGGGGGGGGAGGGTTGAATAGTTTTGCCGATTTTAAGTTAATTTTAAAAACTTTAGATTCGATAATATGTGACATCGTATGGATGTTGAGAAAGTATAGATCTAATGATAAATCAAGTAAATAAAGTAAAACAAAGGGATATAAATGACACAACCGATTTATAGTGGTTCGGCTACAAGGACACATTCCTTGCCCTACTCCACTCCCCGAGCTACCTACTCGAGAGTTCAAGCACTATGTCAACAAACTCCTTCAACTTGGCGGAAAAGCCTTCACAACGTTGCTTACACCTCTTTCCGGTACAAAGCTAAATACTGAGTCCGTAACACGGTGGACCAAACCAACACGACTATTACACAACAAATATGTGAAATATCAAATACAAGATCTTTGCTACAGAAATCTTGCGGAGGAACAAATCAATCAAGGACCCCTTGCTTGGATGACTTGTAGAATGCTCGTGATCTCGCCTTAGAGAAGGACGTATATGAGAATCACTAAAGAAAGAAAGAAAGAGGTACTCTCTAGATCAAGTGATCTTTTGTTAGAAGAGAATGAGAGTATATGAGAGAATTAGTAAGAAGAGGGGTAAGTTAGAATGAAGAAATGGCTCTCTATTTATAGGCAAATTCTGCCACTGTTCCCCGGATCCCACGGATCCCTCGCACAAGGGATCCGTCTAGCGTAAACATAGGGATCCGTGGGATGCTCCTCTTTGCCCATGTGTTTTTTTGGTTATGGGTCATGGGTTATGGGTTGGTCCATGGGTATTCTTTTAGATTCAATGTATCTAATGAATACATTGTATCTAGTCAAATGGGTATGGGTCAATGGGTTATGGATATGATTCATGGGTTGTGGTTTTTACCCATCCTAATAAACTATTACAACATTTTTGTATTTAAATGGCTATATGTAAATGTTTTACAAAAATAACATGTATCCTTAGATAACATTATATTTGATATCAACAAAACACAAAGAGATCGCAAAATATTAATAAACGTTTTTACTTCCCCCTTTTTGTTGATGACAAAACATAATGTTATGATGAGTAAAACTTAAGAATAAATGTATGTTTTAAAAGCCCCTAAGTTTGAAAGCCCCTAAGTTTTAATTCTTCTCCCACTTTTTGTCGAAATAAAAAGTTAACCCTTCAAATAAATAAAAGTGTGGAAAAATTAGTCCACGTATCACTTACTCCTCCTTGACGGTAGCTCCCCCTAGTTTGGGGCGTCAAGTGAAGAAAAAAAAATCCTAAGAAGAAAAAGGTTAGTAACATGCTTAATTAATCTTGTGATTGACGCGAATCAAGATTGGGATCCAAGGTATGTAAACAAGGCCTTGTAATAAAACAACAAAGTGTAGTGGTATTTATGCCACCTAAAAGCATGTAAAAATAAGAACAAGACTTGTTCTTGAAAATGACTCAAAAGAAAAAGTACTAAAAATAGAAAATAGTACTAATGATTCCTTCCATGCTTGCATAAGGTTATGGATGGAGGTTTTGATGGGTAATGGTATTGATGCGATCAAGGATGAGGTTGAGTATGAATTGCATTTCTTCCCTAACTTCTATTGCAATTTCCCTAGTGGATTGACAATGTTCACATTGTAAATGATGTGGGTAATGAGTGCGGAAGTTTTCCGGGTTGTTTTGATTTGTGAGTTGCGGAATAGGTGGTGTAAAAATAGGAAAATATGGATCAAAGTCCGGAATGGTTGGAAGTGGTGATGGAAAAGAACCTAGATGTTCTTGTAGTTTAATGGGAGCTAAGGGTGGTGATGTTTCAAGATCATTGAATATTGTGTTTGGAGAAGTGGGAGGTGTCAAAAAGGCTATTTCTTTTTGTTTTGGTTGTTGAGATCTTGTTGGAGTCGTAAGGAGTTACAAAAGAGTGACTTTAGGTGGTGAGTGATTTGGTGATGAAGTTGGTGTACTCGTTGGTGATGAAGGAGGTGCTATAATGAAAGCATCATCTGGTGAGTTATTTGATGGTGATGAGCCATTTGATGATGGTTTTCCTAAGCAACAAGGTCGGATGCTAATCCGTGCGGATATTCTAGAGTTTGATTGTGGAATTTTGGAAGGTGGTAGTACAAAAGTTTAGGTTTCATGAAGAGGAATGTTTGTACTAGGTGATTCATCTAAGTTGTAAGATCTTTTGGATGACATGGTGTTGTTTGTTTGTGAAGATGAGATGAATTATGCAAGCATTTTGGGAGTTCTATATATAGAAAAACAAAGCATTGTAATGAATGCTTGACCCAAAATGTGGATTAAAATCTAATGATTAGATATGAATTTAAGGCATGTGATCATGAGAACATAAGCATTAAAGAACATACTCCAAAAAATAAAAGAAAAGTTGGAGTTTTCATCCAAAGTGAGAAAATAGAAGGTAAAAATAGCTTCTGTCTCACGGATCCTTCCCTTGAGGGATCCGTCTAGCATGAAGGCTGGGATCCGTGGGTCTGGTGATCCAGGCAGCACAAAATTTTCCTTTTGGAAATATTTTTGCCTAGTGTGTGCCTATATGCAAACTATTTGGAGTTGCGGTTATCTCGACTCCTAAGAAGAAAAAGAAAACTAAACTAGAAGAGGAAAAGTATACTATTATGTGAGATAACCCGAAAACACATATTTAGTACTTGAGTACGTAATTTAGTGTTACCAATGCTCCTAATTCATTGTGGCTTAAATGAATGAACCCGAAAACACATATTAGTTATGTGTCCCCTTTAGCATTCAAAAGACATGAGATGCAATGAAAACGGGTTTTTACGTTGTATTAATAATGAAAAAGCTATTTGTCCTAGACGTGAGAAATTGCTTTTGTGAAATTGATACGGGAAGAAGTATCATTTTAGAAAATATTTTGAAAAGAGATTCCTATGTTGTGAAATACAAACGTTTTATCCTTTTGAGAGGAAGATGTGTATGTGATTATGTGTTTGTAACTTGTACTTATTTTGAAAGAAAATAAGAAAATTATAAGTGAAAAACTTATCTTGGGTTTTGAAAATTCCCATATTGTTTGTGAGTTGTGTGTGAAATAAAGATCCTAGACTCAGAAAGAAGAATGCTAGTATTTACATACCTTGTAGAGTCAAAAAGTAAATTATGACGTTTGTTCCATGAGACCAAGACCAAGACGAAATAGGTTGAATTGTTCCCGCTTCAACGGTTTGGTGAGGACGTCGGCTATGTTGTCTTCGGACGCTACCTTCTCAATAGAGATGTTCCCCTTTTGGACATTGTCTCTTAAGATGTGATGACGAATCTCTATATGCTTTGTACGAGAATGTAATACCGGATTCTTGCTTAGATCTATGGCACCCTTGATGTCACATAGAATGGCTATGTCACTAAGATGAATGTCGTAGTTGACTAACTCTTGTTTCATCCATAGTGCTTGTTGGCATGCTTTGCCGGCGGAGACGTATTCGGCTTTGGTTGTTGATATTGCTAATGTCGTTTGTTTCTTTGAAAACCAAGATGTTAAACAACATCCCATAAAAGTACATACCCCACTTGTACTTTTTCGGTCAACATAATCACCTGCATGGTCAGAATCTGCATATACAATTGTTTCTACTCCCGTGCCCTTAGGATACCATAATCCTAATTGTGTTGTACCCTTAATATATCTAAATATTCTTTTTACGGCTTCTAGGTGTGATGTTTTAGGGTCTTCTTGAAACCTAGCACATAAGCAAACACTAAACATGATATCCGGCCTACTTGCCGTGAGGTAGAGAAGACTACCTATCATGCCACGATATTTAGTATTATTGACGGATTCTCCGTCTTCATCTTTTGTGAGTTTGGTGTCTGATGACATTGGTGTCATAATTGGTTTCGACTCTTCTAGACCGAATTTCTTTAACATCTCCTTTATGTATTTAGATTGATTAAAGAAGATACCATCTTCTACTTGTTTGATTTGTAGACCAAGAAAGAAACTAAGTTCTCCCATCATACTCATCTCGAACTCGTCATGCATGATTTTAGAGAAATCATCACACATGTCTTGACAAGTGGATCCGAATATAATATCATCTACATATATTTGAACTATGATTATATGTGACTCTCTTTTCTTAGTAAAAAGTGTGTTGTCAACTAACCCCATGGTATAGTTGTGTTTAATTAAAAATGACCTGAGTCTATCATACCAAGCTTTTGGAGCTTGTTTAAGACCGTAAAGGGCTTTCTTTAACTTATACACTTGTTTAGGTTTTTCAAAATTGATGAAGCCCGGAGGTTGAGCTACATATACTTCTTCATTAATAAAACCATTTAGAAAAGCACTTTTGACATCCATTTGATAAAGTTTTAAATCATTAGCACAAGCATACGCAAGAAGTATTCTTATAGACTCTAATCTAGCCACGGGGGCATAGGTCTCATCAAAGTCTATTCCTTCTTGTTGGTTATACCCTTGGGCAACGAGTCTAGCCTTGTTTCTAGACACTACTCCGTTTGCATCTAATTTGTTTTTATAAACCCATTTGGTTCCTATTATGGTTTGATTACTAGGTGGAAGGACAAGTGTCCAAACATCATTAGAAACAAATTGATTTAATTCTTATAGCCATTACCCAACTTTCATCTTTTATGGATTCTTGAGTATTCTTAGGTTCTGTGGTTGAAATAAAACAAAATAAGCTACTTTGGTTTTGAACTTGAGACCTTAATGTTCTTTCGTTTAGCTTTCCTATGACCTTATCTACGGGGTAATCTTTAGACTCTTTAATATTTATGACTTCATCATTTAAAGGTTCTTCTTCTTCATTTATCTTTTTCTTTATTACTATAGCTTCACTTTCTACAATCTCGTCATCGACAAGAGGTGGAGAGGGTTTGGGTGGACTTTCATCAAATTTTATATTTAATGACTCTTCTACCATCATTGTTTCTTTTTTTAATATGACGTAAGCTTTGCTATTTGGAGAGTAACCAAGAAAGATACCTTCGGTTGATTTAGGATCAAATTTTGTAAGGTAATCTTTAGTGTTAAGAATAAAACATTTGCTACCAAAGACTCTAAAGTGATCTAACGTAGGCTTTTTGCCTCGGAGTAACTCGTATGGAGTTTTACCTAAGATTGGTCTAATTAAGACTCGATTGAGTATGTACGTTGAAGTATCAACGGCATTGCACCAAAACTTTTGAGGTATGGATTGCTCATTAAGCATGGTTCGACTTATTTCTTGTAGGGTTCTATTTTTTCTTTCAATTACCCCATTCGATTGTGGAGTGCGTGGAGCCGAGAAGTTGTGAGTAATACCATTAGCGTCACAAAAGGCTCCAAATTGCACTTCATTATCGAATTCCCTACCATGATCCGTTCTAATAGACACTATAGGACTTCCTAGTTGTCTTTGGATTTTCTTGCTTAATATTTCAAAATAATTAAACGTTTTCGTTTTGTTCTTAAGGAATTTTGTCCATGTATACCTAGAGTAATCATCCACTATGACCAAAGTGTAGTAGTTGCCTCCATAACTTTGGATAGCGGATGGACCAAACAAATTCGTATGTAATAATTCTAGACACTTAGATGTAGACACCATGTTTTTAGCTTTATGACTAGAATGAACTTGTTTTCCTACATTACAAGCATCACAAAAGTGATGTTCATATTTTAACTTAGGTAGATCTCTTACTAGATCTTTGGATGATAGCGATTGAAGAAGTCGCATGTTGGCGTGACCCAATCTTTGATGCCATAAGGTCGAAGTATCATCCATAGAGGTAAGACATAGTTTGTCTTTAGGTTCATTACCGATTTTAATGACATAGACTTCATGTTTCCTAATTCCTATTCCTATGGTTATGCTATTTTTTAATATCTTACTACCGGTTTTGGTAAAAAGTACATTGCACTTTTTATCACATATTTGTCCTATACTTAAGAGTTTAAAGTTTAGGTTTTCTACGTGACACACATCGTTAATGGTTAGAGATTTGTTAGAAATCGTACATTTACCGATGATTTTACTATTGCTATTTCCAAACACCACATTACCTCCATTGAAGGATTCATATGTGTAGAATAGATCTTTATTGCAGGTCATGTGGCTCGTGCACCCGCTTATCCTTGACCCATTCATCCGGGTCTAGGTCGACCTTTAAGCACACCTCGTCATTTGCCATGAGACAAATTTCTTCATCCTCCTCGTCGCTCATTCCCCACGTGCCGCTCACGAACGCCTTTTGATCATCCCGTTTGGGTCACTTACTAATAAAGTGGTTTGGGTCCCCACATTTAAAGCAAGTATGATCATCTTTTGGCTTCTCGTCCTCTTTGCTTTTTCGAAAGCCTTTCTTATCGTCATACGGTTGTTTGACGTATCTTCCCTTCCTTCTAAAGAACTTTTTAAAGTCCCTTACCGCCATAGCGTACTCCTCGTTGTCACTATTCGAAGAGGAGTTCTCTTCATCACTTGAAGCCTTTTTGGCTTTAAGGGCAAGAGATTTGTGTTTCTCTTTCACCTTTGAGGCTTCGGAATCTTTAGCAAGGACAAGCTCGTAGACTTTTAAGTTGCCTATAAGTTCATCAAGGGTGAGGATTGTCAAATCTTTTGACTCTTCGATCGTCGTCACCTTGGATCTCCACTTGGATGGAAGTGCCCTTTGATATCTCCTAACATGGTTACGGCTAGAAAAAGATTCATCAAGTGCTTGTAAAGATGTAATAATAGTATTAAAATTAGCAAATGAATGATCTATAGTTTACTCATCCTATATTGAAAATTTTTCATATTGTTGAACAAATAAATCAATTTTATTATTTTTAACTTGTTGGTTACCTTGATGAGTTACAACTAAAGAATTCCAAATTTCTTTAGAGGTTTTAAGCATAGAAATTCTTTCGAATTCCTTTTTGGGTAAAGCATTATACAAAACCATTTTTGCTTCACTATTTTTAGAAAGCTTTTTCTTTAATTCATCACTTAGTTTATCATGAGGTATGTTAACTAAATTTCCTTTATCATCTTTTGAGGTAGCCTCAAAATCGCCTTCAACAATAATGTACCAAAGATCAATATCTTTAGACTTCACATACGTTTCGAATCTATTTTTCCAATATATAAAACCATTAGTTTCAAGTAGTGGTGGTCGTTGCATAGGTTGCCCTTCTTTGTAATTTTCAGAACCCATAGTGATTGAAAAGTTTTTAAAATACGATTTACTTTAAAACTTTTATAAACTTAGCTCTTGATGCCAATTGTGGAAAACTAGAAGGGGGGTTGAATAGTTTTACCGATTTTAAGTTAATTTCAAAAACTTTAGATTCAATAATATGTGAGATCGTATGGATGTTGAGAAAGTATAGATCTAATGATAAAGCAAGTAAATAAAGTAAAGCAAAGGGATAGAAATGACACAACCGATTTATAGTGGTTCGGCTACAAGGACACCTTCCTTGCCCTTCTCCACTCCCCGAGTCACCTACTTGAGAGTTCAAGCACTATGTCAACAAACTCCTTCAACTTGGCGGAGAAGCCTTCACAATGTTGCTTACACATTTTTCCGGTACAAAGCTAAATACCGAGTCCGTAACACGGTGGACCAAACCAACACGACTATTACACAACAAATATGTGAAATATCAAATACAAGATCTTTGCTACAGAAATCTTGCGGAGGAACAAATCAATCAAGGACCCCTTGCTTGGATGACTTGTAGAATGCTCGTGATCTCGCCTTAGAAGGACCTATATGAGAATCACTAAAGAAAGAAAGAAAAAAGTACTCTCTAGATCAAGTGATCTTTTGTTAGAAGAGAATGAGAGTATATGAGAGAATTAGTAAGAAGAGGGTGAGTTAGAATGAAGAAATGACTCTCTATTTATAGGCAAATTCTGCCACTGTTCCCCGGATCCCACGGATCCCTCCCACAAGGGATCCGTCTAGTGTAAACCTAGGGATCCGTGAGACGCTCCTCTTTGCCCATGGGTTTTTTTGGTTATGGGTTGGTCCATGGGTATTCCTTTAGATTCAATGTATCTAATGAATACATTGTATCTAGTCAAATGGGTATGGGTCAATGGGTTATGGATATGATCCATGGGTTGTGGTTTTTACCCATCCTAATAAACTATTACAACATTTTTGTCTTTAAATGGCTATATGTAAATGCTTTACAAAAATAACATGTATCCTTATAATTGTACTTAAGATAACATTATATTTGTTATCAACAAAACACAAAGAGATCACAAAATATTAATAAACGTTTTTACGGTTTATTTGTATTAACAAATACAATCCAGTATTGTGAAAGTCATTTGAGGTTATTGGATAATGATATGAATCATAAAATTCAGCATGTACTCATGATGAGCTATGAGCCATTGCCATACAACTCTGAGAAAGAGTTGTTTCTGCATTTTGCTTGTTTCTTTGTTGGCATAGACAAGGATTATGTGGTAAAGATACTGGAGCATGATTACTCTGCAATATCTGGGATCAAAGCCCTGATTAACAGATGCCTTCTTTCTGTTTTCCCAAGCAAAAAACTCATAATGCATCGACTGCTTCAAGAGATGGGGAAAAAATAGTTCATCAAGAATCGTACAAAGACGCTGCAAAACAAAGTAGAGTGATGGGCAATGACTCTTATGAGATATTATGCAATGGAAAGGTAGGATACTTCATTATTTAAGCTTAAGTTTCTTGATCTTCATGCCTTCCTATTTTCATCTCTATATTCTCATCCTCTTCTCTTTTAGGGTTCGGAAACAATTGAACGTCTGGCACTAGACATGCGACTGCAGAGAGACGAGAAGGTTGCATTAAAGGTAACATATATAGAATAAGTAACTTCTGATAGATCTATGTTTAAACATATCCATTATATTTTCGGGATTTTATTGCTTTACAATTATGTCTTTGGAGGTGGATTGGAGGTTGTGTTAACACCATGGTCATGAACAAGATAACAACAATCTATTTCAATGTGTTTGACACGTAGTTTAGTGAAATGATTCAACTATTACTCAAATATTGAGTAACTATTTTTTAAATAAATTTTAGATGGATTTGTAGGAGGGTACATTACTTATCGTGTAGAGTTGATTTTATTCCGTTTTTATATGTTTTCGTCCGTGTTCGCATGTTTTCGTCACGTTTTTGCTCATGTGACGAAAAAAAAAATCTAAAAGATATATTTCAAAACAAAAAAAGTTTTTGACATAAAAATTTTGAAAAACAAAATTGAAAAATAATTCCAAAAAAAAAATTGAAAAAGAATTTTGGAAAAAAAGACTGGAAAATAAATAGGAAAACGAAATTTTATTCCTTTCTTTTTTCGAAAATTCTTTTACAAAAAAATAATCCTAATTTCTTATTCCAAATTTTTTTATTCGAAAAAAAAATTCCTAATTTTCTATTCCAATTTTCTTTTTTCAAAAATTCTTTTTCAAAATTTTTTTTCGAAATTTTATGTCAAAAAGCTTATTATTTTGAATTTTTTTTCTGAAATATTTCTCTTTGAAATTTGTTTTCGTCACATGTGAAAAAACGTGACGAAAACGTGCGAAAATATAAAAAAAAATGAATAGAAACATATAAAACGGGCGAATACGTATAAAAACAGACGAAAACATATAAAACGTATAAAACAAATAAAAATATGCGAAGACGTATAAAAACGTGCACAAACGTATAAAAAACGTATAAAAACGTAAGAAAAACGGTAAAAAAAAAAGTAAATGAACAAACGAAAACATTTAAAAACGTATGAAAAAAATGAAACTTAATAAAAAATAGGGGCTAAATTTGTTATACCCTACAAAACACATAGACCTTATTTTTTAAGGGTATTTATATCATCTCTGTAAATTTGACGGTCAAACAAACGGAAAAATTGATCAAGACCAAACCCGTTACGGGTCGCAACCAAAGGGAATAAACCCGTTAAAAAAGTAAAGGGACTAAATTTATTAAACCCGATAGACCACATGGACAATTTATGTAACTCTTATTTATTTATTTTTTTTTAAATATAAATTTGTTATGGATAATAATTAGTGGATGTGCATCTAGCCCATAAAAGTATCATGGCCCAATTAGCTAGGATTTTGCCCTAATATTTATATTATATATAATCTTCTATACCTTAACTCTTATTCAAGATGCACGTTGTTCTTTTCTCTTCCCCTTTCGCTGAGGTATGCTACGAACTCTTTATCATCTACTGTCATCAGCAAGCTAGTGTTTACTTCTAGAATTCACAAGGATAAATTAAAAGTAAAACTAACGTACCTTCAATGTAGCTTGAACATAAATAAACTAAAACTATTACGAGATCTTTTACTGTCCCATTTGCTTAATTACTTAATGATCTTTAGGATATTATTAGCCTATGAATATTTGTGGTTACTTACGCAGCGTAAATGAGCATATACTAATATCTATACATCATACTAGTTTTAAATACGCTTGTTCTTTTGTTTAATATAACTTCATAATATATGATATATATAAAAATATGGCGATCTCATAAAAGTTAGTTACAGCAGATTAAATAACATAATACGGTACATATGTATATGTCATATAATTTGATTTGTCTATTGCTTAATTTGTTTTCACATCCTAGATCACTAATATAAATAGTTTGCGTATTATTGTTTGATATGGTTTTATGTCATGTGGTAGATTTTAAAAATATTTTACTGAGTCCATACAAACAATTGTGAGTGAGGCGTAATATGCTTAATTTGTCCTACGTCTAAACTATGCTTTCATTCAGTTATACAGTTGTTGTTTGATTTGACTATTTATTCAGATTCAAATTCTTACAACAATTATTTGTTTTCTTTATAAGTTTTAACTTGTTTATAGACTTATTTGTTTTGTTTTATGCATTATCTTATATGTTAAAGTATTTGTGTTCACTTATTTATTTATTTATCGTTGTGAGTAACAATTTAATTGTAATATTAATTAATATGAACGTTTTTATATCATGGATCATGGGTATCAACTGATTTAAGTGCTCAAATTGTTTGTTTTGTCATCATCAGATAGTGGTGAAGCTTGTTGGTTGTTGAGCTTGCGATCTACAAACTATAAACTAGAAGAAGACATGGATCAAGAGTTGGTGGCTGCTTTCGAGGTACCTATGCTCAAACCTAGTGAGTTTGAGATTTGGAGGATGAGAATTCAGCAGTATATCCAGATAATTGACTATTCTCTCTGGGAGGTCATAAAGGATGGTAACAAGTTGCCAAAAACACATATTGTAGAAGGTAAAGTGACTCCAGTGCCTATCACATCTGCTGAAGACAAGGCTCAAAGAGGATTGGAGATGAAGGCTAGAGCTACTTTAATGATGGGCATTCCTGATGAATATTTGTTAACGTTTAACTCCATTAAAGATGCCAAGTCATTGCTGGAAGCTCTTGAGAAGAGATTTGGAGCGAATGATGCTAGAAAGAAGACCAAAAGAAATCTCTTGAAGCAACAATATGATAACTTTACTGCCTCAAGCTCTGAGATGCTTGATGAAACTTTTAATAAGCTTCATAAGCTTGTGAGTCAGCTGGAGATTCTGGGTAAGAAGCTATCACAAGAAGATGTCAATCAGAAGCTGTTAAGAAGCTTATCACCAGAGTGGAACAAACATGTTGTTGTGTGGAGAAACAAATCTGATCTGGATACAATGAGCATGTATGACCTTTACAACAACCTCAAGATATATGAGCCAGAAGTTAAAGGAAAATCTAGCTCAAGTTCAAGCACAAACATGGATTTTGTGTCCTCTACAAACGACAACTTGAGTGATGCTGTTATTTATTCATTCTTGGTTGGTCAACTTAATAGTCTTCAACTTGCAGATGAGGACTTGCAGCAAATTCATCCTGATGACTTAGAAGAGATGGATTTGAGATGGCAGATGGCCATGTTGACCATGAGGGCCAGAAGATTTTTGAAGAATACTGGAAGGAAGCTGAATGTCAATATCAATGAGAATATTGGCTTTGATAAGTCTAAGGTGGAATGCTTCAATTGCCACAAAAGGGGACACTTTGCTAGGGAGTGCATGGCTCCAACAACCTAATAGCAATTTGCTATCTCAGAATATGTCTAACAAATCAAAATAATTTCCGAAAGGAAACATGTCTTAGTTTTCGTGGAATACTCGTATCGTTCAAAAGTCCATTATCAATATCTCAAAAAGTTTAGCATTAACGTTTCGTGTGGTGGTAAGAAATCAAAGACTCAACATACAACTCACGCCAAAAGTATAATATGCATCCAAATGCAACTCACACCAAATGTAACTCACACCCACGCATAATATATATCCCAATATATTATAAGGAATAGTCAATAAGTTGACCAAGACTCTAGTCGAGAAGACAATGACCAGAAAAATGTTAAGACAAGAATGACATGTAATTACTTCATTAAATAAGTAAATTGGCAAGTTTTGGCATTTACCCATAATCCCAAATGGTTTAGAAAACCATTTTAGTTTTATAAGAAAACACAATACGTTTACGAGTTTATAATCTTACAAGTTTGGAAAGGTTTTATAACTTTCGGCATGACGCGTCCGTTTGTATCACGTTCCCAAGTCATCGTGACTTTAAATAAACCAAGTTTGAAATTACAATATTTATAAATTTTGTTTCGTTATCATTCGCGTAATTATTAGCTTTGAGTTTATTGAATATTTTGTGAGTGTTCCCTGTCTAATATATTAAATTCTTTTCGAGCCTAATATATTATAACGTTAAGTCCCAAAATGTCCAATAAGTACAACGTCCAATATCGTAAATCAAATAACGATCCAAGGATTCCAATCCAATACATGTCCAATGCCAAGTCATAACTCGTATGATACAATCCATTAAATATCCGTAATGTCCAAACCAAGTATTAATTCCCAATATTATCCGAAACTTACCAAGATCCCAAGTCGACCACTAAAATACGTTAGTTCGATATCCGTATCCAATAAATATATTAAGGAAAATGATTTGCATGCCTAATAAACATGCCTAAAGATATGCCTAATAGTAAGATTGTAACACTTGTCAAGATCAATGGTGAAGATAATGAGAGAGAAAATAGATATGACATGTGTCAAGTAATGAATTGATTAGACATATCTTTAGGCCTATATTTTAGTCATCTATATCATTGCTCATATATTAATACATGTGTAAAATAAAACAGGCTTTATAATTAAACACACTCTTAGTTTAGTCAATGGGCTCAACCTGCACTTAACCCATGCATACCTCTTTAGTTACTTGTGGGCTTAACCCATGATAATACCAAATGCACCTTAGTCATGGGGCTTCGGCCCACTAGATATTCAAATCAAACACACCCAATATTTGTAGCGTGTATTTCTGTAAATGATGAATGCTAACTCATTTTACTACAAAATTTTCAGTCAAAAGACCTCAAGACGGATGCACTTACAAAAATGGATAGACTCAAGTTACTCCAGTTAAATTATGTGGAACTCACTGGACCTCATGAGAACTTTTCAGAAGATCTAAGATGGCTTTGTTGGTTTGGATTTTATTTAAGAACCATACCCTCTGACTTATTCATGAGAAACTTGGTGGCTATAGATATGAGCTGTAGCAAGTTGGAAGTATTTGACCCGCCTGTGGTAGGAATCTAGTATCCTCTTTTCTTTACTTGTCCATTTAGTTTTGTGAAGACTTGAAGTGCTAAATAAATCTTGTTCCCTCTGCATTAGGTTCTTGAATGTCTGCAGATCCTAAACCTTAAAGACTCGCATGATCTACTCGAAATCCACAATATTTTTCCACTCCCTTATCTTGAGACTTTGATTGTTTGGAACTGTCACAATTTGGTTCATGTCTCTGAAACCATTGGAGGCCTCAGAAGTCTTGTTGAAGTGAACATGACAGGGTGTGAAAACCTAGGGAAATAGTCAGGGGAGCATATAAATCCGTCAAAAAAGCTAAAACATTCCCTTGATTTTCCAACTTCATTAGAGCGGTTATTCCTCAAGGACTGCAAAATTGAGTGTTCTGATTATTTTCCTCTTAGTTTCAGTGATCAATCATCTTTGCAGTACTTGAATTTAGGCAATGGCCTGTTTGTAGTCCTGCCTAATTACACTCATCTAAAATATCTTCGGGTCCTTGACTTGAGTTTGTGCTCAAAACTTAGATGGCTTCTATGTCTCCCAAGTAAACTTGTAGAATTGTATGTATATTAGTGTGAGTCACTGGAGATAGTAAGCTTTGAATTACAACAATTCACGTTGCAAGAGTTTGGATATGAAGGTTGTAGTAGTTTATCAGAAATCCAGGGCTTTTTCAAATTGGTTCCCCTAGCCGACCTTAATGAAACTGACTTGGAACACATGAAGTGGCTAAAAGATCATCAAAATCTTCAGATATGCCTGGTTGGTGAATTCGATATAATGAGCATATCTCTCCCAATTACACTCATCTAAACCATAGGCAGAGATTGGTGTGCACAGGTTTGTTGTTCCTCTATTAAACATATGCATAACCACACACACAAGCACGTCACATCCATGTACAAACTGATTATATAGGAATTGATAAATTCATTTTAAACTCGTGTGCCACAGAGGTTGTATGAATTCGATATAATGAGCATATCTCTCCCAAATATAATGGATTCAAACATGACGCCTGAGTATATTTCACAATCATCATGTTTGTCCTTTGACTTGCCTTCGTTTCCCAATAATAGGAGGCTCAAAGGATTAAACGTAACTTTCAAATATACCGTACAAGGTGATGGTTGGGTTTGGTTTGCTAAAATCAGCACGGTTAATGGTGTTGATTTGATGTACAACCCTAAAGTCTTTGGTAAACCTGAATTTGGTGAAGTTGGTTTATGGTTAAGCTACTGGCCAATTGGAAACATCTTAAACGTTGGAGATAAAGTTCATGTGTCTATCATTGCCATGACGAACGGATTTGAGGTACATGAATGTGGTGCAAGCCTCGTGTTCAATGATGACTATATAGCAAATGAAACCTTGGCAAATAAAATAGGACCCCTCGGAGGAGATCTTTCTAGATTCCAGCTAAGCACTGGAGCATACTATCTATGTCGTCGTGATTTAATTGAGTTAATGGAGGTTGGAAGACTAACTCCTGGCTGGTTTAGGAATTTAGTTGGTGATACCATTGACGATACAGAGGTTAGAGGATGGAGAAAAACTGGTCGACCCCAACTGCCGAATCCATCAATTACAGAATTAAAAACTGTTAGGTGCATCATCCATGGTCCTGAATTGGTAAACAAAATCTCTATAATATTTGCTGTTCTTGTTTTTAGACAATAGATTGCTATTAATTTTTTAATTAAGAGTTGCTAACTATGGTGATTATTATCAGGAAGATATTTACAAGATTGCAGAGAAGGATGAATATGAAAAGAGACCTAGAACACTCAAGCCTTTCATGAACTACTCGTATTTGACCGCAGGTGCTGCAACAAGAGAGGTAATTGATTATAAGCTTCAATAAGAATCATTTTGAACTGAAAATACCACCTGCAATAAGATTTTGACCCGAAGTCAAGTTGGAAGGTTCTTACTATACACTTAATTAAGTAAACACAACTTTACCATGCCACATGTTAGATCTTTCACTTGCCTGCGTAACAGAGGTTAAGAGTGAGTTATTTTGAGAGTCTTATTGTGGTATAGTCATTGATCTGGCTTAGATGTTACTTTAAACTTGGGAATTAGCAGAATTAACAGACTTGCTAGCAGAATTAGTGGTTTCGGTTGCTTTAATGAGCTTTTTCTTTACTAATTTGTTAATGTTTTTGCAACGTATTATTTCTTCAAAAGAATGGAGGGACACGAAAAAAGAACTAGATCGTGCCCAGATTGTTCGCATGGTAAGAGCTCGAGTATTGGACGACACAGCAGCTGCAGTACGTGGAAGCAGAAACTGGTGGGCCTGAACGCTCGCATCTTAACTGGGAAAGTGGTGAAAGTACCATTGAGAATTTAAAGTAAGATCCTCTGCCACCTCCAGAGAGCCCATGAAGAAACGGGAAAGAGAGTTGAAAATTCAAATTAGAGTGAATAAGGACTTTGTGTATCTTTAATCTATCATAAGTTTTGTGGCATGTTAACAGTGCATAGAGACAAAACTGAAGAGCTTGTTAATACTTATGTTTCATGAGCTTTGTTCTTGTTGTTAAATGTTAATTGTTGTGGTTGTTTGGATATTGTAAGGTTGCATAGAAGCTATGTATGTATGTATTATTCAAAAATCCTTTATGTTGTGGTATTAACACTAGCTTTTAGCCAATTAGCACTTCTATTTGACATGTCTTCTTGCACACTAGTTTGGTTGTTTTAATTAATCTTGTATAATTGGTTGCAAAATGAGTCAAAAGTTTTAGTAATGGGTCAAAGAAAAGTTTACCAAAAACTTTATAACTCAAGGGATAATTAATTCATTAATGCTTTATTTTGCTTGCCTTTAAAAAGAACCTTTTTCATGTTCCACAATAACTTTGGTCACTTCATTTTATATGACAAAACAACACAAACAAACATTGTCACCCCACTCTTACCTCATCTGCATCAGCATCGCATACACCCACTTAATTATATTGTTGAAAGGTAAATATTTCTTTTAGGAATATCTATCATTTGTACACTAGCCGGGTACCCGCGCACAGCGGCGGCGATAAGTATAGTTATATGTGTTTGCTTACCCGTTTAGTGAATTCGTTTCACAACACTTCGAATGTATGTGTGTTAGTTGTAAGTGTTTGTTTGGGTTACCCGTAACTTTCCCGTAGCTTTCCCACGACATCATTATTCCCGCATATAGAAATACCCTCGTAATCTCTTACGCGTCAAACACTACCCCAAAAGTATATGATTTTGACGAATCAAGATTATATTGATTGAAATAAATGAAATAAAGGTTAAAGTTGTAAAAATTTGAATTAAAATAAAATAAACTCATTAAAAATATAAAAACTAAAAACTCATAAAAAATATATTAAAATGGATGTTGAATTAAAGAGCATAAAATTTTAGAAAATATAGTGAAATTAGATTATAAAAAAAAATAAGTAGATAAAAAGATATTTTAATTTAAAATAAAGATGAATTTTTAGTTGAGAAATGACACATTCATTTTATAATGGAGCTCTTTATCTTAATTTTTAGTGGTTAGGAGTTAGGTTTGGAGTTTGTTAGAAGTTAGGCTTGGAGTTTATTAAGAAGTGACACAGTCATCTCATCATGATTGGAGCTCTTATCTTAATTTTTGTTAGAAAAACTCTTTCCATAATAAGCAAGTAAAAAAATCTGAATTTTTAAGCCTTCTAATTTTAGAAGGCCTAAATGCATTATAAAGTAGTATAGATATAGAAGATTATGTATTAATATGATCTTGAGAAAGCATAAACATCACCTTCACCTTTTTCATAATCAATAACTTATTCACACTTGTAGAGTTGCAGTATTAAACACACAATGTAAACGTAAATTGTATTGTGATTTATTGAGACATATGTTGTTTTCGGTGCGGGGTTTATAGGGGCCGGAGCTTTTAAAATAATTTAGCTTATAAAATAAGTTTTGTTTGTCACACTAGCGTATAAAAGACAGGTAGCACTATGATCAGATGAGAATCATGAGATGATGAGAGAAAATAACTGGATTACATTTATTTGTTTTTGATTATGAAGATAATTAAGTAGAAGTGTATCATCAAAAATATCTGATAAAAACTGCATGCAGATGAATAGCATGTGTTCAATCTTTGATTCGTTTCTTTAATACATATAAAAAAGAAAATGGCCGGATCTTGTTTAAAAACTTACAAAATAAGTAATGAAATAACAATAGTATGAAGTATTTAAATACTTAGGGAGTATAACCAGTGAGACAAAGAGAATAATCTGCTTTAGCTTTTGTCAACCACAATCAAATAAGGTCATTATTATTCCAGTTCTAATTACTAATCAAAATATACCTCCTCTTTCTCACTATTGTTCAAAACAACCATCGTTCAACCACTGTAACCGTCACCGGAAAACTTAATCTCACTATCTTCTTTTTTTTAGGGTGATGATTGGAATCAACGGTAATGGTGTTGTTTTACTGACTCTCAGATGATTGACTCGATGTGTTCTTCTTCTTCCTCTACTTTTGATAAATTTCATTCAAAAAGGTAAATTATTTTTACTTTTTAACTCATACTGTTTACTCATTTATTTTGATTTTAGTTTAACTATTAGTAACTTGAACATATAAATTGCTTAAAATTTTATAATAAATAAATATAGGTTGATTCAAGCTTATTTTTTATGTTTATTTATTATTATTATTTTTTTATCTTTAAGCAATTTATGGGTTCTATGATAAGTAATTTTTGTTTAGGCTAATTATGTGTTTAATAAAGTGGCACGGCAGTGATACTCCAAATTAGGGTTATTATACAAATAAGTCACTAAAGTTTGCGGGAAATTTGTCCTAAGTCACTAAAGTTTAAAAGTTGTCATTCAGGTTACTAAATGTTAAAAAGAAAACACGCTATAATTTCAGTGATTTTACGTTATTTTTTTTATATGTTAAGTAACAAAATGTCATGTCTTTACAAGTTCAAGAATGGGATGACAACTTTCATAAGTTCTGTAATGTGGTTGACAACTTTCATAAGTTGAGTAACCTGAATGACAAGTTTTAAACTTTAGTGACTTAGGACAAATTTCCCGCAAACTTTAGTGACTTTTTTGTATAATAACCCCTCCAAATTATGTTTATAAGTAGTTTAAATGTATTAATGTACAACAACAACAACAACATACCCAATCCTGCCAGAGTACCCCACCCTAGGTAGGGTGCGGCTAAAAAAACAATGGTGTTTGGCTTGGCTTATCATAAAAACCTTTTTTTTTCTTCGAAAAAAAGGTAATTTTTACTCTTTTTGGTAACCATGGTTTCCGACTGGCCGACTAATCTACGGGGTTTGAACCCACCGCCACAAAGATTCAAACTAGGAAAACACCTCCCTTTTCAGGAGTTTGGTGTGGCCACTTCATGGTTGTTTGCACTTTGCACCTAGCAGGAATTTACTCTTTAACAAGTCACTAAGCATTTTTCATTCATCGACTTGATAAGCTTATTGACGTCTTCGTATCTCTAGATGTTTTAGAAACGTGTCGATTGATTGTAACTTAGGATTGGATATCCATTGGGTACATATATGCTTACATACTCACTTTACCCCTTTACATATACTAGTATACTACCCTTGCAAGCCCTACCTAATTACAATGTTTTCCTCTAGGGTTCGTGGCAGCTGCTTTGATGTATTTCTAAGCTTTAGAGGCGAAGACACTCGCCATTCTTTTAGTGATCATCTTTACGATGCACTAAATCGAGCAGGAATAAGTACTTTTAGAGATGATGAAGAAATAAACAGAGGCGAAGAACTTAAGCCCAAAATTGAGAGAGCAATAAAAGAGTCTAGGAGTTCGATAGTTTGTTGTCTAAGAACTATGCAACTTCTGCATGGTGTCTTGACGAGCTACACTTGATCCTTGACCAAAGGAGGAACTGCAATCATTTCACTCTACCAGTTTTTTATCACGTTGATCCTTCAGATGTTAGGAAACAAAATGACACTTTTGGCGTAGAAGTCCAAGACTCTTCAAGGTGGACAGATGATAATGTACATAGGTGGAAGGCAGCCCTTACGGAGGTTGCTAATCTGTCAGGGATGGTTCTTTCTGGGTTTGTTTCTCTGTCCCTCTTTTATAATTTAATTGTGAATGAATTGAAACACATTTTAAATGATACTCTTGTGATCCATAATTTTATATTTTTATCTTTTGGAATGCAAATATTCCACTTATAACTAATATGGCAATATGTCTCATTATTGACTGGCTGAACCGCTTTAATTTTTTAGTTGATGAGCAACTCAAAGACCACTATTAAATAGATGTCTAAATATCTTTGGTCTTTGGTATGTGATCATGTAAGGTGAATTTGGTTGGTGGGTTTGGGAATGAGAGAACGGATCGACTCCAAAATGAAATTGTTTGGTAGGTATGATCATGGTTGCAAAAAGCGCTAGGCGGTGGTCGACAGCGCTAGTCGGGCGGTCGACCACCGCCTAGCGACTAGTCGGTCAGGTGGGGCCTAGGCGCCGCCTAGGTGGATTGAACTTTTCAAAAAGGCTATGCCTTCTTATATAAATTGAATATATGCTTGTGAAGATAACAAAACCCGTATAATCGTAAAAACAAAAATCAAAATTCGAGATTCCATAACTATATTCATGTTTAGCGGTATGTGAATTTGAGTATAAAAGTAAGTTGCATTAATGAAGCCATGGTTGAAGACTTGAAGTTGCAGTTTGAATAAACATGATTTCATTGTAATTTCTTGTTGCTATTGGGGACCACCTATGTGTCAACAAATGCAGTTACCTGAAATTCTTTGCTTTTAGAATATTGAATGCCTTTTCGAGGTGAATCCTTTATGTATACCTTAAGACTTTAAAAGCATTTCTTAAACCATATTGTTTTAGAGAATGCATGACCTGACCTGACTTATGCACTGGACAAGCAATATCAGGTCTGGTGATAGTCAAATATATTTTAATAGCTGGTAATATTTTGTCAAGCGTTATCATCACCCTTAATAACTAACAGGCTTTTTTACTTTTGCTTACTAAAGGAACTTCAGAAGGCTTACTTGCAAGCATTCAAATTCACTTAGTAACTCCAAGCTATACTTTCTTTGGCATAAACAGATTCCTTGATCCTTTTTAATGACTTTTATACCACGAAAGTATTTAACCTTTCTTGAATATTTTATCAAAAACTTCGTATATAATACTGGTGTTAGATTTAATGCTTTAAGCTTTTGTTATTTAGAAGGAACAATATGTATATCTGTATTTTATGCTTGTAAACTATGCGTACATTCTGTATTTGTGGCTAAGCCTGGAACTTTAGAATGGGCTTGGGCAAATGGGTCACTTGGTCAGTACCAATTTGACCGTTGTGACTCTAGGGATAGGATACGCCCCTAGATTTTCATGAAGCGTGATAACTACCTCCAAAGGCACCGTTTCATAAAGTATATAATGCTAGGGGCTGTGTAAACTTTGCATCAATCCAAATCTATTAATAAAAGTACATCGTTTATGCAACATTGTTGTTTTTTCGCACTTATACGCATTGCCAAACACCCCTTACTTTCCGCACTCACAAAACCCAAACACTCATGTCAAGATACAATCGTTTTGCAAAACACACTTGGCCAGAAGGAACCTTTTCCATCAGTGGCATCAGAGCGAGGCTTCGAAAAAGTTTTGGGAAAGGCCAAGTGAAATTGGTTCAAAGAAAGATTGCTATGCAAGTGGTTCGTTGCCCCCATACAAACCACGAAGAAGAATTTCATACGAAACCAAGGAATTGCTCAAGAAAAGGTTGCATGAGATTGAAGCATATAATGCTTCGAAGGAAAGAAGCAGTTACAAGGAAAGAGAAGAGGGCAAGATGTTATGCCTGTAGAAAAAGAGGCCACTTTTTCTGGAAGTGCCAAAACAACAAGATCCCACACCATTCGAAAACTAAACATGAAGAAGGCAAGCCCAAGTATCCTGAAGACGTCCATGTCAAAACAACCCATATGATTGAAGGGACGGACTACGCAATTTGGGACCATATTTGGCATATTAGCGACACATACAACAACCACATGTGCCTGATGAAGTCACTATTCATGAGACTTAAGCCCAAGTTTCAATGGAAGGGAAGGAGGAAACTGAGAAGAAATTTATTTTTTCATACGATATTGGAGAAGTATTTGTTGAAACGAATGAGAAGAAGATGGTAATCCCATGTGCTTCGTACACACCGGAAGCAAGTTTAAATGTACTTAGTGTTAAACAGCTTTTGGCACAAGGCTTCGAGATTACCTACGACGACAATACATGTATAATCTCTTACATGTTTAGAGATGGGACACGACAAGGGAAAGAAAGTCGAAGAGGAGACAAATACGGTGGTCAAGCAACACGACAAATTCTTGGAAGATTACTATGAGACGATTGACCCGAAGGACGCTTGCATGGATGTAAAGGGATTGAAAGAACTTGATTGGAAAGAAGGGATGATTCATGACTATTTGGACAACGAATATTTAAGCATGAATGGAACCCTCTACGTGATGAAGGTTAACTCGTTTAAAAAATTCATTTCGTTTTTAATCATGTTGGAAGATGATAAATTGGTATACGAGAATTGGAGAATATTAAGCAAGCATTTTGAAGACATGGTAAAATGGTTTTACCTTATCTATCTTGGTCGAAACATGGTGGAACCCCTGCCCCCCGTCATCAATGGTATTACATCGACTTGCTCGGTCTTTATAAGATTATAGATAGTCTAGGAGGCTATCTCGGAGTTACATTTGTAACAAGTGGGGAGACGTTGCACTTATACATGGTCTAGCGAGAGAACAAGACGAGGAATTAAGAGAATGTTACAAAAAATACATTGACTTGATAAGGTGCTATTTCGAGACAACATTACGAGCCCGAGGCAAGGATAGACTTGTGATAGCCAAGAAGGACGGCTATGTGAAGAACCCAAAGGAAGAAGGTGGGTCGAATGGGCAATGGATTGTGGAAGGAAATGCACAAGGACGAGTTCTCAAGACACATGGCAACGAGGATGATTGGACGGACAAGAAGGACACGCCAAAGGATGATTTCGTGATCATCAACTAGAAGAAAATTTGGACGACCAAAAGCTTACACATTAAGGGAGACAATGTTAGATTTAATGCTTTAAGCTTTTGTTATTTAGAAGGAACAATATGTATATCTGTATTTTATGCTTGTAAACTATGCGTACATTCTGTATTTGTGGCTAAGCCTGGAATTTTAGAATGGGCTTGGGCCAAATGGGTCACTTTGGTCAGTTTTGACCCGTTGTGACTCTAGGGATAGGATACGCCCCTAGATTTTCATGAAGCGTGATAACTGCCTCCAAGGGCACCGTTTCATAAGTATATAATGTCAGGGGCTGTGTAAACTTTGCATCAATCCATATCTATTAATAAAAGTACATCGTTTATGCAACATTGTTGTTTTTTCTGCACTTATACGCATTGCCAAACACCCCTTACTTTCTGCATGCACAAAACCCAAACACTCATGTCAAGATACAATCGTTTTGCAAAACACACTTGGCCACAAGGAACCTGTTTCCATCAACTGGTAATTGTTTACATTTTCCAATTTCAGACTCATCATTACTAGTTATTAAGATAGCATCAACATATATAAGTAATATCACAAAAGTATCACCTTTAGAGTTTCTTTAAGCCCATATAGAGATTTTTGCAACTTACAAACTCTATTATCATCAGTAGAAAAATAACCTTCTGGCAAACTCATATACACATTCTCAACTAACTCATCATACAAAAAATCATTGTTAATATATAATTGAAACACATTTCAATCATTTTGAACACCAAGACTTAAAAAACATCTAACAATGACTATTTTCACGAATGGTGAAAAAGTTTCTTCATAGTCAATTCGTTTCTTTTGACTATATCCTTTTGCAACTAACCTAGCTTTATACTTTTCAATCTCACCGGTGGATTTATACTTAATCTTATAAATCAACTTGCATCCTATAGGTCTCCTACCACTAGGCAGATGTGTTATTTCCCAAGTCTTGTTTGTATTTAATGCTTCCATTTCAGTGTTCAATTGTTCATAGCTTCTACCCACTTATTATCCAAAGCAGCTTCTCTATATGACTTAGGTTCAACAGTTTTGTTTAAGCTATTCAGTATTCACATAAGAAAAGTTATAGTTATATGCACTTAGATTATAATAGTTAACTACTTTATCTAGGCCGTATTTAACATTTTCTTGTATTACAGTGTCTTTCAATTTAGTTGGTAATTTCCTACTAAATCCAAATTCTTACCCTCAGACATAACATTTTCATTTCTAGGTGCTGCACCATCATCACTAGTACCACCATCTGCATATATATTGCCTAGTACATCAACACCAACTATCTTTGAATCCTGAATTATTAGTGCTTTTGTTACTGGCAGAGACGTTGGGGTCTGCAGTAGGACTATGACATGTATTAGAGACTCTACTGCAGGTTCTACGAGATAGAGAGGGGGAGGAAGGGGGAGAGTGTGTTAGTTACACACACAAAAACTCGGTTACATAATGAAAATTAAAAGAGAAAATGTCTATATATATTTCTTCAAACAAAATATTTGGATCTTTAGCATATTTACTTCGCTAGTCCCTGTAGAATAAGAAAAGTGCACACACTAATTTATGTAGATTTGACACAACATTACCTCTGACTTTTACGTGATATAGTCATATAACCTTTAGACACTGAACAAGGTTTAGCTTATAAATCCAATATATTCAATATCTCCTTGTTTTATCAGACAAGTTTTGAGTGTCTTCCAATAAGCTTGCTCATGTTCCTTTTGTTATTGCAGGTCTGAAACAGATTTTATAGAGGAAATTGTTACAAGAATTTATAATAAACTCGACCGGAAAGAAGTCCAACTCCCACTCAATCTAATTGGGATAGAGACTCGAGAAGAGGAGATCAAATCCTGGTTAAGGCAATCTGATGTTGAATTTTTAGTAATTTGTGGCATGGGTGGAAGTGGGAAGACAACAATAGCCAAGCATGTTCTGGATTCAAATTGGGCGAAATTTGAAAGCATCAGCATCCTTGAAGACATTGGTAATAGATGTAAAGAATCACACGGGTGTTTGCACTACAACATTCACTGGCTACCCCAGCGACATATGGGGAGATTCCCCAGCGACATGTCGCTGGGGATACCTTTCCCAGCGACATGTGCTGGGGAAGCCTAGCTGGAAGCCTCGTAAGGATTGTATCCCCAGCGACAATCCCGGCGCGAGTGGGTCCCACTCAAATTTAAGTCAAAGAAGCAGTGCCACTGTGGCACATTATCCCCAGCGACATGTCGCTGGGGAATAGTCGAATTAAGCAAAATAATTAAGACACTAATTATATTGATTAAGTATCCCCGGCGACATGTCGCTGGGGACGACCCGGTCAAATCGACACATACGTCCTGCCCACCATCCCATGAATAGAGTAAGATATCTGCTGGCCGTAATACTTGCTCCCTATCTCCACCCAATCCGATGTCAACCTCTTTACGAAATGAGACCGATCGAACAGATATCAATCAAAGTGTCACGCACTATGTTGTTGCCGATGTTTAATACCAATAGTACAAGCAATGATACATCATGGTCCCGTAAATATCCCCTGTGAAAACCTTTGGCAGCAAGCTGAACACGCATCTGAACTGAGAAGAGAGGAACGCCTAGCCGATAACATAATACACATCTGTAAGTTCTGGCATTCATAGTCTGTCCCAGCCAGTATCGGGACCACTCGAGCCAGTCGAAGTATGGTCTTCCATTTGCGATCTCCATAGGGCCATTTGTCTAGCAGATAAGCAGAAGGTGGATTCAGCCTCTTTGGTGACACGTGCGAAATATAAATCTGCCAATTTCTTCATGAGTTTGGGGGCAGCAATTTCACAAGAGCTACCCAAAAGGTCGGTCTCCATTTTCTCGTTAAAAACATGTAGGGCATCATCAAAGGAAGATCCATTAGCACCAATACCAATGCCGAAGAAGTGGTTCATCTTGTAGGCTGGCCGATTGAAGTCTAGAGGCAAGGAAGGCATAGTTCAAAACATCGCCAGCAGCGTAAACACCAAGCCACCCAAATTCAAAGGGAAGGGTGGCCCGTCTCATTGCCAATTTCCAAACCGGGCCTGAGGCAGGACAATGCGCTCCAAAGAGGAGCGAAGTGCTTCATCGAATGAAATCCGAGCACGTTCAAAGACACGGGGGGAACATGTGCGCATAGAGAAATACAGCTTGGAAATGCCAGCACATGCACGGAGAAGCAGCAACTCACATTGGGGATCATTATTCTTATTATTATTATTATTATTATTATTATTATTATTATTATTAATAATAAAGTCAAACGAAGTCAAACGGTATCCCCGGCGACATGTCGCTGGGGAAAAGTGCAAAATAAAATTTTAAAGAAATCAAATTAACACTAATTACATATTTTAAATAATCAAATGAATCCCCGGCGACATGTCGCTGGGGAAACATGCAAAATAAAATTTTAAAGTAATAAAATTAACACTAATTACATACTTTAAATAATCAAATGAATCCCGGGCGACATGTGCTGGAAAGATAAGGGAAAAGTTCCCGCCACGTTGCACGATGAAATTTTCGGTCAAAATATAACAATCGTATCCCCGGCGACATGTCGCCGGGGAAAACCTCTCCATAATTTAGCTGACTTTTCTACGAGACTTCGTGCCACGTAGGATATATTTTTGTCGTTTAGTGATGATTCCCCAGCGACACTTGTCGCCGGGGAAAACGGCGATGGGGAAACAGGTAAATGTGGTAGTGTTGCTTCAGCTACAACAACAACTTTTTGGAGATATTTTTGGGGGCAAGAGAAGAAAAATACCCAGTGTTTGCCGAGCTAGTTTGAAGATTCAAGAGGCCTTACAAGTGAATAAGGCACTTATTCTTCTTGATGACATTGTTGAACCGAGCCAGTTAGAAGCCTTACTTGGAACCAGAAATATTAATAAACAAAGCAAGGTTATAATTACAACCACGGAAAATAGTATAGTTAGATGGCTTGAGTCTAGATCTTGGAGGTGTCAAGAGTACAAGGTGAAATTACTAGATGTTGATGAATCATTAAAGCTTTTATGTCTTCATGCCTTTAGATCCGAAGTTCCTATGAAAGGGTTTGAGGAGCTTGCACTACAGGCGGTACAATATTGTGATGGAAATCCACTTGCTCTTGAAGTGTTGGGTTCCTCTTTATACGAGAATCATACAACCCAGTATTGGGAAAGTCATTTGAGGTTATTGGAAAATGATATGAACAATAAAATTCAGCAGGTACTGATGAGGAGCTATGAGTCATTGCCATACAATTCTGAGAAAGAGTTGTTTCTGCATATTGCTTGTTTCTTTGTTGGCATAGACAAGGATTATGTGGTAAAGATACTCGAGCGTGATTACTCTGCAATATCTGGGATCAAAGCCCTGACTAACAGATGCCTTGTTTCTGTTTCCCCAAGCAAAAAACTCATAATGCATCGATTGCTTCAAGAGATGGGGAAAAACATAGTTCGTCAAGAATCATACAAAGACGCAGCAAAAAGAAGCAGAGTGATAGGAAATGACTCTTATGAGATATTATGCAAAGGAAAGGTACGATACTTCATACTTCTTATGTGTATGTTTAAGCCTAAGTTTCTTGATCTCCACGCCATCCTATTTCATCTCTATATTCTCATCCTCTTCTCTTTTAGGGTTCGAAAACGATTGAAGGTCTTGCACTAGACATGAGATTGCTGAGAGACGAGAAGGTTGCATTAAAGGTAATATAAAATAAGTAACTTCTGATAGATCTATGTTTAAACATATCCATTATATTTTCAGGATTTTATAGCTTTGCAATTATATCTTTGTAGTAGGAAGAAATGAAGATGAATGTTTATTATGCGACAAACTTTATTTGTTATGCTCCTTTTGGTTTATATGAGAAGTTTGTTATAATAAATTTTATGATATAAATACGAATTTCATGCACATATATCCATTAGCGTAAAGGATTTGGCTTTGTGGGCATGAGTATAACTTGGTATATATTTGTGGGACAAGTTTGTAGTAGTCTCCTTTTTAATAGAAGCATGAAATGGTACAGATCTTTTATATTATGAACAAGTGATTATGGCTATGGCACAACTTTTTTTTTACGGCTTGGTTGAGATATTTGAAATCTCTGGTCTTAATATGCTTGGGCAAAAGACAAGGTGGATTGGAGGTTGTTTCAACACCATGGTCATGGACAAGATAACAACAATCTATTCGAATGTGTTTGACTCGTAGTTTAGTGAAATGGTTCGACTGTTACTCAAACATTATCCTGTAGAATTGATTTTTCATCCCAAATTATCACCGACCCTTGTCAAGCTGGAGTCTAACAATATACTTTGAAAATTTCTGATTATGTCTCAATACACAGCCAGGTGTACATTCATCAAGGACTGGGACATTTTCTTTAGGTGCTTCATGCATAGTATTATAAATTCTGTAAAAAACATCTTTGTAGTGTGTATATATGTAAATGATGAATGCTAACTCATTTTAGTATTTCACTACAAAATTTTCAGTCAAAGACCTCAAGACTAATGCACTTACAAACATGGATAGACTCAAATTATCCAGTTAAATTTTTGTGGAACTCCACTGGACCCCATAAGAACTTTCAGAAGATCTAAGATGGCTGTGTTGGTTTCAGGGCTGAACTACATAGAGGTTAGGGCGGTGCCCTCCATGGTTCGCAAAAATGTCAATTTTAGTGTAAATTTTTTTAGGACCATTTTATTAAAGTGACCCATTATAAAATCAAATTGCCCCACCTTAACATCAAACAAGTAAAAACCTTAGATCTATCTTAATCTAAAAAAAATATCAGTTTTAGTGTTAAAAATTTTTTATGACCTTTTTATTAAAGTTCATCACAAATTTTATCAAAAAAAAAAATTTTGCCCCCCGCCCTTAAAAATCCTGGGTCCGCCACTGGTTGGTTTGGATTCTATTTGAATACCATACCCTCTTACTTATTCATGAGAAACTTGGTGGCTTTAGATATGAGCTGTAGCAAGTTGGAAGTATATGACCCGCCTGTGGTAGGGAATTTAGTATCCTCTTTTCTTTACTTGTCCATTTAGTTTTGTGCAGACTTGAAGTGCTAAATAAATCTTGTTCCCTCTGCATTAGGTTCTTGAATGTCTGCAGATCCTAAACCTTAAAGACTCGCATGATCTACTCGAAATCCACAATATTTTTCGACTCCCTTATCTTGAGACTTTGATTGTTTGGAACTGTCACAATTTGGTTCATGTCTGTGAAACCATTGGAGGCCTCAGAAGGCTTGTTGACGTGAACTTGACAGGGTGTGAAAACCTAGGGAAATATTCAGGGGAGCATATAAATCCGTCAAAAAAGCTAAAATCTTCAGTTTTTGGTGAAGGAAGTTCACGAAAATCTTCCCTTGATTTTCCAAGTTCATTAGAGCGGTTATTCCTCAAGGACTGCAATATTGAGTGTTCTGATTATTCTCCTCTTAGTTTCTACAATCAATCATCTTTGCAGTACTTGAATTTAGGCAATGGCCTGTTTGTAGACCTGCCTTATTACACTCATCTAAAAAATCTTCGGGTCCTTGACTTGAGTTTGTGCTCAAAACTTAGATGGCTTCTATGTCTTCCAAGTACACTTGTAGAATTGTATGTATATTACTGTGAGTCACTGGAGATGATTGGCTTTCAATTCCAACAATTCAAGTTGCAAGAGTTTGGATATGAAGGTTGTAGTCGTTTATCAGAAATCGAGGGCTTTCTCAAATTGGTTCCCCTAGCCAAACTTCATGAAATTTACTTGGGACACATGAAGTGGCTAAAAGATCATCAAAATCTGCAGATATGCCTGGTTGGTGATGATGAGCTCACCATAGGCAGAGATTGGTGTGCACAGGTTTGTTGTTCCTCTATTAAACACATGCATACTTATTATGTATGAATTGCTAATCTCTTTCTAAACTGTGTGGCACAGATGTTGTATGAATTCAATATAATGAGCATATCCCTGCCAAATATAATGGATTCAAACATGACGCCTGAGTATATCTCACAATCGTCATGTTTGTCCTTTGACGTGCCTTCGTTTCCCAATAATAGGAGGCTCAAAGGATTAAATGTAACTTTCAAATATACCTTACAAGGTGATGATTGGGTTTGGTTTGCTAAAATCAACACGGTCAGTGGTGTTGATTTGATGTACAACCCTAAAGTCTTTGGTAAACCTGAATTTGGTGAAGTTGGTTTATGGTTAAGCTACTGGCCAATTGGAAACATGTTAAACGTTGGAGATAAAGTTCATGTGTATATCATTGCCCTGACGAACGGATTTCAGGTACATGAATGTGGTGCAAGCCTCGTGTTCAATGATGAATATATAGCAAATGAATCCTTGTCAAATAAACTGGGGCCCCTTGGAGGAGATTTTTCTAGATTCCAACTAAGCACAGGAGCATACTATCTATGTCGCTGTGATTTCTTTGAGTTAATGGAGGTTGGAAGACTAACTCCTGGCTGGCTTAGGAATTTAGTTGGTGATACCATTGACGATACAAAGGTTAGAGGATGGAGAAAGACCGGTCGGCCTCAACTGCAGAATCCATCAATTACCGAGTTAAAAACTGTTAGGTGCATCATCCATGGTCCTGAAACGGTAAATATGCTCTATAATATTTGTTTTTCTTATTTTTGGGCAATAGATTATTACATAAAAGAGCCTAAAGATGTATTTAGTGGATGATCTAATAGCACTTTTGTTAGATGTCTATTAAATGTAATCTTTAGTTTACTGACGCTAATTTGATTGCAATTAATGTTTAGTTGAGGTTTGCTAACTCTGGTGTCTATCAGGAGGATATTTACAAGATCGCGGAGAGAGTTAAATCATCTGTTAGTGATGCAGCAAAAGAGGTAAATGAATATCAACTTCAGCTGTTTGACCTTAAAGCCAAACTCTAACTTGACCTTGTTAACTAAGCCAGGAACAGCAACCATATATGTGTCTTAAGAGGTCACTATCCTTGCAAATTTTGTAACCCCCCTGAAACAGAAAAAGTCCAATCTCTCAGTAAATGCTAATTCATATATTACGATATTATAAAGTAATAATAGCCCTTGTTCTTATAACTATGATTGCATTCTTATCCCTTATTTATTATAATACTACTATTCAAGTTGGAGAGTTCTTACTTCACATTTAATGTGTAATTAAACAGAATTTTTCCATGCGATAAGTTAAACTCTTTCAATTTCCAACATACCATTAGTTAACAGTGAGTTATTCTGATTGATTTAATGAGCTTATTTTACTAGGTTGTTTATGTTCTTGTGTGTATTGTTTGTCCTAAAGAATGCAGGGGAATTCAAGATCTACAAATTCATGTTCGAGGCGCCAATAGGGGAAGAGCCCGAGTATCCGACTAACCAGCTGCTGCAACACCTTGATCCAGACACGGGTGGACTCAAAGGCTCGGAATTATTTGACTCGGAAAGTGGTGAAAGTGCCTGCAGTGAGGTTTCGACACCAAGAGAAACCCATTACGAAACGGGAAATGAGGACTATACTAAAGTGGTTATTGATCTCAATTTTCCCTGAGCTTCATTCTTGTTGTTTGGATATTGTAAGGTTGCATAGATGCTATGTAGGTATATTTATTATTCAAAAATCCTTTATGTTGTGGTATTAACATGCACTAGCTTTAAATCAATAATTAGCCCTTTTATTTGACATGCTTTCTTGCACAGTTGCACAATAGTTTTGGTGGTTGTTATCTTCTAACTGGTTGCAAAATGCAGGGTCAAAAGGTTGAGTAATGGGTCAAAGTAAAGTCTTTAAACCATAAACTCTATAAATTAAGGGATAATAATTCATTGAAGTTTTCTTTTACTTGCCTCTAAAGAGAACCTTTTCAAGTTCCACGATAACTTTGGTCACTTTCATAGTTCTATTTTATTTGACAACACAACACAAACAAACATTGACACCACTCTTACCTCATCTGCATCAGCATTGCATACACCCACTTTCTGAAAAAGGTAAATATTTCTTTTTGGAATATTTTTCATTTGCATATTATGCATTTCTAGGTGTAAATCATTCATCATTATCAAAATTTTGTAATCAATAACTTATTCACACTTGCAATCTAAAACATTAAACATATGAGGAAGAAAACATAAACCTTCAGACAAGTGAGATAAAGTGTTACTGTAAATAGTATGGCGGGGTAAAAGTGTTTGTGACGTCGAATCCATGTTCATATGAATGTACAATGTCGATAGATCAAGAAAATGGGAAGTGGGGTAAAAGTGTACGTGACGTTGTGGATGACAAGTGATTTGGTGGTCTGAAGTTGGAGTAAGTCCATATGAACTAATTTTTGTTGGAAGCACACAAATCTTTTGCAAATCCTATAACTTTTATCCCTTTTAAGAATTTTTTCGATACATAGCTCTTCTAAAGCATTGTCCTTTTGGAGAATATCGTAAAGGTGAATTCTAGTAGGGGCTTTTTGGTCCCGTCTGGTATAGTATGAACATAAAAGATAACACAACAAAGATGTGGAGAATATTAACTAACTTTTCAAACCATGTTGGTGACCCTTTCGGCACAAGGTTCACACTGTGTTCGTGCATTGCCTCAACCGCGTATACTAATTTACAATGCAAGTTACGGAAATACATATGTCGAGTTGATATGGACAATATATATATAACAAAATTTTATCTGATTCAACTTTCATTTCACATGCTAGGTAAGCAATACAAGAGAAATACAGTAACTATTTGCATATTATTCAAGTACTTTTCTATGATTCTATCTGCACATTCCAAAAGCACTAAAGGAAAGTTCTTAGAAATTTTCTTGAAAACAACATATTTGTGGGAAAATGTAGTGGAATCAATGATAAAAAGCCTTGATTTCCTTGTAGTTTGCATGTTTGTTTTCATGCAATCAAAGTTGTTTAAGGATGACACAGTGTGTGCATAGTAGGGTCTGATCAAAAAGCCTCTTTGATTATTCATCTTTTAAATAAAATAAAAGAAACTTGAACAATAAAAAAAAGTTTATTAGGTGGCATATCAAGATTCCTTTCTTCATGAGCTATCACTATCTTGATCAATGGTAAAGCACCTTTAATTGGTTTTGCTAAGATAATACATTATTTTAGTTTTGCTAAGAAGTAACAATTGTTAACTAAACAAATTTCTTTAAAAAACCAAATACCACCAATAATGCAGACTTAGTTTAACACAAATTTTGTGATTTTATTCGTTAAATACTTAAAGCCCATAAACGAATCTATCAGCATTTCTGAGCGAAAATGAAATATATTAAGTGTCGACAAGTTTGGTGATCAAGTATTTTATGAACAAAATGAGTTTATTTGTCCTTTTACAATTATTTATTTGCAATGTGGAGCCTTTTACCTTTTATGCTTTTGTTATCTTGTGGAATAAGAATGTGAGGTTTGGCTTTTCATTCAAGGGAAGGCACGTACCAAGGGATAGTGTAATTTCTTGTGAGCAAATATTCTTGTAGTAAAATTGATTTGGAAAACATGATTCATTTGATTATCATACTCTTTAAAATTCATACAATAAAGGGCTTATATGATTTTTAGAATTGTTTTTCTAACTTGTGCCTAGAGGCACAAGTTAAGCACACTAAAAGTATACAAGGGCTCACGAAATAGTACATAGGTACCCATATAAAAGTACAAGCAATTGTACTTTTATGTGGGCCCCTGTGTACTTTTGATGTCATTTTGGTGTGCTTAACTTGTGCTCTAAGGGCACAAGTTATAAAAACCCTTTTTAGTAATTGAACATACCAATTTTAGGTAGTGTTTTGAAACCTGGTTTAACTCAGAAGGTTGAAGCGATTGAACTATTTTTAATCGAAAAAAGGGCCAAAATGAACCGATTCTTCGAGGCTTGAACCGAGTTTGGGCCGCCGAGTTTCATGTAACCTAAGTCAACTAAGTTCACCAATGTCGCCTGTGTTAAATAGTTTTTAATTTTATTTTAGAAAATACATATGATAAGTTTGAGATCATGGTGATGAGAATGTTGCGTTTAAGTTATTTTCGTTGAATTGAATGTGTTATATATGTTTTGTGAATTGATTAGTGGATTGGTATTAATCTTTTTATGTTTTATGTATGTTTGGTATTAAATATTAAAGGTCGTATAGGTGTTTGATGAATCAAAATATTGCAATCTACTTAAACGCAAAATCGGGTTGACTCGGTGGTTGAACCGTTGAACAAATGACCCAGTGACTCGATCGGGTCAATTCAAGATCCGATTTTTAAAACATTGATTCTAGGTCTTTTGTCTCCTTTTGCAGACTATCTTTAAGAGGGCTACTGGTCGAGTAGTCGGATGTTCTCGAAAAAAATACCACAAGTTCAAATTTCACTAATTACATGCTCAAAATTGCTAAGAAAATATTAAAAAAAATGTTACACAGATACCTCAGCTAAGCCACGTACAGCGAAGTCATAGACTTCACCTCTCAAATCTATCTATATATATATATGGGACTAAACATGACACATGTATAATGCTTACGAGGCATTTTTATGATGACATGGCGCAGCTATGATGAGGTGGAAATGCCACCATGGCACTTGTCCCGGATACATTATAAAAAAAATTTTGCCACAGCCAAGATTCGAACATGGGTCACAACTTTCACAGCTCACGCCTCAACCACTGAGGCAATACACATTTTTGTTTATCACTTTCTACTTCCAAATTAATAAACTTCACCTACTACTCATATATGATCCGTTTCCTTAATTCACTCACTATCAATCAATATGATCCGTTTTCAATTTGAAAATCATATCACAAAAATTACAGATCATTTGAAAATCATATCACAAAAATCATAACACACATTCCATCTTTATCTTTCTCATTTATTGGGATTGATTTTTTGATTTTCAAATTCTCAAATCCCTGAATGATGCTCTAAATCATGAACAATCTCATTTCTTAGTTTTTGAATGATACTCGAACAAACACACACATGATCTGGTTATGTCATCCACAAAAAATCTTAACAACTATGGCATCATCATCGGAGGTATATTTGATCTTTAATTTCCGTTTAAATTATTCTTCTCATTCGAATAATAAAACATTATTATCCAAAAAATAGGGTTTTTATGATTCGTGGTATGATTCATCGTTTGATGTCTTTCTGCTGCTGCTGCTTCAAGGTATGCTTGATCTTTAACTAATCTAATTATTTTTACAGTAACAATCTAATTATTTTGTTGGTACGTATTTGTCTAAGCATTTCCATGTCACCATTGGTTTTTTCTTAATCATGAAGCTGTTGGTACGTGTTTTCCCTTTCTTTCATTGGGTCTATTTACTTATTTATGCTCATTTGTCTTATGAAATCAATGATCTGTCACCAAACCCTCACCAACGTGTATGAAATCTTGGTGTATTTGCAGATATGTAAATATGTGAGACAAAATCTCAAGATATGTAAAACCTATACGCAAAGGATAATCAAGTATGTCATGGATAATCGATGATGGAGTTGGAGGTATGTTCTTCTTTCTAGCCTCTTTTGTTTGTTCTAATTAAAAATGGCCTTTTCTTTTATGAGTTCTTTTGTTCGAAGGTTTTGGTGATTTTGTTGTTTTGAGTTAATGGTAGAATCGCGTTTATTAAGATGCTTTTAGGAAGCGAAGTAGCGGAACTACGATTCAGGTTTGAAAGGTTATAAGCTTTATATGTTTTTTGAGTTTTTAATTTTTTGGTGATTTTGGTGTATTGAGTTATTGATGTTTTATTTTGCTGATTTAGGGGTTGGTACGTTTATGAGAAGCGGTTTGGGTTACCAAGAGGCGTACGAGGTTGGTAAATTGCGTTAAAAAAATTAAGGTGTGTTTTATTTGTTATTTGGTTTAAAACAATTAGGGTGTGATTAATGTTAGACCAAAGGTAATGTGGAAATTGGCAGATCGCTATTACAAAGCATGTGAGATGTTATTGTTTAAAGATGAATTTAGCTAACTATGCTCTGTTTTTGATTCAGGGGATTCCCAATTTGGCTAGATGATGCTATACAATGTAGGGCGTAGTTAACTTATAAGGAAAGCTCTTTGTACTCATAACAGAGGTACTGGGGATCCCAATTTGGCTAGACTTGCTACAACAGTTGTCATTGTTTATGCTTATAATATTTAATAAAACACTTCTGATTCACATTTTGTCGGGATGATAATGCTTAGCCGCCTGACTCACTCCGGATAAAAATATTGAAGGGTCAGGCATGGCGAGACTTTCATTGAACAGAGGCAATGATGAATACAAATAACTCTGATTAAAGGTGTGATCATTTGACTCTTAGCGAGGCAAACCTTTTGGTTTGCGGCCATGCCGAATGTATCCACTTTCTATCGAAGATATTGAATAGGTTCCATTAAAGCCGCCATCATCTAAACGTTGGCGTGGCAAATCCTCAGGTCGCAGCCGGGTCTATGTATCATTTTTGGGGACCTTCAACCTATCTGAGCCTCAGGCACATGTCTATCTCATGCTTTAAAATGATGTAATTTTGATTATTGTAACTATATGTTATAAATGGAAGGAGACGGTGTTGTTTTACGGCTTCCTAAGGAACTAAGAAATGATTAAAAATATTCACATAACTTGATGTTCACCGATTATTTCTATAAGGAAAACAGGTCTTCAAGGTCGCTCCGCAAACGATGTTACAACTAATTGCAGCTTTCGTTTTCGGTCTATAGTCGTCAACTAATTGCAGGTTTCTTGCTAGATACGTGGTATCATTTGCCATTGAGGTAATCAATTTTTACTTTTTCAGATGATTTTGAGTGTGTAGGATTAATGGGGTGTTTGGTTTAACTTATTTACTTGGCTTATTACCATATTTAGGAACAAGAAGTTCATTTTAGTGTTTGTATAAGGTGTTGACTATGCTATTTGCGTGTCAGGAAGCTATGGGGACTGGTAATCTTTTAGGAGGACTTGCTGCTCAGGTATCTACAAAGAAATACCAGATATTTTGCAAGTCGTTGGTACCAGTGACGAACCAAATCATGCTACCGACAAATGTAGACAACCTTATTTGTGATTATGCTATTTAGTGTATACAAGTACCATGAAAGTCGCCGTTTAAATTATACTGACCAGCAACAATTTGTTGTCGTAGTGCATAATACTCAAACCCGAGAAAAGAACGATTTGGGTCACATAAGAACAATCGCTCGAGCCATTCGCCGTGTCAAGGTATGTTAGGATTAACAAGACGGAATAGACCCAAATCATTTGTTTGACGGAACAGAAAGGTTATCAATGTTAAACTATTGCTTACTTAAGCTCAAATTGATAAGGTCATACGGTGAGAAAAATCTGCTTATTAGCACTTGATCAGAATCTCGATAGGATAAGCCCACAAAATAAGCTATTCCAAATTTATGCAATTTAATTGGAATGATACTCACGAATTTGGATGTTAAGATAGAAAAAAATGAGACTTTAAAAACTTATTGTTGCTGCAAACATGGGACCTGATAGTTCAATTTCGTAACTGTATATAATGTAGTATTGGATAAGACGTTATATTGTTATCCCGACTTTGTATTTTATATATCATGTAAAAGGTCAGACTATCAAAGCATAAGACTCACATTATTTACTATACGGTATATATTTTGTATCTTCATATGCATCCTCTGTGGCAAATGTCATTGTTAGTTGTTCAAGAATGTTAATCTAATACTTACTATGAATCCAGGTTCATATTTACTATGCAACGGAACTAGGCTTCAGGTATTAAGGATGGGTATCAACATAATTGAAGCTAAGATCATATCCGGTGGCACGGTTGGTAGAATTTGCGCTATTCCGCGTATGGTCATTAGCCCTTCAGACAATAAGATGCCTTTCAAATTGAACCGAAGACAGTTTCCTCTTCAAGTTTGTTTCGCTATGACGATTAACAAAAGTCAAGGCCAAACATTGTCGCAGGTTGGTCTGTTTCTACAAAAGCCGGTATTCTCACACGGACAACTATATGTGGCGGTGTCAAGAGTCAAGAGCAAGAACGGATTGAAGGTTCTTTGTTGCGATATGTACCATCTAATTTAGTTGTTTCTCATACATTTCATTATTATTTTTACATAAGATACATTAACAATTTCATTTTTTGTCTTCCAATTTATGTGCCTAAGAGATTTTCATTCGATATTTGTTTACGTACTATTAAACTACGTCAAGTAAACTCATGAAGCTAGCCCGCCCATCCGGGCGGGCTATGAAGCTAGTAACTTAATAAAGCATCACATTTACCGTTAACCTTTGTATGTGTATTCGAAGATAGAATGTGACAGAGGAGATATTCTAATGCATCATTGTATCGCTATATCATTAACTTACTGTTTACGTAAGATACGTATTAAGAGGTAGAGGTGGCTAACCGAGCCTACCTGATAGAGCTTACTGGTTTAGCTAACCCTTCTTTTGATGCACTATGGAACTAATTTAGTTATTTAAGAGTTAACATCTTATGTTTATATTAAAATCAAGATAACCATATTAACTTCAAAGAAAAAAAAAATCTATAATGGTCAACTTCTAATACAACAAGCCACTCTTATTTTATTTTTCTCTTAAAAGCTATACCAAGCTTTAAGGAAAAAAAATAATCAGGAACAAAAGACAACAAACATAAATGATATCAGTTAAACTCAAAAAAATATATATATATACTTGAAAAATATTAATAATACAGATGGCAGAAAAACCTGAGCTCAACTAAGAAATCTCAAAACCAATACATCTATGTCAAGTATAAAGATGGCTCATCGGATGGGAGACAAGTTTTAGGGATTTACACGAGGAATGTTTTATGTTCGGAACAGGGGCGGAGCCAGAAAATTTGCTCGAGAGGTCACACTTTAATAATTTTTGGAAACTATGTTACAAATTGGTTACGTTCTTAGGGAGAGCAAATTATAAAAAAAAAAAAAAAAAAAAAAAAATACACCGTTGGTCCCTAAACTTGGCAGGCCGGATCGCGATGGGACAAAACTCGCCCTTTTCATCGCCACAGGTCCAAACCTTAGCCATTAAATGCCAGATTCGTCCCTTGACCAATAATGTCATTGTCAACGTTATTGTTGATACAAAAGTTGGGCGTTCCTTGTTCGGGGCTCCGGCTCTCGTACCAATTACTGATTGTTGCTTGAGACCTGCGCACTAAGAAGACAGAAAACACCGTTAGGCTTACCGTAGGATTGTCTCCCACGATTATCCTCCGGCGTGAGAGTAAGTAATCGATTTAGGGTTAAAGGAGAGTTAGGGTTTTTGTAGGTCGTACCTTTAACGAGGGATATGATTCCCTTTATATACGCACGGAATCCTTGTTGGTTTCGTGTTCCTCAACCTTCGGCGTATCCCGCCTAAGTCGGTTGGGGAATGATTATCTCCATAATTAGGAGATATCCAATATCTATTCCGTAAATAGCTTTGGGCTTGGGCTTTCTTGAGCCCAAACACTTATTGGCATTAGCCCAGTCCGTGCTGGCCTTGTGAGTTTTGGACTTTAGTCGGGTTCGTGACCCGAATCTAGACTAGACGTCATCATGTCCCCCCAGTCTAGTATGCGCAGTGAATAACTGCAGATGCTAGACTAATAACCGTAGTCAATGAAAAAACATCAAAGCGTAGCCAAGAAGTCATAAAAAAGATACCCACCGGACATTGTATCTGGACATAGGATTAAAAAATGGGCGCCTCGTAAGTCGGGGGAAAGTAACTGCAGTAACGTCCCATCAAGCGATCTCAGCCACACAGTTAGTGTTAGTGGGATCCACGTGTCACTCATCGCCTGGATAAGGAAAAATATATAACCATCCACCCCATTTCAACTGTGTTTCTCACAGTGAAAAAACATTCATCCGCCATTGCTAACAAAACTTCAAACTACAACCCAGGAAAAAACTGTATTCAAAAGGTAACCGCGCGTGCGCTTGGTAAAAACAATACCATGGTTAAACAGTTGTCTGATTTCACCTCCGACCTTACCGAAAGCGATCTTCTAGAATTCACTTCGGATTACTTTATACCTCTTGACGTGCATCCGGTTGTTCCGGGTGCGCGGGCATCTATTGCAGATTTCCCCGAAGGAAAATAGGGTATACACACGTTTTTGAATTCGCGAATCAACGTGTGCCCATATCCCGATTTTTGTGCGATGTTTTAAATTATTACGAGCTGCACCTATCCCAGCTGCACTGCATCGGTGCGGCTAAAATTACCAATTTTGAGGTGAACTGTCGTTTGCTGGCGGTTAACCCAACCATCCACCTATTCCGTGCCTTTTATCACACGACATGGTCACATGGGTGGGTATCCTTTGCTAAGCGCGCCGGTAGATTTCAGTATTATACTGAGAAACTAGATGCGCTTAGAAATTAGAGGGAGTCATTTTTCTGGGTAGACGACACATGCTTTCCGTGGCACTATGACTTTTATACCCGGGGAACGTTGCCGAGGGATGAGTGCCCCGTGCCTGGATCATATGTCGCTGAGGATGCGGAAGTGATAAATGCGAACCGCATCCCCATTAGTTCCTATCCTGAGGAATTT
The DNA here is from genome assembly GCA_910596185.1 of Chrysanthemum makinoi. Classification (NCBI taxonomy): domain Eukaryota; kingdom Viridiplantae; phylum Streptophyta; class Magnoliopsida; order Asterales; family Asteraceae; genus Chrysanthemum; species Chrysanthemum makinoi. The sequence goes on along the minus strand of OU343221.1, from coordinate 33,971,274 downwards.
TTGGTGCATATGGGCATCAGCCGTAATTATTTTGGTATGCCGGATGAGATGCCAATCTTCTTAGGCGCCAATGGCCAGGGTGGGTACTCGTTCCTCGCACCCCCTTTTATAATTAATGTAAGAGCTTTCTGTCCTTTTCGCGCATTATATAACCTGTGTTATTTGTTGTCTTCTATTGCGCAAAGATGGATCTTTTCACCGTTGTGCACCTAGCGAAGCCTGTTGAGGTGAATGTAGGGACACGTCCCCTGAAAGAAGGAGAGGAAGCTATACTAGCGGCCACTGCAGGTCATACCCTGGAGATGAACATAGGGGGGACAGGTACTAGCTCCTCTCAGTGAAGAAGCGCCGCTGCAAAGCGTGCCAAGCCCCAGGGTGCCCTCTCCCATAGCGCAGCCACCACCTGTAGCCGTGGCACAGCCTATGGAAGAAGAAGAAGAAGAGCCAGAATCTGGGTTAAAGCGCAAGAGATCCGCGGAGAGGATGGCGCGAGCTCCTCGAGGAAAAAACGCCCTGTGATCCTCACTGTGGAATCATCCACCGCTGATGTTTGCGTCATCTCACCCATCTGTGATGTCACCGCCCACAGTAAGTAATATCGTGAATGCTTTTTTCTTTTTCTTTTTTTTTTTTTTTTTGCGCACCAACTGTTTATATGGGAAACTGATAATGCTCTGTCCGTGTATGCAGGTTTGAACAGGCTGCGGAGTCTCCCCCCAAGGATAGTCCTGTGCAGTCTGAGCCATACAGCCAAAAAGATGAAGACTTGTCTGCTGGGGATGCATCAGTGGGTCAATTGGTTGAAGAGTTGGTACAGGTGTCTGCGCACCAAGCTGCAATAGTTGAGAAGCTAAGGATTCGTATTGCTGGTGAAAGCAGCCAAGGTGCTCAAAAAGATGAGAAAATTGCTTCGCTGGAAGCGTAGTTGGCTAGTGCCAGGGCTGAGGTAGAGAGTTTGAGCGTGTATGCGCAGAAGCAGGCTGAGGAGAAAATGGCGCTGATGGGCCAAATAAGCCAAGAGCGCACAGAGTCATCAGGGTACAAGGCTTCGTGCCTCTGGGCACTAAAATATCTGGAGAAGAGCAAGGACACATTGACCACGCAGTTGGAAGATTTTGGTGCCACTGTGAGCAGTGCTCTGGAGACACAAGAGATGAAGCTGCGTAAGCTTAGTTTGGAGTATGATGAGGAATTATATCCTCATCTAATGTCTGCCATCTCTGAGCGCAGGTGGCTTATCATCCATGGTCTGCGTCTTGCTGCTCTGAGTACTCTTGAGTCCAAGGAGGTAGTGGACAAATTTGGTGGGGTAGTCCAATGTGCTTTGGCGAGAGGAAAATCAGAGGCTATAGAGGCGCTGCAGGAAGCTAACTTGCTGAAGGTACCTGCTGAAAAGGTTCCTGGGTATGATGCGCAGTCCTATGATAACCTGGTTGCTGCTATGAATAGGATGAAGACCTTAGAGCTTTCCATGATTGCTGAAATGGAGCGCGACCAGGATTATCCTATAACCGTTATTATGGAAGGATTGACCTTAGCGCGCCATCGTACTGATGATGCAGAAGCATAACCGGACTATTTTTTGAAGCCCGATGTCTCTCAGCTGCAGGTGCCTGTTTTTGCTCGCCCTAGGGATATTCTGAATCCCTTTGCTTTAGAGCAAGAAATGTCCTTGAAGGAAGTATTGGAAGCGCATGCTACCGGACTTGCTAAAAGGAAGGTATTAAGGTAAAGCAATTTTGTGCGGGGTTGGTGCAGCTCATCTTCCAAGGTCTGATGGGGTGCCAGTGAGTGTTGCCACCGTGTCTCGCCAAGACTCGGACTTGTTGAAGAGGCTTAGCGAGAGTGTAGATGCTACAAGCCGCGTAGGGACCTCATCACTGGAGCGATCTAAGAGTATATAGGATCTTATGTTTATGAACATCCTTTGTAATAACATAGTCCTTAATAAAAATCTCCTTTTGCTAAATGTGTGTTAATATTTATTGCAGATTGTGACGTGCGTACTTATCTGTCTATCTTTGCGTAAAAGATATATTTGTCTGAGTATCCAAGTTGTACACGAGCGCAAATAATATGAGAAATTCATAGTCATGTATGAAGATCATAGTATACTTAAACATAGTTTCAAAGTAATAGTGTCATAATCGTATATGATGTGATATGCAGCGTACTGTAAATATCATCTTAAAGAACCAAGCGTGTTGATTCCTTATGTTGTTAAACGCGCACCATATGCATAGTTGCGCATCTGTCGTGGGAGGCGCACAAACTTATTCCAACGTCTTGAGAACAAGGTGTTTAACAAGGATACGTGATCCAATGTTGATGGGTTTGCAACCCTCTTACTCAACAAGTTGTTTAGTAGGTTAACTTATCCTTTTACCATCGTGGGTTTATTTAGTGCATGCACGCCATGTAGGCCAGAAATAAAAAATTGTTAAGACATACAGTATATGAAAATAACAAATGAAAATATGTCGCGGAGTTAGCTAGAAACCGCGACGTTTTATTGCTACTTGCAAGTTTTTATGAGAAATAAATGAGACATTATACTAAGGAAACAAAAGTAAATACATAGATAGTTATTGGGCACTTCAATAAAGTGCCGGAGGCTGTCGCATGGGCGTAGCCATTCCTATAGGTAGCACCTCTTAAGGTTGCAGATGTTCCATGTGCGTGGCAGTTCACGACCATCCAAGCCTCGTAGCTTGTACGCGCCTGTTCCCAATGCTTCAGTAACCTCATAGGGTCCTTCCCACTTTGGTCCAAGCTTACCTGTGTCTTCTGCGTGACTCGCATCATTGGCGCTGATACGAAGTCACCTGGTGGAATGAAACACCGTACTTTAGCGTCGTAGTATCCCTTCATCCTTGACTTTGATTTTGCTTCACGTATAGCTGCGCGTTCGCGCCTTTCTTCTAGCAGGTCTAAGTCGATACATCGCTCGTCGTCATTGGTTGCCACATTGATTTCAGTAGTGCGGATAGTAGGCATTCCAATTTCTGCTGGTATGACGGCTTCTGTCCCGTAGACTAGAAAAAAGGGAGTGTCTCCCGTGCTGGTTTTGATTGAGGTGCGATGTGCCCACAAAACATGTGATAGTTCTTCCACCCACCTTCCTTTGTGCTTGTCCAGACGTGCCTTAATTCCCTCGCCTTGGCTTCGATTTACGCGTTCTACTAAGCCGTTGGTTTGTGGGTGTTTAACTGACGCGAAGTGCTGTGTGATTTTCAACTTCTCGCACCAGTCTTTGAAAGGGTTGTCACAGAACTGTTTCCCGTTGTCCGAGATGATTTCACCCGTTGTCCGACAAGATAACAACAATCTATTCGAATGTGTTTGACTCGTAGTTTAGTGAAATGGTTCGACTGTTACTCAAACATTATCCTGTAGAATTGATTTTTCATCCCAAATTATCACCGACCCTTGTCAAGCTGGAGTCTAACAATATACTTTGAAAATTTCTGATTATGTCTCAATACACAGCCAGGTGTACATTCATCAAGGACTGGGACATTTTCTTTAGGTGCTTCATGCATAGTATTATAAATTCTTGTAACAAACATCTTTGTAGTGTGTATATATGTAAATGATGAATGCTAACTCATTTTAGTATTTCACTACAAAATTTTCAGTCAAAAGACCTCAAGACGAATGCACTTACAAACATGGATAGACTCAAATTACTCCAGTTAAATTTTGTGGAACTCACTGGACCCCATAAGAACTTTTCAGAAGATCTAAGATGGCTGTGTTGGTTTCAGGGGCGGAACCACATAGAGGTTAGGGGGGGCAGTGCCCTCCATGGTTCGCCAAAAAATGTCAATTTTTAGTGTAAATTTTTTTTTTAGGACCATTTTATTAAAGTGCACCCCATTATAAAATCAAATTGCCCCCCACCTTAACATCAAACAATGTAAAAACCTTAGATCTCTATCTTAATCTAAAAAAAATATCAGTTTTTAGTGTTAAAAAATTTTTTTATGACCTTTTTATTAAAGTTCATCACAAATTTTATCAAAAAAAAATTTTTTGCCCCCCGTCCTCGAAAATCCTGGGTCCGCCACTGGTTGGTTTGGATTCTATTTGAATACCATACCCTCTTACTTATTCATGAGAAACTTGGTGGCTTTAGATATGAGCTGTAGCAAGTTGGAAGTATATGACCCGCCTGTGGTAGGGAATTTAGTATCCTCTTTTCTTTACTTGTCCATTTAGTTTTGTGCAGACTTGAAGTGCTAAATAAATCTTGTTCCCTCTGCATTAGGTTCTTGAATGTCTGCAGATCCTAAACCTTAAAGACTCGTACGATCTACTCGAAATCCACAATATTTTTCGACTCCCTTATCTTGAGACTTTGATTGTTTGGAACTGTCACAATTTGGTTCATGTCTGTGAAACCATTGGAGGCCTCAGAAGGCTTGTTGACGTGAACTTGACAGGGTGTGAAAACCTAGGGAAATATTCAGGGGAGCATATAAATCCGTCAAAAAAGCTAAAATCTTCAGTTTTTGGTGAAGGAAGTTCACGAAAATCTTCCCTTGATTTTCCAAGTTCATTAGAGCGGTTATTCCTCAAGGACTGCAATATTGAGTGTTCTGATTATTCTCCTCTTAGTTTCTACAATCAATCATCTTTGCAGTACTTGAATTTAGGCAATGGCCTGTTTGTAGACCTGCCTTATTACACTCATCTAAAAATCTTCGGTCCTTGACTTGAGTTTGTGCTCAAAACTTAGATGGCTTCTATGTCTTCCAAGTACACTTGTAGAATTGTATGTATATTACTGTGAGTCACTGGAGATGATTGGCTTTCAATTCCAACAATTCAAGTTGCAAGAGTTTGGATATGAAGGTTGTAGTCGTTTATCAGAAATCGAGGGCTTTCTCAAATTGGTTCCCCTAGCCAAACTTCATGAAATTTACTTGGGACACATGAAGTGGCTAAAAGATCATCAAAATCTGCAGATATGCCTGGTTGGTGATGATGAGCTCACCATAGGCAGAGATTGGTGTGCACAGGTTTGTTGTTCCTCTATTAAACACATGCATACTTATTATGTATGAATTGCTAATCTCTTTCTAAACTGTGTGGCACAGATGTTGTATGAATTCAATATAATGAGCATATCCCTGCCAAATATAATGGATTCAAACATGACGCCTGAGTATATCTCACAATCGTCATGTTTGTCCTTTGACGTGCCTTCGTTTCCCAATAATAGGAGACTCAAAGGATTAAATGTAACTTTCAAATATACCTTACAAGGTGATGATTGGGTTTGGTTTGCTAAAATCAACACGGTCAGTGGTGTTGATTTGATGTACAACCCTAAAGTCTTTGGTAAACCTGAATTTGGTGAAGTTGGTTTATGGTTAAGCTACTGGCCAATTGGAAACATGTTAAACGTTGGAGATAAAGTTCATGTGTATATCATTGCCCTGACGAACGGATTTCAGGTACATGAATGTGGTGCAAGCCTCGTGTTCAATGATGAATATATAGCAAATGAATCCTTGTCAAATAAACTGGGGCCCCTTGGAGGAGATTTTTCTAGATTCCAACTAAGCACAGGAGCATACTATCTATGTCGCTGTGATTTCTTTGAGTTAATGGAGGTTGGAAGACTAACTCCTGGCTGGCTTAGGAATTTAGTTGGTGATACCATTGACGATACAAAGGTTAGAGGATGGAGAAAGACCGGTCGGCCTCAACTGCAGAATCCATCAATTACCGAGTTAAAAACTGTTAGGTGCATCATCCATGGTCCTGAAACGGTAAATATGCTCTATAATATTTGTTTTTCTTATTTTTGGGCAATAGATTATTACATAAAAGAGCCTAAAGATGTATTTAGTGGATGATCTAATAGCACTTTTGTTAGATGTCTATTACATGTAATCTTTAGTTTATTGACGATAATTTGATTGCAATTAATGTTTAGCTGAGGTTTGCTAACTCTGGTGTCTATCAGGAGGATATTTACAAGATCTCTGAGAGAGTTAAATCATCTGTTAGTGATGCAGCAAAAGAGGTAAATGAATATCAAGTTCAGCTGTTTGATGCAAACCAAACTCTTACTTGACCTTGTTACTAAGCCAGGAACAACAACTATATATGTGTCTTAAGAGGTCACTATCCTTGCAAATTTTGTAACCCCCCTGAAACAGAAAAAGTCCAATCTCTCAGTAAATGCTAATTCATATATTACGATATTATAAAGTAATAATAGCCCTTGTTCTTATAACTATGATTGCATTCTTATCCCTTATTTATTATAATACTACTATTCAAGTTGGAGAGTTCTTACTTCACATTTAATGTGTAATTAAACAGAATTTTTCCATGCGATAAGTTAAACTCTTTCAATTTCCAACATACCATTAGTTAACAGTGAGTTATTCTGATTGATTTAATGAGCTTATTTTACTAGGTTGTTTATGTTCTTGTGTGTATTGTTTGTCCTAAAGAATGCAGGGGAATTCAAGATCTACAAATTCATGTTCGAGGCGCCAATAGGGGAAGAGCCCGAGTATCCGACTAACCAGCTGCTGCAACACCTTGATCCAGACACGGGTGGACTCAAAGGCTCGGAATTATTTGACTCGGAAAGTGGTGAAAGTGCCTGCAGTGAGGTTTCGACACCAAGAGAAACCCATTACGAAACGGGAAATGAGGACTATACTAAAGTGGTTATTGATCTCAATTTTCCCTGAGCTTCATTCTTGTTGTTTGGATATTGTAAGGTTGCATAGATGCTATGTAGGTATATTTATTATTCAAAAATCCTTTATGTTGTGGTATTAACATGCACTAGCTTTAAATCAATAATTAGCCCTTTTATTTGACATGCTTTCTTGCACAGTTGCACAATAGTTTTGGTGGTTGTTATCTTCTAACTGGTTGCAAAATGCAGGGTCAAAAGGTTGAGTAATGGGTCAAAGTAAAGTCTTTAAACCATAAACTCTATAAATTAAGGGATAATAATTCATTGAAGTTTTCTTTTACTTGCCTCTAAAGAGAACCTTTTCAAGTTCCACAATAACTTTGGTCACTTTCATAGTTCTATTTTATTTGACAACACAACACAAACAAACATTGACACCACTCTTACCTCATCTGCATCAGCATTGCATACACCCACTTTCTGAAAAAGGTAAATATTTCTTTTTGGAATATTTTTCATTTGCATATTATGCATTTCTAGGTGTAAATCATTCATCATTATCAAAATTTTGTAATCAATAACTTATTCACACTTGCAATCTAAAACATTAAACATATGAGGAAGAAAACATAAACCTTCAGACAAGTGAGATAAAGTGTTACTGTAAATAGTATGGCGGGGTAAAAGTGTTTGTGACGTCGAATCCATGTTCATATGAATGTACAATGTCGATAGATCAAGAAAATGGGAAGTGGGGTAAAAGTGTACGTGACGTTGTGGATGACAAGTGATTTGGTGGTCTGAAGTTGGAGTAAGTCCATATGAACTAATTTTTGTTGGAAGCACACAAATCTTTTGCAAATCCTATAACTTTTATCCCTTTTAAGAATTTTTTCGATACATAGCTCTTCTAAAGCATTGTCCTTTTGGAGAATATCGTAAAGGTGAATTCTAGTAGGGGCTTTTTGGTCCCGTCTGGTATAGTATGAACATAAAAGATAACACAACAAAGATGTGGAGAATATTAACTAACTTTTCAAACCATATTGGTGACCCTTTCGGCACAAGGTTCACACTGTGTTCGTGCATTGCCTCAACCGCGTATACTAATTTACAATGCAAGTTACGGAAATACATATGTCGAGTTGATATGGACAATATATATATAACAAAATTTTATCTGATTCAACTTTCATTTCACATGCTAGGTAAGCAATACGGAGTACAAGAGAAATACAGTAACTATTTGCATATTATTCAAGTACTTTTCTATGATTCTATCTGCACATTCCAAAAGCACTAAAGGAAAGTTCTTAGAAATTTTCTTGAAAACAACATATTTGTGGGAAAATGTAGTGGAATCAATGATAAAAAGCCTTGATTTCCTTGTAGTTTGCATGTTTGTTTTCATGCAATCAAAGTTGTTTAAGGATGACACAGTGTGTGCATAGTAGGGTCTGATCAAAAAGCCTCTTTGATTATTCATCTTTTAAATAAAATAAAAGAAACTTGAACAATAAAAAAAAGTTTATTAGGTGGCATATCAAGATTCCTTTCTTCATGAGCTATCACTATCTTGATCAATGGTAAAGCACCTTTAATTGGTTTTGCTAAGATAATACATTATTTTAGTTTTGCTAAGAAGTAACAATTGTTAACTAAACAAATTTCTTTAAAAAACCAAATACCACCAATAATGCAGACTTAGTTTAACACAAATTTTGTGATTTTATTCGTTAAATACTTAAAGCCCATAAACGAATCTATCAGCATTTCTGAGCGAAAATGAAATATATTAAGTGTCGACAAGTTTGGTGATCAAGTATTTTATGAACAAAATGAGTTTATTTGTCCTTTTACAATTATTTATTTGCAATGTGGAGCCTTTTACCTTTTATGCTTTTGTTATCTTGTGGAATAAGAATGTGAGGTTTGGCTTTTCATTCAAGGGAAGGCACGTACCAAGGGATAGTGTAATTTCTTGTGAGCAAATATTCTTGTAGTAAAATTGATTTGGAAAACATGATTCATTTGATTATCATACTCTTTAAAATTCATACAATAAAGGGCTTATATGATTTTTAGAATTGTTTTTCTAACTTGTGCCTAGAGGCACAAGTTAAGCACACTAAAAGTATACAAGGGCTCACGAAATAGTACATAGGTACCCATATAAAAGTACAAGCAATTGTACTTTTATGTGGCCCCTGTGTACTTTTGATGTCATTTTTGTGTGCTTAACTTGTGCCCTAAGGGCACAAGTTATAAAACCCTTTTAGTAATTGAACATACCAATTTTAGGTAGTGTTTTGAAACCTGGTTTAACTCAGAAGGTTGAAGCGATTGAACTATTTTTAATCGAAAAAAGGGCCAAAATGAACCGATTCTTCGAGGCTTGAACCGAGTTTGGGCCGCCGAGTTTCATGTAACCTAAGTCAACTAAGTTCACCAATGTCGCCTGTGTTAAATAGTTTTTAATTTTATTTTAGAAAATACATATGATAAGTTTGAGATCATGGTGATGAGAGTGTTGCGTTTAAGTTATTTTCGTTGAATTGAATGTGTTATATATGTTTTGTGAATTGATTAGTGGATTGGTATTAATCTTTTTATGTTTTATGTATGTTTGGTATTAAATATTAAAGGTCGTATAGGTGTTTGATGAATCAAAATATTGCAATCTACTTAAACGCAAAATCGGGTTGACTCGGTGGTTGAACCGTTGAACAAATGACCCAGTGACTCGATCGGGTCAATTCAAGATCCGATTTTTAAAACATTGATTCTAGGTCTTTTGTCTCCTTTTGCAGACTATCTTTAAGAGGGCTACTGGTCGAGTAGTCGGATGTTCTCGAAAAAAATACCACAAGTTCAAATTTCACTAATTACATGCTCAAAATTGCTAAGAAAATATTAAAAAAAATGTTACACAGATACCTCAGCTAAGCCACGTACAGCGAAGTCATAGACTTCACCTCTCAAATAACTTAATAAAGCATCACATTTACCGTTAACCTTTGTATGTGTATTCGAAGATAGAATGTGACAGAGGAGATATTCTAATGCATCATTGTATCGCTATATCATTAACTTACTGTTTACGTAAGATACGTATTAAGAGGTAGAGGTGGCTAACCGAGCCTACCTGAGAGAGCTTACTGGTTTAGCTAACCCTTCTTTTGATGCACTATGGAACTAATTTAGTTATTTAAGAGTTAACATCTTATGTTTATATTAAAATCAAGATAACCATATTAACTTCAAAGAAAAAAAAAAATCTATAATGGTCAACTTCTAATACAACAAGCCACTCTTATTTTATTTTTCTCTTAAAAGCTATACCAAGCTTTAAGGAAAAAAAATAATCAGGAACAAAAGACAACAAACATAAATGATATCAGTTAAACTCAAAAAAATATATATATATATACTTGAAAAATATTAATAATACAGATGGCAGAAAAACCTGAGCTCAACTAAGAAATCTCAAAACCAATACATCTATGTCAAGTATAAAGATGGCTCATCGGATGGGAGACAAGTTTTAGGGATTTACACGAGGAATGTTTTATGTTCGGAACAGGGGCGGAGCCAGAAAATTTGCTCGAGAGGTCACACTTTAATAATTTTTGGAAACTATGTTACAAATTGGTTACGTTCTTAGGGAGAGCAAATTATAAATAAAAAAAATACACCGTTGGTCCCTAAACTTGGCAGGCCGGATCGCGATGGGACAAAACTCGCCCTTTTCATCGCCACAGGTCCAAACCTTAGCCATTAAATGCCAGATTCGTCCCTTGACCAATAATGCCGTTGTCAACGTTATTGTTGATACAAAAGTTGGGCGTTCCTTGTTCGGGGCTCCGGCTCTCGTACCAATTACTGATTGTTGCTTGAGACCTGCGCACTAAGAAGACAGAAAACACCGTTAGGCTTACCGTAGGATTGTCTCCCACGATTATCCTCCGGCGTGAGAGTAAGTAATCGATTTAGGGTTAAAGGAGAGTTAGGGTTTTTGTAGGTCGTACCTTTAACGAGGGATATGATTCCCTATATATACGCATCGAATCCTTGTTGGTTTCGTGTTCCTCAACCTTCGGCGTATCCCGCCTAAGTCGGTTGGGGAATGATTATCTCCATAATTAGGAGATATCCAATATCTATTCCGTAAATAGCTTTGGGCTTGGGCTTTCTTGAGCCCAAACACTTATTGGCATTAGCCCAGTCCGTGCTGGCCTTGTGAGTTTTGGACTTTAGTCGGGTTCGTGACCCGAATCTAGACTAGACGTCATCATGTCCCCCCAGTCTAGTATGCGCAGTGAATAACTGCAGATGCTAGACTAATAACCGTAGTCAATGAAAAAACATCAAAGCGTAGCCAAGAAGTCATAAAAAAGATACCCTCGAACATTGTATCTAGACATAGGATTAAAATGGGGCCTCGTAAGTCGGGGAAAGTAACTGCATACGTCCCATCAAGCGATCTCAGCCACACAGTTAGTGTTAGTGGGATCCACGTGTCACTCATCGCGTGGATAAGGAAAAATATATAACCATCCACCCCATTTCAACGTGTTTCTCACGGTGAAAAAACATTCATCCGCCATTGCTAACAAAACTTCAAACTACAACCCGGAAAAAGCGTATTCAAAAGGTAACCGCCGTGGCGTTTGGTAAAACAATACCATGGTTAAACGGTTATCGATTTCACCTCCGACCTTACCGAGCGATCTTCTAGAATTCACCGGATTACTTTATACCTCTTGGCGTGCATCCGGTTGTTCGGGTAAAGCGCGGGCATCTATGCGGATTTCCCGAAGGAAATAGGTATACACACGCGTTTTTGAATTCGCGAATCAACGTGTGTCCCTATCCCGATTTTTGTGCAATGTTTTAAATTATTACGAGCGCACCTATCCCAGCTGACTTGCGCATCGGTGCGGCTAAAATTACCAATTTGAGGTGAATGTCGTTTGTCTGGCGGTTAACCCAACCATCCACCTATTCCGTGCCTTTTATCACACGACATGGTCACATGGGTGGGTATCCTTTGCTAAGAACGCCGGTAGATTTCAGATATTATACGAGAAACTAGATGCGCTTAGAAATTGGAGGGAGTCATTTTTCTGGGTAGACGACACATGCTTTCCGTGGCATTATGACTTTTATACCGGGAACGTTGCAGGGATGAGTGCCCTGCCGGATCATATGTCGTGAGGATGCGGGAATCGATAACGCGAACCGCATCCCCATTAGTTCCTATCCCGAGGAATTTTGGTGCATATGGGCATCAGGCGTAATTATTTTGGTATGCCGGATGAGATGCCAATCTTCTTGCCAATGGCCGGGGGTGGTACTCGTTCCTCGCACCCCTTTTATAATTAATGTAAGAGCTTTACGTCCTTTTGCGCATTATATAACCTGTGTTATTTGTTGTCTTCTATTCTTGCGAGATGGATCTTTTCACCGTTGTGCACCTAGCGAAGCCTGTTGGGGTGAATGTAGGGACACGTCCCCTGAAAGAAGGAGAGGAAGCTATACTAGCGGCCCTGCAGGTCATACCTGGAGATGAACATAGGGGCAGTACTAGCTCCTCCGCAGTGGTTTACCGCTTGGCGCAAAGCGTGCCAAGCTTGCCAGGGTGCCCTCTCCCATAGCGCAGCCACCACCTGTAGCCGTGGCACAGCCTATGGAAGAAGAAGAAGAAGAGCCAGAATCTGGGTTAAAGCGCAAAAGATCCCGCGGAGAGGATGGCGCGAGCTCCTCGAGAAAAAAATGCCAATGATCCTCCTGTGGAATCATCCACGGTGATGTTGCGTCATCTCACCTATCTGGCGATGTCAGCGGCCACGTAAGTAATATCGTGAATGCTTTTTTTTTTTTTTTTTTTTTTTTTGCGCACTGTTGTTTATATGGGAAACGATAATGCTCGTGTCGTGTATGCGGAGTTTGAACAGCGCGAGTCTCCCCCAGGATAGTCCTGCTGCAGTACCGAGCCATACGCCAAAAAGATGAAGACTTGTCTGCTGGGGATGCATCAGTGGGTCAATTGGTTGAAGAGTTGGTACAGGTGTCTGCGCACCAAGCTGCAATAGTTGAGAAGCTAAGGATTCGTATTCTTTGGTGAAAGCAGCCAAGGTGCTCAAAAGATGAGAAAATTGCTTATTTGGAAGCGTAGTTGGCTAGTGCCAGCTGAGGTAGAGAGTTTGAGCGTGTATCGCGCAGAAAGGCTGAGGAGAAAATGGCGATGGGCCAAATAAGCCAAGAGCGCACAAGCCGTGAGTCATCGGTACAAGGCTTCGTGCCTCGGGCACTAAAATATCCGGAGAAGAGTAAGGACACATTGACCACGCAGTTGGAAGATTTTGGTGCCACTGTGAGCAGTGCTCTGGAGACACAAGAGATGAAGCTGCGTAAGCTTAGTTTGGAGTATGATGAGGAATTATAGCCTCATCTAATGTCTCGCCATCTCTGGTGGCTTATCATCCATGGTCCGTCTTGCGCTCTCAGTACTCTTGAGTCCAAGGAGGTAGTGGACAAATTTGGTGGGGTAGTCCAATGTGCTTTGGCGAGAGGAAAATCAGAGGCTATAGAGGCGCTGCAAAAGCTAACTTCTGAAGGTACCTGCTGAAAAGGTTCACAGGTATGATCGCCCTATGATAACCTGTTGCTGCTATGAATAGGATGAAGACCTTAGAGCTTTCCATGATTGGCGAAATGGAGCGCGACCGGGGATTATCCTATAACCGTTATTATGGAAGGATTGACCTTAGCGGCGCCATCGTCGATGATGCAGAAGCATAACCGGACTATTTTTTGAAGCCCGATGTCTCTCAGCTGCAGGTGCCTGTTTTTGCTCGCCCTAGGGATATTCTGAATCCCTTTGCTTTAGAGCAAGAAATGTCCTTGAAGGAAGTATTGGAAGCGCATGCTACCAGACTTGCTAAAAAGGAAGGTATTAAGGGTAAAGCAATTTTGTGCGGGGTTGGTGCAGCTCATCTTCCAAGGTCTGATGGGGTGCCAGTGAGTGTTGCCACCGTGTCTCGCCAAGACTCGGACTTGTTGAAGAGGCTTAGCGAGAGTGTAGATGCTACAAGCCGCGTAGGGACCTCATCACTGGAGCGATCTAAGAGTATATAGGATCTTATGTTTATGAACATCCTTTGTAATAACATAGTCCTTAATAAAAATCTCCTTTTGCTAAATGTGTGTTAATATTTATTGCAGATTGTGACGTGCTTATATCTGTCTATCTTTGCGTAAAAGATATATTTGTGCGAGTATCCAAGTTGTACACGAGCGCAAATAATATGAGAAATTCATAGTCATGTATGAAGATCATAGTATACTTAAACATAGTTTCAAAGTAATAGTGTGTATATGATGTGATATGCAGCGTACTGTAAATATCATCTTAAAGAACCAAGCGTGTTGATTCCTTATGTTGTTAAACGCGCACCATATGCATAGTTGCGCTATCCGTGGGGGGCGCAAACTTATTCCAACGTCTTGAGAACAAGGTGTTTAACAAGGATACGTGATCCAATGTTGATGGGTTTGCAACCCTCTTACTCAACAAGTTGTTTAGTAGGTTAACTTATCCTTTTACCATCGTGGGTTTATTTAGTGCAGGCACGCCATGTAGGCCGAAATAAAAATTGTTAAGACATACGGTATATGAAAATAACAAATGAAAATATGTCGCGGAGTTAGCTAGAAACCGCGGCGTTTTATTGCTACTTGCAAGTTTTTATGAGAAATAAATGAGACATTATACTAAGGAAACAAAAGTAAATACATAGATAGTTATTGGGCACTTCAATAAAGTGCCGGAGCGCTTGTGCGCTGGGCCGTAGCCGTTCCTATAGGTAGCACCTCTTAAGGTTGCAGATGTTCCATGTGCGTGGCAGTTCACGACCATCCAAGCCTCGTAGCTTGTATGCAGCGCATTCCCAATGCTTCAGTAACCTCATAGGGTCCTTCCCACTTTGGTCCAAGCTTACCTATGTCTTCTGCGTGGCTCGCATCATTGGCGCTGTACGAAGTCACCGTGCAGAATGAAACACTTCGTACTTTAGCGTCGTAGTATCCCTTCATCCTTGACTTTGATTTTGCTTCACGTATAGCTGCGCGTTCGCGCCTTTCTTCTAGCAGGTCTAAGTCGATACGTCGCTCGTCGTCATTGGTTACCACATTGATTTCAGCGGTCGCGGATAGTAGGCATTCCAATTTCTGCTGGTATGGTGGCTTCGTCCCGTAGACTAGAAAAGGGAGTGTCTCCCGTGCTGGTTTTGATTGAGGTGCGATGTGCCCACAAAACATGTGATAGTTCTTCCACCCACCTTCCTTTGTGCTTGTCCAGACGTGCCTTAATTCCTCGCCTTGGCTTAGGCGATTTACGCGTTCTACTAAGCCGTTGGTTTGTGGGTGTTTAACGCTGCGCGAAGTCTGTGTGATTTTCAACTTCTCGCACCGATCTTTGAAAGGGTTGTCACAGAACTGTTTCCCGTTGTCCGAGATGATTTCACCCGGTAGCCCGAAGCGGCATACAATATTTTCCCAGACAAAGCGTTTTACCTGGTTGCCGGTGATTGTTACCACTGCTTTTGCTTCTATCCACTTGGTGAAGTAGTCTATGGCGACTATGAGGAACTTTAATCCTCCTGCGCCGCACGGGGAAAGGGCCTGCGATATCGATACCCCACTTATAGAATGGCCATGGTCTTTGTGTAATTGGTGTTAGCTCGTGCTTTGTGGTTGGCGCGGGGCGGGTCTTTGGACTTGGCAATCGTTGCATTTGCGTATTAGGTCCCTCTCATCGCGGTGCATGGTTGGCGATGAGTATCCTGACCTCAAGGCGCGTGCCACCACGGATCGTGGTCCGAGTGCATGCCTTTGCATGAACCTTCGTGGATTTCTCGCAGTACGTAATTTGCTTGTAGGGGACCAAGCGCGGAGCCATGGTTGCAGGAAGGAGCGTCGGTACAGTATGTTGTCTCGAAGTTCGAACCTCTGTGCGGTGCGCCGTATCCTGCGAGCTTCCTTCTGCTCTTGGGGTAACGCTCCTTTGCTTAGGAAGTCCGTTATCGGTGTCATCCATGTAGGACCTTCCTCCTCTATTATCGTGGAGACTTCCATCTCTAAGATGGATTTGCTTTTTAGTGTTTCCACCAGCACTTATTTTGACAGGTGTGCAAAGCTTGTCGATGCGATCTTGCTCAGTGCATCCGCCTTTCGATTTTCCCCTCTAGGAACTTGCTTGATGGTGAACCTGTCAAAGCCTTTGATTAATGACTTGGTCTTGTCGAGATACTGAATTATATGTTCCTCTTTAGCCACGTAATCGCCCAACACGTGGTTGGCTACTAGCCGAGAATCCAAATTTGCTTCCAGGTTACGTACACCCATGACTGCAATGCACGCGTAGTCCAGCGATTAGAGCTTCATATTACGCTTCATTGTTTGTCGTTGTAAATTCAAAACGCAGTGCGTAAGTGAATTCCATCCCTTCTGGATTTGTGATAATGAGGCCTGCTCGACCCATCACGCAGGAGGATCCATCTGTAAACAAGATCCATGGATCTTGTAGTTCCTTCGTGGTTGGTGCGGGTATATCATCGATTAATGCGGCTTTTCGATGAAGTCTGCCAGAATCTGTCCTTTGATTGCGTACGTGGTGTAAGAGATGTTGTGCTCACCTAGCAATACGCTCCATTTTGCGGTCGTCCTGATGCGTCGGGCTTGGAGATGATTTGCTTAATCGGTTGGTCTGTGATCACGCTATCGGGTGCGCTTTGAAGTATCTGCTTGCGGATTTGGCGGCGAATACGATGCTAGGACCAACTTTTCCATTGCGCTATAGTTCATCTCTGTTTTCTTGAGCGCTTTACTTACAAAGTACACTGGGGTTTGTACTGAGTTCCTATCCGTGAGTAACACTGCGCCGACCGCTCCATGAGTTGCAGATAAGTACATGATCAACTCTTCCCCTAGTCGGGGTGCTACAAGTGTAGGGAGTGTTGCCAGGTGTTGTTTAAGCTGTGCGAAGGCTTCTTCTGCCTCCGTAGTCCAACGGAAATCTCCCTTTTTCATACACTTCTTGAGTGTTTTGAAGAGAGGTAGAGATTTGTCTGCTGACTTAGATAGTAACCTATTAAGACCGACTAGCTTTCCATTGAGAGATTGGACCTCCTTCAACGTACGTGGTGAAGGAAGTTCGATGACATCCTTTGTCTTTTCTGGGCATGGTTTTATGCCATCAGGCTCTATTAGGTATCGAGAAACATGCCTTCGAGTGCCGAAGGTACATTTTTGGGATTCACTTCATGTTGATCTCTCGTAGAGTTTTGAACGTTTCCTCAATATCGCGCACTAACTCATCTTCAGTATGGATCTTTATGACCAGGTCATCAACATAGACCTCTAGGTTGCGCCCACCGTTTTCGAAAGCATTATCTACTAACCGCTGATAGGTGGCGCCTGCATTCTTCAAGCCAAAGGGCATTTTTGTGTAACAGTAGACGCCTTGGCTTGTGTGAAAGGTCATTTTTTCCTCGTCCTCCTTAGCCATCTGGATTTGATGATATCCTTTGTATGCATCGAGGAAACACTTTAATGGATATCCGCACAAAGACTCTATTTTCCAGTCTATCTCTGGTAATGGGTAGTAGTCTTGTGGACATGCTTTGTTGAGGTCTGTGAAGTCCACGCACATTCGCCAGCTACCGTCGCTCTTTTTGACCATTACTGGGTTAGAAAGCCAGTCATGGTAGTAGACTTCACGCATAATCCCGAATCCACAAGCTTGTGTACTTCTGCCAGAATCGCTTGCGCGCGCTCTGGGGCTTGGCCGCGCTTCTTCTGGCGTATTGGTAAGTATCCTTGTCGGATTTCTCAGCTTATGTTCTGTGATTGAACGTGGTACCCCGGTCATGTGTTTTGGCTCCCAGGCAAAAATGTCTAAGTTCCTTTGTAAGAGTGCACACACAGCTGCTTTGCTGTTGTCCGACAGTGACCCTCCGATGGATATTTCCTGTTCCGGGTATTCAGGGTGAATTGCAACCTTCAGATTTGGAACTTTGGTTGCGCGCTGTTCTGGTATCGGTGCCGTTTCGCATGTAATCGTGTTACATTCTCTATGCGTTACAGTGGCATTGTAAAGAGTAAGAATACCACCTTCCACTGGGAATTTAAGCATTCCGTGCGCTGTAGACGTACTAGCGCGCATAGCGGATATCCCGGTCTTCCGATAATGCCGTTGTATAGCGAGGAGATTTGATCACCATGAATTCCATCCGTATCGCGGAGTGTTCTTCATTTCCAATGCTAACTAGTAGTCGTATTTACCCCATAGGCCATATATTTTCACCCGTAAAACCGTTAGCGCCGTTTGACCGGGCTTAACTGACTGCGTATTTCAGGCCGCGTGCTTGAAGCAATGCTCATACATGATGTCCACCGATGCTCCCCCATCAACGTACATGTGGTGGATGTCGTAACCCCCCGCACTGATCTCAATGGTGAGTGGCTCTATCACTGCGTTGTCCGCAGTTAAGGTGGGGAAAGAGATTTTACTTCCTCGGAAAACTCTGGCTGACCTTCTGTCTAGTGACCCGCTGCCATGATTGTATCATGTAGATGGTGTCGGCCTTGTCCTTGGGTGTCTCCTTCTTGTTTCCACTCTTCTGTCTATCCTTTCCCTCTTTGATATTTTTGACCAAATGGTCCAATCTGCCCTCTTTAACCATTTTGTCAATGAGCTGGCACAGTTGGACACATTCATTAGTAGTGTGGCCATCCATTCCCGGTGCACCGATCCTCTGGAGTGCGCATTTGCGGCGGTCTTGGAAAGTTCGCACCTTCTGTTGCGAGTATTTCCTTAGGAGTCTTGGTCAGCGGGGTGTATCTGTCATTATCTCTTCCGCTCCCCTGATAGCTCCTATTGCGGTTGCTACCCCGGTCGGTGGATTGTCTCCCAGGTTGTTCCTGTGACCGATAGTTCGAGTAGTTTCTTTTGCTATCCGCCGCGGCGGCTTCTCCTTGGACGAAGGACCGAGAGCGTTTCATGAGTTCATCAAAGGTTTCGGGAATCTTGTCGTTCAACCTCTTGATGAGTTCTGGGTTATTTATCCCATTCATGAAACCAGAGATCTTTAGCACTTCAGGGCATGCTTTAACTTGCATGCATTCATCTTTGAAGCGTTCCATGAATGCGCTTGTAGATTCTCCCTGGCGCTGCTTTACCCTGGCGAGTTCGACATGATTTTTAGCGCACTTCTTCCGCCAAGTAAAGTTTAGGCGGAACGCCTTTCTTAATTTCTCAAAGCCATTGATGCTTCTGCGTGGAAGCTTGCTGAACCAGTTCCGCGCGTTTCCCACTAGCGTGGAGTTGAACATGTGGCACCATACAGGTTGTGGCCAGTTTTCAATTGTAGCGGCTGATTCAAAAATTTTGCGGTGATCATCAGGATCACCTGTTCTGTCATAGGTTTTTACGTTGGCAGGCATGCGCCTCCGTTTGTTCTCTGAAAAGTCACTGATGCGTCGAGTGAACGCATCCACCTTTTGACGGCGCCACGGGAGAGATATATCTTCATCCTCCTGGTCATTATATCTATTTCTGGACTTCCAGTGTCCAGTTTCGCTATCCTCGTTGTCCGAGGAATTTCCAGTGGACGAATTTTCTCTCCTTCAGCGCTTGCGCCAACTGTCCTCAGAGTTTGTACTCGAAGGGCTTTCACTTGGGGAATATCGTCGCCCAAGTCTGTCCTGTATTTTGCGGCTACCAAGTCTGGTGTGGACACTGGTACGCCGTCCATCCTCCTCACTTCCTTCCAGATGCTGTGAGTTAGATGTCTCATCATCCTCAACTCTCTTCCCAATTCTGTTAAACACAGGGAGTCGGCGACTGTCTCTACCGCACTTCTCCTTCTGACGGCGCGGTGGTGAGGTTTCGTATTCCGAGTCAAAGCTGAGTCGGGTTTGTAGGCTTCGAATCGACCTCTTTCTAGCTTCCTCTTGCATGAGAGCAGTCAAGGTTTCGTAATTTTGGGATACGAAATCCCTTGGTGTTAATTCCGGTGCGACCCCTTCTAGAGCGAGGGTATTCGCTTCTACCGTTGTGTCCTTGTTTTTATCCGGTGCATCTGGTGCTTTTGTCAGGTCAGTCTCTAGCACCGATTGATGGGGAGTGGTAAAAGTGCGCTGGATCCACTGCGCTAGTGGTGGTTGTAGTGGCCTGGTTGTCCCGGCGGTTCCACGGAGGGAAGACCAAGTCCTGGCCTAATCCCTTGTTTTTGACAGTACTGGTTGTCCCAGGAGTCTGCTTGGAAACTGAGCCGGTGTGCGGCTTCTTTCCGGTAAGATCCGTTTGCGATCGCTGATTTCCATGCTTCGTCATTCTAGTCTTAGTTCTTAGTGAATTGTCCCACGGATGGCGCCACTTGTTGATACAAAAGTTGGGCGTTCCTTGTTCGGGGCTCCGGCTCTCGTACCAATTACTGATTGTTGCTTGAGACCTGCGCACTAAGAAGACAGAAAACACCGTTAGGCTTACCGTGGGATTGTCTCCCACGATTATCCTCCGGCGTGAGAGTAAGTAATCGATTTAGGGTTAAAGGAGAGTTAGGGTTTTTGTAGGTCGTACCTTTAACGAGGGATGGGATTCCCTTTATATACGCACGGAATCCTTGTTGGTTCCGTGTTCCTCAACCTTCGGCGTATCCCGCCTAAGTCGGTTGGGGAATGATTATCTCCATAATTAGGAGATATCCAATATCTATTCCGTAAATAGCTTTGGGCTTGGGCTTTCTTGAGCCCAAACACTTATTGGCATTAGCCCAGTCCGTGCTGGGCTTGTGAGTTTTGGACTTTAGTCGGGTTCGTGACCCGAATCTAGACTATACGTCATCAGTTATGTTGGTGAGGGCAAAACCGTCTTTCACTGTAGCGTACTAAATAAAACCGTTGTACAGTGTATGTAGCTAGTATATGTGTGTAACAAGGTTTGGTCTACATTTATCACCCATCCCTAAACTATCCTTCAAAACCCGTCTTCTTCAAAACGATAATTGTTTGAAGATGGTACATTGCTGGTGTGGTAAGCAAGCTATTATTTGCACTTCGTGGACCTCTACCAACCCAGAGCATCAATTCTTTGGTTGTCCTGTTCAAGTAAGTGCGTCTTAATATTTCTTGTGTAAGTTTGTAACAATGGTGGTTGTTTAATGACTTGTCATAATCATCAATAGGGGTCTTCTTGTCGGTGGATAAGATGGTATGATCCTGAAATCTGTGCTCGTTCAAGAATGATCATACCAGGACTTTTGAGGGGGAGAAATGAGCTTGAGGCAAGATTAGTAGCTGCTCAAGGTGATGTGTGGAAGTGGAAGATTTACCTGGTGCTAAGTTGGATGTTGTTCTTAATTGTTTATGCATTGGGATAACTTTTTAACCTTTTATGTAATGAGGCTACTTGGTTAATGTTCTGTATCTTGAATTGTAGTAACGTTGTTATGAAGTATTCAACTTTGTTTGTTTCTGATTTTCTATGCCTTATGGGTATGCAGATGGTTAGCAATTTGTTTAGGGTTGACTTTTAAATGTCAACATTCTTATGAGGTTCTATTTAGCTTTGGTTACTTTTGATGCAAATTATTCACACATCAAGCTTAGTCAATCTAAAAAAATACACAATAATGACATGGTTCCATAGTTAATGCAAATGGATATAATTCCAACTGCATAAAATTGCATACTTTTCAAATCATGAGAGCTACAGTTAGACACACAAACACATATGTTTTTAGAGTACATAACTTGTCCATCGGAAATAACATAGATGAAACATCGTCTAGATAATTAGCATAACAGATTTGACCTATGGTGAGGCCATCATTCTTTCCAGTGCAGCCTGATGCCTAGTCATTCTTCATGTAGCAGGCTGGGTTGAAGCAGAAAGTGCTTGAACATCAGTTGACTGCATCTGAGAATCAGACTGGGATTGATCATGTTGCTGGGATTGACACTGGGCTTGCTCATGCATGCTGGGATCGGTAATTGCTTAAGCTTGATATTGCTGGGATTGTGACAGGGATGCATCATGTATGATGGGATCTTCAATTGCTGGCTCTTGATTTTTAGATTGACCACCACTTCCTTGAACTGCACTAACTTGGCTTTCAACAACAACACCTGTACCTTCAGCTTCTTTATCTGCTGCTACCTTTTTACCTTTAGGATGTTTCTTTTTTCCTGCAGCTTTAGTAGGCACCCGTTTGACATTTCCCTTATTGGCAGTTCCACTACTTGCAGCTCCAGCATACCCTAGGCATGTTACCTTGTTGTGTCCAGCAATGCCACAAATACTACACCTGACACTCTTCCAAGCCCTTGACAGCTTACCATCCTTCACAATCTCTTCACTTTCAGGAGCTATCCTAACTCTTTTTCTACCTCTTGCGGTAGGCGGGTTTGTTTCGGATTTCGGTGGAACAATTGTTGTTGGCATAGTTGATTTTTCCCAATGTACACTGCTAGTTATAGGCTGGACATGGTGTTTGTAGGTAGCCTCCCAAGTGAGAAGATAGTAACAAGGATGAGCCCATGTTTCTACAGCTCCGACTTGTTGGCCATTTAAAGCCATATTCCAATTGGTAGCAACAGCATGTTTACATGGTAAACTTGTTATCTCCCACCTTCTGCAAGTACAAGTCTTGTGTACAACATTAACCACACATTGGTCACCCCATGGTCCACTAACCTGAAACTTAGATCCCCCATTCCATAACACATTATACTTAACAGCCTCTTTCTTAATAGCCTCTAGCACGTGTTGTGCAGTTGGTGTTAGTGGCCCATCACTTTTCTCAATCACCATAAGAACATGCATTATCCTCTTCATACAGTATTCCCTGATGTATTCTAAGGCTGTAATAATTGGTTTGCTTAACCCCTCTTT
>OU343221.1:33884433-33948546 GCA_910596185.1 Chrysanthemum makinoi | reverse complement strand
AATTGTAGAAAACTAGAAGGGGTTGAATAGTTTACCAATTAAAACTTTGTTTTGAAACTTATTGTAAAGATCAATTGATATTGATCTTAGATATGTTAATGAAATATGCAAGCAATATGTAAGAAGTAAATAAGGAAAGAAATGATCAAACCACAACAAGTTGTTTATAGTGGTTCGGTCTACAAGGACTCTTTTTCCTTGCCCTACTCCACTCCTCGAGTCTCACACTCGCGAGTTTAACTTCACTAGTCAACAAGCTCCTTTCACCGGCGGAGAAAACCTTTACACTTCGCTTACACTATTTCGACACTAAGCTAGATGTCGAGTTCTTTCCAAGGGTACAACCACTCCCACACACAACGTATTTTGAGGACTAAAATACTAACCACTCACACTCACAAGATTATGATGGTTTAATACAACAATGAAGTATGAATCAACACAAGATCATACAACACTAAACAAACAAGACTTCCAACTTCTCGTTTGAAGCTTGAATGTGACTTGATCTTCTTTGCTACAAAAGAGATCACTAATATGATATGAAACTGAGTTAGAAAGGTTATAGAGAAGATATGTATGAGAGTATGTTAGAAAGGGATGAAAAACTACTTGGCTTGGCATTGCTATTTATAGCCAAAATGTACAGGAGCGTCCACGGACGCGGAACCCTTAAAAGGGTTCCGGGTGTACAATTTGGTACCGCCGGTTGACATCAAGATATCAAATCTTTGCTAAAGTCAACTCTATCTAAGTGAGATTGTGCAAGATATGAAGAGTACAAATCCACACAAAATATCTAATGAAATCTTCCAATGATTTCCATGATGCATCACATGATGTCATATGTTGTATTTCTATTTTTAGAAATATGCAAGTACTTAAGTAGTGTTTGGTTTTAAGAACCTAACACATTCTAAAACTACTATCATACATAATGATTAGAGTCATATCAAGATGTTACTAATCATAAATGTAAATGCTTGAATGATGAATATATTGTTTGAAAAAGCTTGTTTTAATATCTATTAAACTTGACAAGCTTTAAGCTTTTATACAAATTAAATTTACTTTTGTCGTTAACAAAACTTAGGTAAAGATCAAAAATATAAATAACGTTTAATGACGATATTTGTATTAACAATCTCCCCCTTTTGTTGAGGACAAAATATAAATTTTATTTTTATAAAAGATACAAAGTTTGTGCAAGAGTTATAAAAATATTAGTTTTAGAACTTGAAAAGAGAATGATAATGCAAGTGTATGATGTTTGACTATTTATGAAAGTCAAAGTATTCACTAGTTGATGCATGATGTTGACTTTTTAAGAAAGTCAAAGTATCAGATTGACTTTTAAGAAAAGTCAAAATATAATCAAGTTCTATATTTTCTCCCCTTTTGTCTCAACAAAAGAAGAGGCGTCTTGAATGTAATGAGCCGAGCCATTATCTCCCCTTGATCAAAGCTCCCCCTAAATTGGGTGCTTAATGGGAAGATACATGGATTGTGAAAGTAAAAGCTACAAAAAAATGTTAGTAATAATGATCATTCACAAGCATTTCCAAACACTATGTAAAAGCACCAACACTATAATAAAAACACCATTCATTAGTTAAAATTTTCATGAATAAAGATCATGAAATGGGAACACAATGATGTGTTTTAGTACAAGAAGAAAAGAAAAGAAAATAATCCTAAGAAGAGAAAACTAGAAATGCTAAACTATGAACATCCTAATTTGATGGTGGATGAGAAAGAGCGTTGAGAAGCTCAAGGATATGATTGAGGATGAACCTCATTTCTTCTTGAAAGTCAAGGACCATAACCCGGGTCCTATCAACGGTTTGGGGCGTTTGCTCACAAGTTGAGCAACCATGCCTAGGGGGTAGTATGTTTGGGGAGGTTGTGGTGGTGGAATGGTAGATGTGTTGGTGTTGGTGGAAATGTTTGGGGTGGTCATGATGGAAGCAAGCAAAGCACTTTGCATTTGCATTGTCTCACTCAAGTGAGAGTCCACCATGCCTTTGAATTGGTGGAGGTTGTGGAGTTTCGTTTGAATCTCCTCTCTAGTGGGATTGGCATCCCACATACACTCCTCAATGTCCTCAAGATGAAGGGACATTGATGTGGGGAGTGAATGATCCCCATACAAAGGACCATGAATGTCTTTGTGAATGGGGTGGAAGAGAAGAGGTTTAGGCCCTAATGGTGCGTTTGGGTCAAGGATGACCGAGGTGACTCATGAGCCATCCGCTCAATTGAGCCAAATGATGGCAATGGTGGTGGATGATTCGGCCTAGGAGGCAAGTCATCCAAGTCCTCCAAGAAAGGATTTGGTGAAGTTGGTGGA
Source organism: Chrysanthemum makinoi (assembly GCA_910596185.1). Taxonomy (NCBI): domain Eukaryota; kingdom Viridiplantae; phylum Streptophyta; class Magnoliopsida; order Asterales; family Asteraceae; genus Chrysanthemum; species Chrysanthemum makinoi. The sequence goes on along the minus strand of OU343221.1, from coordinate 33,946,196 downwards.
GTGGAAAATAACTCCATAGGAATGAGAGTTGGAGACCTTGGTGAAGGTGGTGAGGGTGTTTTGGATGTTTGGATGGGTGGCGGTGGAGGTGAAGTTGGTGTTTTTGTTGGTGGTGGAGTGGTGATCACAATGTGTGATTGAGTAGGTGTGGCTAAGGTAAGGTTTGTATCATCTCGGATGGGAGATGAGATTGTGAGTGGAGAAGACTCGGATGAGGAGCTAAGGTTAACGAAGCAACAAGGCCTCACACTAATTCTAGCGGTCTTCTTGCAAGGTTTTGGAGATGATAGTAAGAATGAAGAAGGTGTGAGGATGATCATGGTAAAACCTCTCAATTTATAGAAGTGAAAAATCATGGAGAAATGTGTTTGATTTGATGTTAAGCCATTGAAGAGATGAGGTTCCTAATGATTTGGAAGTGGGTTGAATGCTAGTCATATCACCCAAGTCAAGCCATTCAAGAGAGATGGAGTGAAGAAGAAAAGATTTGCAATAAATGTGTTCTAGTGAGTGGAATTTCCTAATATTCAGATCACCCACGGGTTTGAAGGTACCAAAAATTTGGTTCCTTCCTTTATGCAAAAGGGCTCCTTGGGTGGATTTTTCAAATTTTGAATTTTGGTGGGAAATGGATTTCTTATATTCCTAAGTGAATTATACTAGTTCTAATAAGAGTATAAGCAATTTAGGATTGATTTATAAGCATTGGATGGTAATTTGGAATCACGAAATAGTCGAAATTGAGAAAGTTACCTGAAGGATCCACGGCACCAAAAATTACACGGCCGGAACCCTAAAAAGGGTGCCGTCTGGTCGCCTGTCACTGCAGGCGGTACCAATTTACATAAGGGACGGTACCAAATTTATGGTGCCGTCGATCCGTGAAGTCTTGAAAAATGGACAGAGTTCGTTTTTAGGTGTCGGGACTTTTCGAAACCTGAAATTCTTCTCAAAACATGTTATACTAAACATTTGTAGTTAGGAAAAGCAGATAACATATATATAAACATAGTGGAGCATGTATTTTGAGCAAGGCTTTTTGATTTTCACATTATAGTGAAAATGGGTAAAATTTGATTGCATACTTGCGCTATCCCCCTGCATGAAATTGTTAGCATTCACCATTGTTTCAGGTTATATTAATGATAATGCATTGTTCCAAAACGCTCCTTAAAAGTACCCTTATTTGTCCAACTTCTTGTAAATTTTTTTCATCATCCTACCACGGCACTTGAACATTCCCTTAGTTTGCTTGAACTCCGCTGATTCATTCTCTATTTCGGGAAGAGACGGATAATACTCATGAGGTGGAAGACGAGAGCTTGGAAGACCATCCTCGGAGCTATTTGATGATGATGATGATGGAGTTGGAGGTTTTGCTCTCTTGCCTTTTGTCTTAGCAACTCGTGCATCACACAAAGGTACAAAGATGTGAGGGATGAGCTCATAGTGAAGGTGCATCCCTTTTGGTGTTGGTGGAATTGGTGCAAAGTTTCTATAGAGACGGGTGAGGAGCATCCCGTATGGAAGAGCAACCGATCCTTGAGTTGGAATATCAATCATTCTCCTAGCTATGTAGTAGGCTAAATTGAATGGTTGACGGGTGGACAAGTTGTAGAGCATATGACAAAGGCAAGCGTTAATGTGATCCCTATTTCCTATGGTGCTAATGGCGTTGGCTCTAAGTAGCTCCTCCCATTTCTTAAATTCGGGCTTAAGTTCATTTAGCTCCATTCCATATGGATCTCGGTTTACTTCTTTTCCCTTTCGGGTAACTCGGGTTGTATCACCTTTTGGATTAAAAGGTGTTCACGGATGACATCCTTGTCGGCCAAACGGGTTTGGTAGGGTAGAAAGCGGTCATTGATAGCATCAAGAGCGGTGAGTGACCATTTATCCGAGTAGAGACAAGTTCCTCGGTTGGGAATTCCTAGCACTTGAGCAAAGTTGGCTAAGGTGATGGTGTAGTCGTTTTGATTGATTCTAAACCTAAGACAAAATTCATCATCGTCTTCATCACTAAAGCCGGTCACACTAGCATAGAATTCTAACACAAACCTAGGACAAATTGGTTCATCGATGTCAAGAAGACAATCGAATTGAATGGCGGCTAGTTCTTCATGGATATTGGTGTTTTCAAGGAAGGATGAGTGAATGGTTCTACCCTCATGGAAATACCTTGATTCTAGACCCCTAAATATTTCTACTTGTTCCTTGGTAAGTCCTTTGGTTTTGTGGTGTTTGGGAATGTAGTTAAGGGTGTCTTTGTGATCATAGAATCTTGCGGCTACCATGGTTATTCCTAAGGACAAGAGTTAATATGTTAAAAATGAGAATAAGTTTTAACGTTTTTGGTTCTAGTGTGTGCCTATATGAAAACAATTTGGAGTTGCGGTTATCTCGACTCATTTTATGCACAAAATGGTTTTAGAGGGGTGTTTGGCAAATACCATGAGATAACCCAAATGCTCCTAATTCAATGTGGCTTCATTTGAATATACTCGGGAATGCATATTAGTTATGCAATACCTTTAGTATTCAAGAGCATGCAAGTGATGAAAATTTAACGTTTCTATTTGTATTAGCAAAAAAAATTGTTTTCCTATAAGTGAGAAGCTTTTCAAAACTTTTGACATGGGGTGTTTGGTTGTTTGAATAGGCCTTATATTCATTATCTATCAATTAGTGGGAAGCATGATTTGTTTATGCAATATGATAATGTAGTACCTAATTTTAATGACTAGTCATGCAATTTGCCAATTGAATTCATATTTGGTATAAAAGCATACATAAAACCCCATGTAATGATTTGTGATAGTTTTGTGTATAAATAAGAATCCTAGACTCAGAATTAAGAGATGAAATGTAGTTAGGATACTTACAATGATGTTATCTCTAGTGATTAGTGAGTGGAAGATGACAATAATGAGCTTGGTTTAAGTTTTACACGTTTTGGTAAAGTGGGTTTTGAGGAAGAGGATGATTTGTATATAGCGGTTTTGCTTCTGTAGACACCACGGACGAGCGGCACCAAAAATTTGGTTCCGTCTTTGTTGTCGTTTGGTGCCGTGGCTACTGAGCGGTACAAGACAAAATTGTTTTGTTTTGACTATTCTAATGTTTTGGGCTATGTTTATCCTACATGTTTGGTTCCATTAACCCTAAACCAAGTCTAAGAAGATTAAAAGGTTCTCGTTTAAGAGGCTTAGTTAAGATGTTGGCAATGTTGTCTTCGGAGGATACTTTCTCGATTGAAATGTTTCCTTTTTGAACATTGTCGGGAAGAAAGTGATGGCGGATTTCAATATGCTTTGTACGAGCATGTTGAACGGGATTCTTTTTGAGATCGATGGCTCCTTTGTTGTCGCAAAGTATCACAATGTCGTTGAGATGAATTCCGTAATCTACGAGATCTTGCTTCATCCAAAGATCTTGTTGACATGCTTTTCGGTGAGGCGTACTCGGCTTCAGTAGTTGAGATGGCCAAGGCCGTTTGCTTCTTTGCAAACCATGAGGTGAGACAATGTCCAACAAAAGTGCAAATACCACTTGTACTTTTCTATCGACATAGTCACCGGCATGATTCGAGTCGGCATACACTATGGTTTCTACACCCGTTCCTTTGGGATACCATAATCCTAAACACGTTGTTCCCTTAATGTATCTAAAAATCCTTTTAAGGCTTCTAAGTGTGATGCCTTTGGGTTTTCTTGAAAGCGAGCACATAGACAAACACTAAACATAATGTCGGGTCTACTAGCCGTAAGATAGAGTAGGCTACCAATCATTCCTCTATATTTAGTGTTATCTACGGATTCACCTTCCTCATCCTTGGTTAGTTTAGTGTCCGAGGACATGGGTGTCTTAGTTGGTTTGGAATCTTCAAGACCAAATTTCCTAAGCATGTCTTTTATATATTTAGATTGGTTAAAAATATGCCATCTTCTAGTTGTTTTATTTGAAGTCCTAGAAAGAAATTTAACTCACCCATCATACTCATTTCAAACTCGTCGTGCATGATTTTAGAGAAATCATCACATAATTCTTGACAAGTTGATCCGAATATAATGTCATCAACGTATATTTGAACAATGATAATATGTGATTCCTTTTTCTTGGTAAAAGAGTATTATCTACTAATCCCATAGTATATTTGTTATCAATAAGAAAAGTCTTAAGTCGGTCGTACCAAGCTTTTGGTGCTTGCTTAAGACCATACAATGCTTTCTTGAGTTTGAAGACATGATGTGGTTTCTCAAAGTCGGTGAAACCGGGAGGTTGAGCAACATACACTTCTTCGTTAATAAACCCATTAAGAAAAGCACTTTTAACATCCATTTGAAATAATTTAAAATCATAGGCACATGCATAAGCAAGCAATATTCTAATAGACTCAAGCCTAGCTACCGGTGCATAAGTTTCATCATAATCAATCCCTCTTGTTGATTATAACCTTGCGCTACAAGCCTAGCTTTGTTTCTAGATACTATCCCATTTTCATCCATTTTATTTTGAAAAACCCATTTTGTTCCAATTATAGTTTGATCTTTAGGTTTTGGAACTAATTTCCAAACATCATTTCTAACGAATTGGTTTAATTCTTCTTGCATGGCAATAACCCATGATTCATCTTTTATTGCTTCATTTATGGTTTTCGGTTCAATGGTGGATACAAAACAAAAATAATTACTTTGATTTTGGGCTTGTGACCTTAAGGTTCTTTGATTAAGTTGTCCTATGACTTTTTCTAAAGGATGACTTTTAGATTCTTTGATGTTGACAATTTCTTTATTTAATGGTTTATCTTCCTTGTTATTATTAATTATTTCTTGACCTTCTATCATTTGACTTTCAACTAAGTCATCATCTACCAAAGGTGATGTCTTAGAGGGAGGTGGACTTTCGTCGAATGTTATGTTCAACGATTCCTCGACTATCATTGTTTCTTTGTTTAGGACAATGTAAGCTTTACTAGTTTGAGAGTAACCAAGAAATACACCTTCATAAGACTTTGGGTCAAACTTGGTGAGATAATCCTTAGTATTAAGAATAAAGCATTTACAACCAAAGACTCTAAAATATCCTAACGTTGGCTTTTACCTTTATAGAGTTCATATGGTGTTTTGTTTAAGAAAGGACGTATTAAGACTCTATTCAAAATATATGTAGAAGTGTCAACGGCGTTACACCAAAACTTTTGAGGAATGTTTTGTTCATTAAGCATTGTTCTACTCATTTCTTGAATTGTTCTATTTTTACGTTCTACTACTCCATTAGATTGAGGTGTTCGTGGGGCGGAAAAGTTATGTGTTATACCATTTGTATCACAAAAGTTTCCAAATTGAGTTTCGTTGTCAAATTCACGACCATGATCCGTTCGGATCGACACAATTTTGACACCTAGAAGATTTTGAATTTTCTTGCTAAGTATTTCAAATTTATCAAAAGCTTCATTTTGGTTTTCAAAAACAACGTCCAAGTAAACCTTGAGTAATCATCTACTATGACCAAAGTGTATAAGTTGCCTCCATAGCTTCTTATAGCGGATGGTCCAAACAAGTCCATATGTAATAATTCTAGACACTTAGATGTGGACACCATATTTTTAGATTTGTGACTACTATGTGTTTGTTTACCAATTTTGCAAGCGTCGCAAAAGTGTTGGTCATATTTAAGTTTTGGTAAATTCCTAACCAATTCTTTTGAAGATAGGTTTTGTATAAGTCTCATATTAGCGTGACCTAAGCGTCTATGCCAAAGAGATGAGCTATCGTCTAATGTTGTTAGGCAAAGTTTGTCATTATATGTTTTATCTATTTTCATGACGTATATGTTATTTTTCCTAACTCCTTTAGCTATGGTGATACCATCTTTTAGTATTTTACTACCATTTTCATCAAATAGTACTTTATACTTTTTATCACATAGTTGGCTAATACTAAGTAGATTAAATCCTAACCTATCCACATGAGCAACATTTTCAATAGTTAGGGAGTTATGAGCGATCGTACCTTTGCCAATAATTTTGCTTTTGAGATTGCTACCAAAGGTGACATTACCTCCGTCATACTCTTGGTATGATGAGAAGAGACTTTGTTGCCCGTCATGTGTCGTGAGCAACCACTATCTTTTATCCATTCATCGGGTTCCAATCCAACTTTCAAGCATACCTAAGAAGCAAATAACTCAAGCATTTGGTCCCCAATATCTCATGGGTCCATTTGGGTTACACATACCATTTATTTGATTCATGTATGGAAACGATGGGTAAGAGTTCCATGGCATGTAATCTGGAGTTTGATATGGTCTAGGAAAGTTTTGATTCCAACCATTGTGTTGGTAGTTGGGTTGTGCGTTGTGGTTGCTCTTAGGAAAGAGGCGTTTGGCAAAAGGAGTTTTATATCGTTGTTGAGTAGTTTTTGATCTAAATTAATTATTGACAAGTCCTACTCACGAGTAACAGGTGGTTTTAGTTTAATACTATTATTGGTTTTCTTTGTTATTTTAACAAATTCAGATGCGGTCGTATTGCGAACATTACGTTCTGCGAAGTACCCACGGCACCATTTTGCACAACGGACGGAACCCTTATTTTGGTTCCGTCGGTCGTGCTTTATCTTGCAGCAATTTTGACAGAATGTTCGTCCTTTTCGGCCGTTTTATTTTGACTCTTTGGAATTAATACTTCATTAAAACCTAGCCCATTCATGTCTCCCGGTGTTTTATGAATTTTAACTATTTCATCGGCAAGAGCGATGTTCTTGTTAAACCTTTTAAATTTAGAATTGTTTTCGATTAAAACATCTTGTGTGAGCTTTAGTTTTTCTATTTCAAGTTTAAGCTCTTGACATGATTTACAATCATCGTCATTTGCTTTTCCTTTTTCTAGTCGTTTTGCTTTTTCTTTTAACTCATAAACTTCATTTTCCAAAAATTCCTTTTGGGTTTTTTAAAATTTATTTTTAGTTATGATTTTTAGACTTAGCTCACACAATTGATTATATTGTTTTTGCAAAGTGTCATCATCAATAGAAGAATAAGAAGAGTCGGAAAGTACCTCATTTGACTCATGTGCCATTAGAGCGATCTCTTCCTTGCTTGATTCTTCATCGTCTTCACTATCACTCCAAGCACCACTTACAAAAGCTCGTTGAGTTTTGCTTTTAGGGAGCTTGGGACATTCTCTATGAGGTGACTTGCATCACCACATCTAAAACATTTTCTTTCACCTTTACCCTTCTTGTCATCCCGATCTTTTCTGAATGGCTTCTTTTCTTCTCGAGGTTGTCTTACGAACTTTCCTCTTCTTCTAAAGAACTTCTTAAAATCTCTAACGGCCATGGCATATTCCTCATCTTCACTACCGGAGCAAGATTCGTCATCATCACTTGATTCGCTTTTGCTTTTAGAGCAACGGATTTGATCTTCTCCCTTTTCCTTTGATGATCTCGAATCTTTCTCCATCACCATTTCGTGTACTTTGAGGTTACCGATCAACTCGTCTAGTGACATTATTGAGAGATCTTTTGATTCCTCAATGGCGGTCACTTTAGCTCTCCATTTGGGATGGAGTGCTCTAAGAAATTTCCCGACAAAGTTCTTACTACGAAAAGATTCATCAAGTGCTTTAAGTGATGTAATAATAGTGTTAAAGCGAGCAAAGCCACATTCAATGGTTTCATCTTAGGGAATAACAAATTGTTCATATTGTTGAACAAGAAGATCAATTTTGTTATCCTTGACTTGTGAATTACCTTGATGTGTAACAATTAAAGATTCCCAAATATCTTTGGCGGTTTCACACATAAAAATTCTTTCATATTCTTTTCTAGGTAAAGCATTATAAAGCATCATTTTAGCTTCATTATTTTTAGCAACTAGTTTCTTTTGTTCATCAACGGAAATATCCTTTGTTGTAGAACTAAAATCCCTTTAACAATAATAAACCAAAGATCTATATCTTTTGATTTTACATATGTTTCAAAACGGTTTTCCAATAGATAAATCCATTGGTTTCAAAGAGTGGTGGTCTTTGCATAGATTGCCCTTCTTTAAAGTTTTCAGAATCCATGGATCGTTTCAAGTTTATAAAATACAAGTTATTTTAGAAATTCTTGAGCAACGAGGCTCTGGTACCAATTGTAGAAAACTAGAAGGGGGTTGAATAGTTTACCAATTAAAAACTTTGTTTTGAAACTTATTGTAAGATCAATTGATATTGATCTTAGATATGTTAATGAAATATGCAAGCAATATGTAAGAAGTAAATAAGGAAAGAAATGATCAAACCACAACAAGTTGTTTATAGTGGTTCGGTCTACAAGGACTCTTTTTCCTTGCCCTACTCCACTCCTCGAGTCTCACACTCGAGAGTTTAACTTCACGTACTAGTCAACAAGCTCCTTTCACCGGCGGAGAAAACCTTTACACTTAAACACACTATTTCCGACACTAAGCTAGATGTCGAGTTCTTTCCAAGGGTACAACCACTCCCACACACAATGTATTTTGAGGACTAAAATACTAACCACTCACACTCACAAGATTATGATGGTTTAATACAACAATGAAGTATGAATCAACACAAGATCATACAACACTAAACAAACAAGACTTCCAACTTCTCGTTTGAAGCTTGAATGTGACTTGATCTTCTTTGCTACAATTGATCACTAATATGATATGAAACTGAGTTAGAAAGGTTAGAGAGAAGATATGTATGAGAGTATGTTAGAAAGGGATGAAAAACTACTTGGCTTGGCATTGCTATGTATAGCCAAAATGGACGAGGCGTCCACGGACCGCGGAACCCTTAAAAGGGTTCCGCCCGTGTACCAATTTGGTACCGCCGGTCGGACAGTCAAGATATCAAATCTTTGCTAAAGTCAACTCTATCTAAGTGAGATTGTGCAAGATATGAAGAGTACAAATCCACACAAAATATCTAATGAAATCTTCCAATGATTTCCATGATGCATCACATGATGTCATATGTTGTATTTCTATTTTTAGAAATATGCAAGTACTTAAGTAGTGTTTGGTTTTAAGAACCTAACACATTCTAAAAACTACTATCATACATAATGATTAGAGTTATATCAAGATGTTACTAATCATAAATGTAAATGCTTGAATGATGAATATATTGTTTGAAAAAGCTTGTTTTAATATCTATTAAACTTGACAAGCTTTAAGCTTTTATACAAATTAAATTTACTTTTGTGGTTAACAAAACTTAGGTAAAGATCAAAAATATAAATAACGTTTAATGACGATATTTGTATTAACATACTCTTTTTGAACTACTTTGAGGTGAGAATAAATGCTCAATTGTTTTCTTATGGACACAAGTACTTAAAACAGTTACGTATTGTCTAAGTTACCCATCATACCACTAAGTCCCCATTGTCATGAAACATTAGTTACGTAGTAAGCACGAATATTGTGAATAGATCTATTGGGGTTGACACCTCCGCCCGGGTTTGTAGCGCTTACTTGACTGGATTGTCAAACATGCGCATTTCATTTGAGGAAATCTAGGTGTTCTCGGTATGAAACACCTATCGGGGCAACAAACATAACTTTAAGGCTTCGGTATCATGAGCTTAGTACAATAATAATACTTTCCTTGATATTGTATGTGTTACAATAGTCACTAAAATCTTGCAGTCTATGCTACCGTTTATTTAACGTTAAACATATGAACTCACCAACTATATGTTGACCCATCTTAGCATGTTATTCTCAGGTCCTTAGTTTCACTATCACGGATAGACTTGGAGCATCCCGTTAGAGTCACATTTTGCGGTCTCATCATGTCGAATATTTCTTGCATTACTTTTAGCGTTTGGTTATGAACTAAAATATTCTTTTATTTATGATGTGAACTCTTGAACTTTGCCCTTTTTTAAAACTTTATTGGTATAATTAAACGTGTATTTTCAAACGACTCATATAAAGGTCGTTCAATATAACTTATGACTTTGCTCCATGAAAGTCATGCCCCGTTATCTTTCGATGCGATTTGGGGGTGTGACAATACCTTACCAAAATTATACAACGCAAACCTAATAAAGTCTAACGGTGCGAGAACTTAACTAACGGGGATTAAAAGTAAGAAAAAATATACATTATCTTCTTTTTAGTATGAGCACCTGCAAAACAAACACACAGTTACATTATTAAAAAAACAAAAACACGAAACATAGACACATAACCAGACACCCACATATATAAACAACAAAAAAGAATTAAAAAATATTAAGAAAATAGCGGATCGCTTAGCCACGCGTTGATCATCTGATAGGTAGACAAGTATGACATGTGTCATTCCCTTCTTGGCTCGTATGGTTCGTACATAACATGCTTACTCCATATTTTGGTCATGTTTGTTCTATGGTCATGCGTCAAGTGTCGTATCATAACCGTTGGCTGTAAGTGAGTTGAAAGTTGTCTACGCGTGTGTTTTATTGAATTGTGCCTATATCAAGTGTTGATAACGGGTATTGTCTGGGCGTGTGCTTTGTGGGCCTAGGCCACTAATATCTACACGCTATCGGTATATACATTTCTAAACTACTAAAACGTTCAAATATAACATGTATCCACCTTTTAAAAAAATTAACTTCCTTTAGGGAGTGCTTAGGACGGTCGAATAGTGTAACTAGATCATTGTAAATCACAACTTTCGTTTGTTACGTCATCCCCATTCCCCTATCTAATCCACCCATTTTACTTTCTTTACTCCAGCCAATATGGCTCAGATTGAGATTTATGTAAGTGGTAACTTTTAACTTAGCCCACTTTGCTTGTTTTAAAATGTTATTCAGCCCAAATACTATGAAGACCACGCAAAAGTTGTCTAAATGACCCACCATATTAGTGGTGGTTTGATAGCTAGAGTAAAGCTATCAGCCTATAGCCCTTGGAAAACCTCATGATTTGATACGTTATCATTTATTATAAAGAATCTTAAACGTATAATTGTGATTATTAACTTTGACATGCCATGTTAAGTTGACTACATATATGAAGGTTCAATATTGTTTAATATGCATCATGTTTGTTTAAAGTAAAGCAACCTATCCAAACTCCAAAAAGGTATATATAATTCAATAAGTAATGCTTAAATACCATTTATTATTAATATTCATACATTAAACATCACTTTTTAATAAGGTACTATCAACACGGCCATATATGTATGGATAACTACAAGTTAAGCCCATATGCTCATGTCTATGTAAAAAGGTACAAAACTTGAAACCTTGATCTTCATCTTCTAGTCCACGCGGAATTTTACGAATACTTCTCCATGGTCTAGACCATTCTTCAAAGCTCGCAATTCTTCCTTTGTTAATTGAATTTGATGAGGATCAGACATCACTTCATTTACTTGTGTGGTTTCGGAGATCTGAAAAGGTGCTAGTATAAACGACATTAAGAAGGTGATTCTTAAGGTCGTTTGTACTTAAGGTATACGTACCTATATCTGGGTACACTTTAATGTAATGGTTTTTCTCGAATCCAACTCTAAGTCTAGCTACTCCTTTAAGTGATATGCTATTGTTCGTCATCATAAATTTGATTGATAGATATTCTATACCGGTATTTTTTAGGTGTATGTCATTAATATATAATATCATTCCCAGTATATAAAAGTAAATAAAGATACAAGCTAAGACGGCTGAGATTATTAAGATATTCTTAATACATGTGTTCTTTTCTCGTGCACGGTCACTAATAATCCTTTGAAAATCTGCGTCATTTTGTGGGATGTTGTTAGGGAGAGAAACAAAACCGAAGAAACGAACCAAAAACTATAAAACCAAAACTAATGCGAAAAAAAATAAAAAATAAACCCGAACCAATTCTATACCAATGGTGCGTTTTTAATTTTTATATACATGTTATGTAATCTTATTATTAGTTAATAAAATATTCAACTTACTTTCTAGGATAACTTTATTTAGGTTGTGGCCGTTCAAAAAATATCCGTATTTGGATATCTGAAAATTTGATCATAGTAACTAAAAAGTTGGGTTTTATAAAATGTTAGTTTTGAAACTCATATAAAAGTTTTTCAAAAATTATAGATATTTGGATATATAAAACTGTTATCCGAAATCTCGGATATCCGAATTGAAAAAATTTATCTAAATTAATTGGTCTAATATAAAACCATCACCGCAAATTTTGGATATCCCAATTTGTGATATAATTATTAATTAGTAATTGAGAAGTCCTTCAATTTAGTTAAATTAACAAAAAAATATTGTCGAAAATTTCACATTTAATGTTTTCGCTTTAGGCCTAAAAAACCATGAGACGACTTTGATATCATCATAATCGTATCTACTATTTACCTCTTCAAAAAGTCTTCATATTTTAGATAACTTTGTCTAAATTAATACGGTAACTGTTTGCAAAAGTGATTTCAAACTTTTAGAAAAGCTGGACCTACAATGAAAAAACAAAAAAAAAAAAACCAAAAACCGAAAAAAGAAAATAAATATGAAGTTTTGGTGTGGGGTTTGATTTTAAAATACTTAATACCGAACTTTTGGTTTGAGATTTTGTTTTAGCCAAAAATTGCTTCAAAACGCGTCATGCTAAACCCTAAATATTATGTACTCATTGTACCATAAAAAATAGAAATATTATAAATTATATTAAAAATCCGCGTGTATGAGTTGCCTCGAGAAAAAATCTCAGGCATCATTTTAGTTTAACAGATAGTTTCTAATAATTCTATTGTTACAAGAGAATTATAGATATTAATTTTTCATAAAACCTTTTATAACTTAGTTGCTTTAGTAAATTTTATTTAACCTCACATATTGATTCTTAAACTATTTATCATTAAGAAAAAACATTCAACCACTATTTTAATTAAATTTATACTTCTTAATAACAATTTTTCACGAAAGAAAAGAGAAGGAAAAAAATCATAGAGGTACTTACGTTGTCATCGCGTACTGATTTCGGTGGGCATATCATCAAGATAACTTTTTGCACAAACCACCAGCAGTAAGTTATTAGAGTATCGAATTTCATTTTCTTGAAATAGTGTGCGAACCTGTGAGAGAAATTAGAGTTCAATCATTGTTATCAAATTTAAAATAATTATTGATCGAAGTTCTAGTACTTGTGTATATATTACTACTGGGGCATGTTAACTTTTAGAGATACATAAAGGGTGATGGGGTTCTTACACCATCATTTGACCAGTTTCTTTATATGATCTATCATTGTTTTGATAAAATTATGATATTGGAAAAACAATTACAGTAATTTTTTAGTAGGCCTCAATTCCCATGCTCATATTTTTATCTCATCTTTCTCTCTTGATGTATGTTCACCACTCAAGATTCAACCACCAACCACCATTACTGCAGCTTCACCACCACAACCCAACCAAAAGCAACAAACCGAAGACCACTGAAGCCGTAATGCGCCGTTGAGAGCTGTAATGCGTCGTTGAGAGCTGCGGGTATTAACAATTTTCGGACTTTTATGGGGATTTTAAGACAATCAAACACCAAGGAGAAATTCAATGGAATAAGTCACTAAACTAATGACGGTATCTAGTGATGAACATGCGATAGCTCCGATATCATCATAATCATATTTACCGATTCAAAAAGTCTTTATCTTTTAGATAACTTTGTCTAAATAAATGAGGTAACTGTTTGTAAAAGTGATTTCAAACTTTTAGAAAAGATGGACCTCCAATAAAAACAGAAAAAATCAAAAACCGAACCAAATAAATCAAACTAAACTTTGGTGCGGGGTTTGGTTTCAAAATACTTGATATTGAACTATTGGTTTGGGTTTGGTTTTAGCCAAAAATTGCTCCAAACCGCCTCATGTTTAATCATTGTACCATAAAAAATTGAAATATTGACATTATATGATACCTTTTTTTTCTAGTTTCGAAACATGTATTGTATAGCCCTAATGATCAAGTGGGATATGCCATTTTTTAAACGTAAAGATAAAATCCATTAATTGATATTAACAAGCATGAAACCCGCCGCGTTGCGGCGGGGGTGTTTTTTTACCTATTTGGTTGGTTCTGTTTACCCTCCACTGTCATAACATCTCGCAATATTGACATACCCATTCACATTAACCTAAATAAGTGTAAAGAGACGGACCAACCAAATAGATGAAATAAAAAGTGCTAGCAGATTGCTGCAGGGGCGCTGCCTGTATTTTTGGAGCAGTTCATGCACTCATTTTGTAAGAAATTGATTGAGTACATCACTGACTGTTTTCATTTACAGAAATTGCATGTCCAACATGCTAACGTAGAGCCTTACGATTACATATTACATTTATCCAAGACGTTATGATATGAGTTTAGGTCCTAATATTTCATATACATAGTAGAGGTTCACATTACATGTTTAGTATCAGGAAGTTCACGTGCAACAGCTAGTTCACGTGCCGTTGTAATATTTGACCACCTTCTTCTCCTAGGACACGAACCCTCTTGCGAAGTACCAGTGGCTATAAGTTTGCAAGATGTGGCAGTGTCTGTTAACTGTTTGCTGCTAGTGGACGTTGCTAGAAATGTGTACTCAAGTACATTTAACCAATAAAGAAAGGGATAAACCACATTACAAAGTATGCTAACATGTTTTGTCCAAGACAGACTGTTGCTGAGGTCACGTATCCCCATGTGTAAACGTTGCAACCTCAGGAATACGGACAGGAGAGTTATTGACACTTGCAGCTGGGGGTGCAGATTCCGGATGGCCTACTAAGACAGTAATGGGTAAAAATTTATTTGATGAACATGAGTGTACAGTTGGAAACAAAAGCATGAAGGCACATAAACGTACCTGAATGCGTGTCTACTGATTTCCTTTTTCTACCCAATTGTGCTGCTCGCTGAGAACCTATAGCACATTCAGCAAAGTTTAGAATTGTCAAAGGTGAATGTAAAAGAGATCAGGAAAAGAAAACCGATAAAAGAAATATACATGCCTGATATGGCACGCTCAGTTTCACATGTAGGTAGGCGATCAAATACAAGCGGGTTTGTTGCAACAGCCTCAGCAACAGCCGGTTGTGAGTCCATCGAATGTGCCACAACTGGTCGTACTCGGAAGACACCCTGTGTTTCTGATACATCTGCAACACATGTAAATTAACAAATGCAATTAGACCATAATAAATCACATAATAACTCGGGAAAAGGTTATTGCAGATGGAATACGTGTTTGTGAAACATGTGGTCCACACTCATTTGTGACATTACATTTAAATGTTGCCGGCCCGTTGTGATCCAAGAAGTGGGTGCTGACCCGATTCAACAAACCATCCAATCTCGAGTTTCGTGAAACAAATCCTGCCAAAAAAATCACATTTCAATTCCAGATCAATTAATAGGACCAAAATCTATTGTGTTACATAAGATGAATTACTCAAGATCAGTACATGTCAACAATGTATGGAATAATGTAGATTCGGGTCATCATGTCGCAAGGCTGTGATCTTCTTTATATTGGGACGACATCCCAATGGCTACAGATGCAATGGTGAGTCGTGTGGGATCTTGTAACCCGCAGAGATACATCAAGTCGTCTATGCACTCCTTTTTTCCAGAATACAGTGTATTAGAAAAAAATATGACTAAACTAAAATATATCGCAAAAGCTATTAAATTGCTTATAAAATAAAAAGCTTGACGCACTTAAATAAGGTTACCTAAACCCTCCACTTTCTTTGCGGCGTTCATCCAGATGATCTAAACGAAAGAGAGGACATTTTGTTAACTAATTAGTAATGCATGGCAGTCATGACAAAACTGTATACACCAACATATTGAAATTGAGGTAAATTTCCGATGGCTAAACTAATGGTACCTGATGTTAATCTGACAGTGGCGTGGGTTTTGTTACGGTACGTGGGTCTGGGATCTCTAGAATTGACAACTGTAAATCCAAAGCAGAAAACAAAGTAAGTGTGAAACCACTACACATAAATCCTGCATATGAACTTGCTGGAGAAAACAAATATCAGTAATCACAGTACAAACAACCTCCAAATAAGGTGGTCGACGAACTACCACGGCATGTCTGTGCAGTGGTGGAAGTGCAACAGATGGCGTCGCCTATATGTCCCTCTTCAACAACGCTGGCAGCCAGCAAAATAGTGACAACAATATTAACTGCTCCATCCATTTGCTGTCACGTGATGAACAACTAACGTAACTGTTGGAACTAACAAAAGTTAACAACAAATGCAGAACTTTCAAAGACCATACATGTTGTCGTTCCATGCCATACATGCGCTAGCACACGTGTCAAGAACATTCGTTGCATGAAGTATGAAGCGTCTAGAAAACATACATGTGCATGTATCAAAATACAGAGTCTCAAATGTAGCCCAACCAACCAAGTCTCATGACAGCCTATTATATTCAAAAACAACACGTGAAACAATGAGGTTCAGATAGGTACGTACTCGACAGATAGGAGACGCCCGCCGTGGCTGCAAACATAGCATGTTGCTCCGCCAAACAGTGCCTTAGAGTGATCTAATCTCTGCCATAAACCAAGCTATGCTTTCCCACCGCCCCCCCAACCGCTAGTATCTCCTCCTGCTGCTAACGGCATTTCTCACTGTCTCAAAGAAATAATCGTTTTAATTTCTGTTGCCTGATTTTGTAACATGTCTACAATTCTTTTGCGCCTTATGGTTTGACATGATTTGTAACTCTTTAACAGCTTTTAACCCCTATGTTTACGCACAGACAATTAGATTGATGAATGAGAAGTAAAACATTAAAGAGCACATGTTACGTTTCTCAATTTTTGGATCCTATTAGGCTGCTCATCACCGCACTTATTAATAATGTTCATATAACCATAGATTACATATTTAGATACCTTGTAAGATGCAGATGATAAGAGTGCCATATTATGAGCATATGGGATTCTTTAGTTGTAGTCGCTACTTGTATCTGTATGAAGATTACCAAGCATGTACCCCTGAGATGGAAATAATATTATCAAATTTAGTAATGCGTGAATATATTAGGTAAACCTTTTCAGTATTTCAAAGATCTAAGACCAAATACAGAATGCAAAATATACGTCACAATGTCTTATGGCACAAATTTAGTCCCCAAAAAACAAATGGCAAAGACTCTTTTCAAATAGATAACGAATCCAAAAAGTTAACGGTTGTTTGCAGATATGTTTCAAAGAACAATCAATTCATTCGATCAAACAACAAAGTATAAACTCTTCTAAGCACCATTCACTTATAAAACCATGTATCATATATAAGGAAAGAAACTTACTGTGTTGAACTATCGAATCTAAGGAAAGAGCATCATTCGAGAGCGACATATCCTCAATCGAAACTAAAATTGTGCCAACAAAAGCCTTAACTCACTGAAAAATATAACAATCATAATCAGATACACAGTTTTCTGTTAAAAAAAAGTTTTGATAAAAATAAAAACTATAAGATGCAGTTAAACTTCAGGTACTTTTTAATTGAAGAAACCAAATTATACCATCAATAGTGAAACTTTGCGACTTTACATTGACACATCAAATGCCGTCACCAATCAAATTCCATATGCTTCATTTGTTGAAACTTGAAAGCCCGGCCACTATGAATTTTTTGTTTTTTTATGTACATGGGTTTGTGCCCTTTTGACAATTACAAAAGGGAGTATTGCATTTTTCTTTATAAATTCAACGGGTCAACATTACAATTTTCATGGGAAAAATGAGCTTTAGACATAGAATTGAAGGAACAGAAAATGACCTTAAGGTACATACATGAAGTGAAGGGTGAGGCTCAGTTGCTCCGGATGAGACAATGAGAGGAATGGTGAGCTCGATTTCTTTTTCTTCAGCAGAAGAAACAAATTCAGAAAGATTTAACGACGCCTTTCCAAATACAGGAACCTTATTCTTAGGGCCTGAATCTGATCCCTGAATCAAAGAAAAAATGATCCAATTTCTTAGTAAAACCATACTATAAATATTATAAAAAAATAAACTTTTAAGTTTTAACATCAAAATGTACCTTATTTAGGCAAATTAACACATTATAATTTGGTGAATCCCGTCTATATGATGCAAGCTAATCAATACGTGATTGTGGATAACTTGATACTACTCACATAACTAATCAAGCACTGAAAGTGCAACTACCGAATCTACCATATGATAACATAAAATATAATGGTTAAGCGAATCAATTTTTAATAAATTCTTCCACATCAATACTTTTACACGACAAAAGCAAGATTCCATAAGTTCCTAACTTTAGGTAGGAAAACAGCACGCAAAACAATTCCAAATCATTCAAACTAAATTAATCTATGCATACAAAGCTTAACTTTCAACTAATGAAACCACAAAAATTAAAAACTATAAATTACGATCTACACTTATTATACCGAATATTAATTATGCAACGAATGAAGATAAAAAACTGCTCATACCTATAATCAAGATTAAAAATTAAGACCATAATCTCGGACTAAGATTCTTCAGAACCCTCATGAATCTCGTCTCCTCCCTCCTCTTGTTTGCCTCCCGCACCCTATTTGTTGACAGGAGTACCCAAAAATCATCAATCCTTAATTAATACTAAACCCTAATTATTATAAAAAGATTACACACATGCTGTAGACAACTAAAATTCAACAAACCTCACGGTACCATAGAAATCGTAAACCCACCAGCGGAGGAAACAGAGCTTCCAGAACAGTGTCAAGAAGATCAATATCCAAAGACGGTGCAAGTATGGATTAGAAAGAGGTGGTCAGCTTAACAAAGGCCACGTATCAAGCAAATTGGACACATGTTATCGCTGCTGAGATACAACCCAAGAAAGAGAAATATGTGGGAGATAGGCCCAAGAAAGAGAAACCCGACCCGCTATATTTTTTTAAGTTAATGGGCACGTTTCCATAAGTTTTTAGGCACGGAAACATAAGTTTTCCTCGCCAAATGTATTCTTATATAATATTAGTAATAATTACTATTACTATACAATTATGGGAAGTGATATATAAACCACAATAAGTGATGTGCATATCACAAAATTATACATGTAATGCATAAAGTACAATATTACATATTGTGCTGTGCACATCATTTTTTTTATGTACACAAATTGCAACATCACATATGTATAATCGACAATTTAACTAAATTGGATGACTTGTCAATCACTAATTATATAACAAATTTGGATATCCAAATTTGCGGTGACGATTTTATGTTAGACCTGTTATCTTAGCTAAATTTTTTCAATTCAGATATCCGAGATTTCGGATAACAGTCTTATATATTCAAATATCTATAATTTTTGAAAAACTGTTATATAAGTTTCAAAACTAACATTTCATAAAACTAACTTTTTAGTAAATTGTGATTAAATTTTCGAATATTCAAATACGGATATTTTTTTAACGGCCACAATCTAAATCATCCAATCCTATAAAGTAAGTTGAATATTTTATCACGTCATTGAAAATGACGATGATTCCGTTCCATTGTATTAATTTTGAAAAATCCGCATGTATTAGTTGCTCCGAGAAAAAATCTCAGCCATCATTTGAGTTTAACCGCAAATATTGATTCTTAACTATTTATCATTAAGAAAAAACATTCAACCATCATTTTAATTTAATTGATACTTCTTAATAACAATTTTTCACAAAGGAAAAAAAACCCGTAGTGATACTTATGTTGTCATCGCGTACTGATCCTGGTGGGCATATCATTAAGATAACTTTTTCCGCTAACCACCAGCAGTAAGTAATTACAGTATCGAATTTCATTTTGTTGAAATTGTGTGCGACCCTGTGAGAGAAATTAGAGTTCAGTCATTGTTATCAAATTTAAAATAATTATTGATCCAAGTTATCTAGAACTTGTGTATATATTACTACTAGGGAAGTTTAGGCTATGCAACAGCCCCTAAAGTATCCATGTTAATTTTTAGAGATACTAAAAGAAGCATTCCCAGTTTAGTTCCCAATTTAGTGTGATAATTTTTCTAGATAAAATTTTGAAATTATTATTTTTTATAATAGATACATAAATTAAACGGTGTTATATTTATATGGAAGTAAGTTAAGATTTTATTTAACTTTTTAGACTTAGACTATAGCATTATATCTTTTATTTAGAGTAAATTACACCGTTCGTCCTTGTGGTTTGCGTTGACCACAGGGTTTCGTCCTTTAATCAAAAAAGTTGCACCGTCCGTCCTTAAGTTGGAAACGTTATGCATCGTTCGTCCTTTGACCAAACGACGTTAAGTTTGACCGTTAAAAACCCATCATGTGACTTGCACATGAGGGTAAATTGGTCATTTCAACACCATAAGGACGAACGGTGTAATTTACTCTTTTGATTTTTTTTTTATCTGTTTCTTCCTTTCTTGTTTTCCCCACCCACGCACGTCACACACATATTTGAGATAAAACACACACTCCTCTCCTCTCTCTCTAAGCAAAAATCCGGCCACCCTTTCCCCTAGGGTTTCGGCGCCGTCAAAGTTTTCCGGCCACCTCAAATAATTACACCACCTATCCCAAATGATAGATCGGGTGATTGTGGTCACGTTTATGCAACGTACACACGTTCAAACTCACCCACGCGCCCCAAATCTAATTTTTAGATTTCAGATATTAGGGTTTTTGAATAAAAACGTGTTTGATGATTCAAGGTGATATGGTTACGGGTTGTACCCGTTGGAGACGCCATCACGACTCACTTTCTTCTCTTCTCTCTCACGGTAAAACCCCCACACACCATTTACGTTTTTGTTTTGTTTTACCGAATGTGTAATCCATTCGTACGATTAGTTATGTGTTATTTTCGTGGAAATGGTAATTATTTGTGGGCGTGATTCTGTTTTGGGTCCCGAATGGTAACACAAAGAGATGTTTTTTTGGTCGGATGAAGGTCGAGGTGACCATCTAGTCGGGCCAGTTTTGGTATGATGAAAACATGTTGGTAAAAACGTGAACATTGGTTCTTGGTTAAAAACAAGATATGAAATGTTTGGTTGATAGTGTGGTAAGAAAAGGTTAAAAAGGTGTGCGTTTACTTCATTTTTGTTTTGGAATCTGTTGATATAATAGTCTCGGATTGATTTTTAGTCGAGTTGGAGACCATATGAGGAAGGGTTAGGACTAATCAAGGGATTCATGTGGTATAATAACTGAAAAACAATGTTTGGGTTAAAAATATGGCTATGCCTGACTCGGTGAGTTGAGTTGACTCAGCCGGGTCAAGTTGGACTTGAGTCTGTGGTGTGATTCAAGCTCAATGGTTGACCTAATGGGTTGGATCAATTACGGGTTGGGTAAATATTGGAATGACCCGGTTAGGATCTTGGGTGATTGTTTTCACGGACAATAATTCTTCAAACGACTCCAAAACATTCGGGTCTTCAAAAATTCGAGATGAAATGATGGTGGGTGATGGTGGTTACATGGTGGCGACGAGGCGTGAGGTGGCCAGTGGTGGAAGGGTGGCGGCCGGTAATGAGGTGAGAGAGAAAGAGATGAATTAGGCTTAGGGTTAGGGTATAAATGAGAGAAATGGTGTTGAAATGTTTTTATTTAGAGTAAATTACACCGTTCGTCCTTATGGTGTTGAAATGACGAATTTACCCTCATGTGCAAGTCACATGAGGGGAGTTTAACGGTCAAACTTAACGTCGTTTGGTCAAAGGACGAACGATGCATAACGTTTCACACTTAAGGACGAACGGTGCAACTTTTTTGGTCAAAGGACGAAACCCTGCGGTCAACGCAAACCACAAGGACGAACGGTGTAATTTACTCTTTTATTTATATACTCCCTCCGTCTCAAATTAATTGTCCATATTTTCATTTTTGGATGTCTCATAAAGATTGTCCACTTTCCTTTTTTAGTAAGAAATTACATCATTTCGGAGTGATTTTGTCAATTCATTCTTATTCAAAAAACAATTGGGCTAATAGGAGAGCTCGATTTCGGCACGTAAGCAAAATCCGTGTGATGTGATTGGTTAATAAAAGTCAAAATTAAATTGATTTTTGTGAAACTTTAATAAATTTGGTGGAGAAATTTGTTTGATAAAAAAAACACATAAAAATATAAGTGTCAAATTTATGAAAACAAAAACTTATAATAAAAGGAGGTAATTAATAAAACTTTAGTGGTTAAATTTTTAAAAATTATATAGAGTTAAGTGTAATATTATAAGCCTTCATATTTTTTAATAACTTTAGATTATAAATAAATACCTCCTTATACTTTATATCATTTATACTTTATATCTTAAAAAATACAATGTATATGTTGTTTTAAAATAACACTATGTAATATCAGTAGTGAAATTTAAATAACAACATCAACATCTTTGTCACCTAAATAAAATTGATTCTTGAGTTACCTAACAGAAATGTTTACAAATATTTTACCAAATTCTAATGGATATTAATGCATAATGAAAAACTCGTGCATAAGTATTAGTTGTACTTATATCACAATTTTTATGGGCAAATTCTTATATGTGTATATAATGAACTAAAATGTTTAAATAAATTTGATTTATATGTAAACTTCGTGCGTGCACGAAACTTATAACTACATATTTATATGTAATTACCTTTAAAGACACAATATTCAGTATTAATACAAAATATTTTTTTTTTGTCAAAATCCCGTGCGTGCACATATATTATAACTAGTATATAACAAACCAACTGCACATAGTCCTAATTTATAAAAGAACAGATGATAGAAAAATATCATCATATAGCTTATATCTTACTAGATTCAACATTAGATTCATCACTGCTCAACAACGAAATTTAATGTTTACTTTTTATTGAGGGTTTTGTTAATCAGAACCCTAAATGATAATCACATTAATATGTAACTTGGTCCTAACTCTTTATTACATCTATCAATTTTATAAAAATTAAATGTTTATTGATATCTTTGTACATTTGTCTATAAAAAAAAGTTCTTTTTACATAGTGTATAATTTAACCAAAACTTAAAAGAAATATGATTATTAACCAGTAATGAAAACTTATTCTTAATTTCAAAACGTAAAACCATTTTTTTTTCTTTTTTTTTTCTATAAATTCAAACACAACAAACTTTTAAAATGTCTAAGTAAGGAAACAAAAATTATTTGATTTTGCATTTTAAAAGCTATTCTATATAAGGCAAGACATTTTAAAATAACAAACTATGAAATGATGCCACCGCATCATCTAATTACTTGACACATCCTACTCTTTTCTAAAATTTATCACATTAATTTGTAACTTGGTCCTAACTCTTTATTACATCTATCAATTTTATAAAAATCAAATGTTTATAGATATCGTTGTACATTTGTCTACAAAAAAGTTCTTTTTACATAGTGTATAATTTAACCAAAACTTAAAGGAAATATGATTATTAACCAAAATATGAAAATTTAATTTATTCTTAATTTCAAAACGTAAAAACTTTTTTTTTCCTTTCAAATTTTCAAACACAACAAACATTTAAAATGTCTACGAAGTAAGAAAACAACTTACACAAGAATTATATGGTATTGCATTTTAAAAGCTATTCTATAAAAGGCAAGACATCTTAAAATAACAAGCTATGAAACGATGTCACATTATGATCTAATTACTTGACACATCATACTCTTTTCTAAAAAAATAGTCACATTAATATGTAACTTGGTTCTAACTCTTTATTACATCTATCAAATTTGTAAAAATCAAATGTTTGTTGATATCTTTGTACATTTGTCTATAAAAAAGAAGTTCTTTTTACATAGTGTATAATTTAACCAAAACTTAAAGGAAATATGATTATTAAACAAATATGAAAACTTACTCTTAATTTCAAAACGTAGATTTTTTTTTCAAACACAACAAACATTTAAAATGTCTAAGAAGTAAGAAAACAAGCATTATTTGGTTTTGCATTTTAAAAGCTATTCTATATAAGGTAAAACATCTTAAAATAACAAGCTATGAAATGATGCCACCTTATCATCATGTAGTAATTATTTGACACATCATACTCTTTTCTAAAAAATAATCACATTAATATGTAACTTCGTCGTAACTCTTTATTAGTTAAGTTTTAATTTTCAAACACGACAAACTTTTAAAATGTCTAAGAAGTAAGAAAACAAGCATTATTTGGTTTTGCATTTTAAACGCTATTCTATGTAAGGCAAAACATCTTACGGCCCGTTTGGCTTATAAGTGGGGTTGAATTAGGATTTGGATTTGGTATAGAATTTGAATTTAAGGAAAGTTTAGGAGAGAGAAATTATATAATCATTTAAACATATTTTATAATAAAATAAAATAAAATATATCATTTGAATAATAAAATAAAAAAAGAGGGGTCCATAATACATAGAAAGAAAATTTAAAATGTGACCCCCACAAAAAATGAAATCCTAAGAAAAACCAAGCTTAATGGTTTACAATCAATTTTTGATTCTAAATCCCATTCCCCTATCAAAAAAACTAACTAAACAATTAATTATTGTCTTGTCAATACAAAACCCAAACCAAAGTGTGATACCAAACAGCCCCTTAAAATAACAAGCTATGAAATGATGCCAGCTTATCATCTAATTATTTGACACATCATACTCTTTTCTAAAAAATAATCCTATTAGTATGTAACTTGGGGTGTGTTTGGTATCTCATTATCGGAATGAGACTATTACTATTAAAGTGATTAAAGGTGTTTGTTTTGTGGGCCTGGTAATGAAATGTGTATATCAGAGCATGAGGTATGGTGAAGTGGGAGGCTCGCCACTCTGAGGTGGCAGCCTCGCCACTACTCGCCGCCTGTCACCACCACACCACCAAGGCTCGCCACTTTCTCCTTCGTCGCTCCTACAACACAAATAAAGACAAGACACAATTTGAAAAACTATCCATTGTCAACAATAAAATGAGGGTGGGTGGGGCCCAAGTGAAGAGGTTTGTGTTAGTTGTGAATGAGGGGTATTTTTAAATGAGTTTGTTGAAGTGATGTGGCATATGTGAGACCCAAGTGAAGAGGTGTGGCTAAGCCACCATACCCCATGCTCTCATAGTCATAAATTCATTACACACCAATTTGGTGTCTATGAAATCCATTCCCGCGGGCCCTTTTTTTTCCTACTACAAAATTCAAACATCTATACACTTTTTCATTCCATATTTTATCAACCAAACATAAACAATTATAATAATACACTTTTTCATATCAATTGTCATTTTACCTCATACCAAATCCGATACCTATTATGATTTCTAGCAACAAACCAAACGGCCCCTTGGTCTTAACTCTTTGTTAGTATATCTATCAATTTTATACTTAAAATCAAATGTTTATAGATATCTTTGTACATTTGTCTATAAAAAAGTTGTTCTTTTTACATTGTGTATAATTTAACCAAAACTTAATGGAAATGTGATTATTAACCAAATATGAAAACTTAAAAACGTAATTTTTATTTTTATTTTCATATATTTATCTATTTATTTTTTTGTTAATTTTCAAACATGACAAACATTTAATATGTCTAAGAAGTAGGAAAACAAGCATTATTTGGTTTTGCATTTTAGACGCTATTTTATATAAGGCAAAACATCTTAAAATAACGAGCTATGAAATGATGCCACCTTATCTTCTAATTATTTGACACATCATACTCTATTCTAAAAAATAATCACGTTAATATGTAACTTGGTCCTAACTCTTTATTAGTACATCTATCAATTTTATACTTAAAATCAATAGTTTATAGATATCTTTGTACATTTGTCTATATAAAAGTTGTTCTTTTTACGTAGTGTATAATTTAACCAAAACTTAAAGGAAATATGATTATTAACCAAATATGAAAACTTACTCTTAAACGGGCGAGATTTTCTTGCTCTAAAAAATTACTATCACACCAATCCCAGTATCGTAGACGCACTAGTTATTTTTATTGCGCTTGTAGGAGCGTTTAGTATGGAAGTTAAAAATAAGTTTGGTGATCTAGAACGGCATGCGTAGTAGCTTTCTAAAGAGGGATTGTTATATACTCATGGATGGTAATTGAGTGAAGAAAAAGATCAACGGGTAGCAGGTTTCGTGGTCTAGCTAGTTTATTGGGTAGGAATTGTGTGGTGGACAAAGAGGTTCGATGGAAAGTTAAGGTAAACAGAAGCTAACGATGGCGATTTTGAAACATTCATTTAGGTTCGATTTAAGCTACCATCCTGCAAGGTCCAACTTTAACATCCTTCTTCTTGTTTATTTTTATGTTTTTTTGGTAATTAATATACGTTATTTGGAAGAAAAAAAATATTTTCTAGGTTTACTCCCTTTTCGGTTCACTAAGCTTTCATAGGTGATTTTCTTCCGACAGATGAACCTGCAGCCGTCGACGCAAAAACGATAAAAACCAACCATCAAGTTCACAAATCACGTATCATGTTCCATGAGGTCCTCCTATATATGTAAGTTTTAAATCTTGTTCAGATCTTTTCTTTGCTTTAAATCCTGTTAAGCTCTTTTCTTCGTTAATGTTTTCTTTTCATCTTCATAAGGTTGTATTATCAGTGGTTTTGCCATAAAGATGGGGACAAAGTACAATATCGCATATGCATATTCGACATTTTAACTAAATTGAATGACTTGGTTAATTTTATCACAAATTTGTATATCCAAATTCTAATGTGCATAAAGTACAACATCACATATGCATATTCGACAATTTAACTAAATTGAATGACTTGCTAATTACTAATTATATCACAAATTTGGATATCCAAATTTACGATGATGCTTTTATGTTAAACCCGTTATCTTAGCTAAATTGTTTCAATTCGGATATCCGAAATTTCGGATAATAGTTTTATACATCCAAATATCTATAATTTTTGAAAAACTGTTATATGAGTTTCAGGGTTGAATTTTAATATCTAAGGAGAAATTATATGGCGAAATCGGGGCAAGCTTGAAAGACAAAGATGATGGTG
This sequence comes from Chrysanthemum makinoi, assembly GCA_910596185.1. Lineage (NCBI taxonomy): Eukaryota > Viridiplantae > Streptophyta > Magnoliopsida > Asterales > Asteraceae > Chrysanthemum > Chrysanthemum makinoi. The sequence goes on along the minus strand of OU343221.1, from coordinate 33,919,159 downwards.
GTTACAGAAATGTAGTGAACTATATATTTCTTTACCAACATTCCATCGGCCAATTTACGCGAATTATTTGCGGAATCTGGAGAGGTGGCTAGCTAATGTGAAGCTTTACGAGTTGCTATCCCAAAAGTTCTCGGAAAACGATTAAAACAGATTGAGAATGGAGGCCAAAACTTAGAACAAATGTTGCCAAAGTATCAACGACAAATCGACAATCCTGTAAGTGAAGGATAGGATGCAAGAACATATATAATGTTGGAATTATATAACATGACAATCATAAATATAAACAATAAACATCAAGTACACATGCGGAAGCGTATAGGAAAGATTAACGAATAATTAATTAACATAAACAAGAATATGCGTACCTTTATTGGTTCTAACCGAACAAGAATCAAATCCACAAACTAGCAATTGAGATGAACCCTAATTATCAATTAAGGGTTTGAGTGCTAGTCGACTTAATAAAGTCGAATAGTGTAAATCACCAAAATCCAAAGTAGGATTTCTCTACGATCGTGTACGCGCGTATTGTTAGCGATTTAAATAAAATGCTAGTTCAAGTCACGATTAAATATATATTCGAACCCTTTTACTTGCATCATGTCAAATACATATATGCAAGGAATGAATACATAGATATATGCATGTGCTTGACATGATATCATGAATATTAAATATTCATGAAACCAATCTGTCAATCATGTATTATAAATTTATACACATGACTATTCAATAAAATCATGCGCATGAAATTGATAATTATTAAACCAAGAGTAAATTACATGGATGGTCCCTGTGGTATGTCAAAAGTAACAACTTTCGTCCCTCGAAGTTTGAAGTTGCACTGGTAGTCCCTAAATTGGTAAACAAATAACACCACCGGTCCATCACTTAACTAGTGTTAAGTGATTTCGTTATATTTTACACTTTAGCCCCTTTTGGGTTAAAGAACGTCGCATCGTGTATCCTCTATAATAACGGATGTTTATAATTTAAAGTTTTTCTACTTTAGGTAGATTTTTATACGTTTTCTTACTTTTTTATTCGATTTCGTCCGTTTTTTTACGTTTTCGTCCATTTTCATACGTTTTTATCCGTTTTCGTCCGTTTTTATAAGTTTTCATCCGTTTTTATACGTTTTCTTACGTTTTTATCTATTTTGGTCCATTTTTATACGTTTTCGTCCGTTTTTCTTACGTTTTTGTCCGTTCTCACACGTTTTTTAGGTTTTCGTCCGTTTTAGACGTTTTTATCCGTTTTCGTCCGTTTTTAAACGTTTCCGTCCATTTTTATGTGTTTTCGTTCGTTTTTCTTACGTTTCATTCGTTTTTATACGTTTTATTACGTTTTTATCCCATTTTTTACGTTTTCGTCCATTTTTTTACGTTTTCGTCTGCTGTCTACGTTTTATCCGTTTTTCTTACGTTTTTACACGTTTTTTTTACGTTTTCGTCTATTTTTTTACGTTTTCGTCCGTTTTATACATTTTTATCCGTTTTCGTCCGTTTTCTTACGTTTTCGTCCGTTTTTAGAAGTTTTCATCCGTTTTTATATGTTTTCTTACGTTTTTATCCGTTTTGGTCCATTTTTATACGTTTTCGTTCGTTATTATTACGTTTTTGTCCGTTTTCACACGTTTTTGTCCGTTTTTTACGTTTTCGTTCATTTTATACGTTTTTATCCGTTTTCGTCCATTTTTCTTATGTTTTCATCCGTTTTCTTACGGATAAAATGTATGAAAATGTATAAAGATGGATTAAAACGTTTCAAAACATAAGAAAAACGTATACGTTTTCGTCCGTTTTATACGTTTCAAAACATAAGAAAAACGGACAAAAACGTGTGAAAACGGACAAAAACGTAAGAAAAACGGACGAAAACGTATAAGATCGGACCAAAATGGATAAAAACGTAAGAACATATAAAAACGGATGATAACTTCTAAAAACGAACGAAAACATATAAAAATGGACCAAAACGGATAAAAACGTAAGAAAACATATAAAAACGGATGAAAACTTCTAAAAACGGACGAAAACGTATAAAACGGACGAAAACGTAAGAAAACGGATAAAAATGTATAAAACGGACGAAAACGTAAAAAAATAGACGAAAACGTAAAAAAAACGTGTAAAAACGTAAGAAAAACGGATAAAACGTATACAGCGGACGAAAACGTAAAAAAAGGGACGAAAACGTAAAAAATGGGATAAAAACGTAATAAAACGTATAAAAACGAATGAAACGTAAGAAAAACGAACGAAAACACATAAAAATGGACGGAAACGTTTAAAAACGGACGAAAATAGATAAAAACGTAAGAAAACGTATAAAAACGGATGAAAACTTATAAAAACGGACGAAAACGGATAAAAACGTATGAAAATGAACGAAAACGTAAAAAAACGGACGAAATCGAATAAAAAAGTAAGAAAACGAATAAAAATCTACCTAATGTAGAAAAACTTTAAATTATAAACATCCGTTATTATAGAGGATACACGATGCGACGTTCTTTAACCCAAAAGGGGCTAAAGTGTAAAATATAACGAAATCACTTAACACTAGTTAAGTGATGGACCGGTGGTGTTATTTGTTTACCAATTTAGGGACTACCAGTGCAACTTCAAACTTCGAGGGACGAAAGTTGTTACTTTTAACATACCACAAGGACCATCCATGTAATTTACTCTTAAACCAATTGTAGCATGTACATGCATAGTACACTGTGTCACATGCATACATGCGTATGACTTGTAAGGTTTTAATCAATCATGCATCCATTGGAGTTATTATTATGGGTTGAGTTATTAGGACCCCCCTAATTTTTTATTAGGACCCCCCCCCTAGATTCTTTGTTTTTTTTTTATTTTTTTTTATTTATTTTTTTATTTTTATAATTTTGTTTATATCAAAAAGCTATAAACCTGAAAATGCGGAACTGTAAATATAAAGTTTAATAAGCCAAACGCTTAAAACTGTCAGAAATACGGAACAGAAACTGACAAAAAACTGTGTTGTACTGAAAAAAGCGGGGGACAAAGGGAATATTCCCTGGGGGACAAGGTGGCAGGCTATGGGTAGGGAGGGTCTTAATAGTGTGACCCATTATTATATCTGCGTCGATCGTCTTTTCCTATCTCCATACGAATGAGACAAAAAAGGGTGTGTATATATAGCATTAAATCTTGTCCAACAAGTCATTGCAAGCACCTCCTTAAGTTTTAAAATTCGACGCTAAACCCCATCGTTTTTCTTAGTTCGACCATATAAATATTTCGTGATATAATTAAATCTCATACGCAACGCGTGCAATCCCATAGGTCTCGAGTTCGATCCTAACACACATCTATTAATATTTTGTCCATAAAACCAACAACTCCCACTTGGACATATCTTAATAGTGTGATCACATCGGTTAGCGTCTAGCAACACTTCGATGCCTCTAGCACAACTCAAGTAAGGTCTCCTGGAAAAACCTTTTAATGATTTCTCATTATTATTATCCTTTTGTTTCTAATACCATGTTAAATAAAGATATGGAATTAAGTCATTCTTTATTCAACCATTATGTTTCTCGTTATTAGTGATTGAACAAGATTACCAAATCTTCTAAACATATTTATGGGAGATTTTGGGTGTGGCCACACAAACATCTTGTCAACCCTACGAGGGGCCCAACAGTATTAAACTCCAAATAAATTTGAAGGAACAAATTCTATCTCGACTACGAGAATAACCCACAAACTTTGCAACACTTCAGGAAACAACCCTTATGACTACCAGTTACGTATAGAGTTAAGTTGTTCCACAGAAGTGCACTACATTCATGACACTTATCTGGTATCTCAAGTCTGAGAATAACTATTCATAATTTACTTATAACAATATCCACAAAGTAAATTATGTAGTTGGGATAAGTCCTATATTCAATTCATTGAATATCATCTGAAATTGGCATGCATTCTCATCAATATACTTTCAAGTATATTCTACCATATCTCTCATATTTGTCTTAATTTAATGATACTCCCATATCATTAATTGACAACGGACGATTTAGAATAAATAAATTTATTCACGGATTAAACATGCAAATATAGGATACAATATATTATAAAATCAAACATACCAAGTACTTGATTTATTATAACAATTGTTTAACATCCCTTATCCAAATACCAAATAGATCAATGCATGAAAATTCCAGTTGATGAATTATGCCTCAAGTAATGACAATCATACTTGTTGACAAGACATAAATCAACCAACTTGATCTATCGTAATTTTGAGAATAATTATTTCAAGAAATTCAATTAGTGAAATCTTTGTATGTGTGCATTCACCAATCCACATAATAATTCATAAAGTGTGTGATATCCTCTATCACCAATTTATGACATTTTAAAGTTTAAAGTATTCTTATTCTTTTAATGTATAATGCAACTGTGCTCTTAGTAGCACAACTAGTTCACATGGTCATTAACAAGGATGAAATCCTACCATGACTAGTATTGAGTGTCATCTCAATTAAACCAACATCATTGTATACAAACAACAATGTGCTCATTAAAACTCCGTAAACTTTAATATCTTATTGTGTAATGTTTGATGCTTTCCTAACTTTCAAGTTTAAAGCTGATGACAATTTGCACAACATTTAACATATTGTTCATCCATAGAATCTAGGAGCAATTCCAGGCTGAGGATGTAATTCTTTTAGAATGTTCATTACACAAGTTATCTAATAACTTTTAATTAGATATCAATGTTGTCAAATCACTTCTTCTTTAAGAATGATATAACAATTTTAATACACACAACATGATGTACATGATAAATCTACAGGTCAAACTTAGATTTCATTTATGTTCTATCTTGTCAAAAGATATTTATCCATTTCACAAATGATATATCATGTTTTATTAGAATCATTTATTTTACTGCACATGTTTATTAACAATAAACATATATTCCAAGGTTGTATGTTTTAATTCTTAAATCTTACAAATGAAGTTTCATTCCAATCTAAGACTTAACATTTAGCTTTCATGGAATGTTACTTTCTACATGTTATACAACATATAAGATTTAAAACCTTAACATAATACTCCCACTAGCTTTTAGGAATACTTAAAATTTATTTTATTTCAATTATAAATCGAAACTAGGATTTAATAATTTAACATAAGAATAATTTCATAGATGCATGCATTTATCCATTCATGAATTATTGCACTTCGTCCACTTCCAAAGATTATATGAATTCAAAAAAACCTTTCGATTACTTACCGTCCTCGCTCAAGTAATTTCTCAAGAAAGAGTTTTGATATTCCATTGTCATATTTCATATTAATGAAAACAAGTATGACAATTATCATCTTTATATATTTAATGTGTCTAGAAAAGAATATTCAATCATAATTAATTGCTTAAGTGTGATCAATAATCTTGTCATGCATTAAATATGTGTACAATATTGTCCATATGATTTCTACATAGAAATTCAAACCACTAGGGTTTTTCATCTCTTTGAAGAAACTCATTTCCATTCTCTAGTCTAACTATTAAGATAAACCAAATTTCCAAAATTGATTATCTTTATGGACAGAATCTTTAACATTCATAGTATGAGTTATTTACCCAATTCAATATTTGGTAATTCATCATAATGATTATCAGGTTTAATATAATCATGTAACTCATATTTATCAGCATATAAGTCAAATATCTGAGATATCCTTGCAGATCTATGAATGAAAATTCCATCATCATGAGGTCTATCATTTACATGTCTAACCTCATCATGATATTTACTAGTGTGTTTTAGAAGATTATGTATCTTGTAATTTTATCTTTTAAGATAAAAAAAAAACTCCCACTTGCCTTTTGTAATATATAGACTATCTATATATACTTAGCAATTAGAGCAAAACTACATTGTTCTCTTTTTGGAACATTACAAATAGACATTGACAATTCCTGACTTTAGTTTGTTAATAACCTATTTATAAGTAGTTTAACAAATTCAGAATCTTCAATTTAAAAACTTAATGTGATTCATCACATTCCATAATGAAATGGTGTTTTAACAATCTTCTAGGTTGGAGTCATATTGAGTATATTTAATCCATACTCAATTTTCTAACCTTGTTACTTTTTAAGAAAGAAGTTATGGTTATCTTGAATCAAATAAATCAAATAGAGTTTGATTCTCCTAACTGAACATACCATCAACTTGTGGTATTCATTAGAATTAATATTGTAAGACAATCTAACAATATATAAGATAAGCATATTCTTTTTGGCTCACCTATTTACCAACTAAGTCAACTTAATGGTATAATAGACTTTTCAAGCCAATTGCATGATTTATAACACAAGTACTCTTTAACCAAGTCACTTCATATCCATGTCTCATCAAGAAAACATAAACAGTTATAATCCCATTATACGTTATAAATCATTGATCAACTCAATGACTTCTTGTATATGTCTTAATTAAAAACATAATAAGTTAACGTCTTACTTTATTATAAGTCTTAAAAGACTTTATGTTTATGTCTTTACAATGAATCATAAACATGTTTAACTAAAGTAATTATGAACACAACTCTTGTTTTCAATAGTAATTTCAAGTTAATTTATTCACTTCACAATAATGTAGGACTACATTATTTATTCATGTATTTATGTCATTCCAAAGATTCATAAATATACAAATTAAAGTAGTATTAGATTACTTCATTTATTTATGTCATTCTAATAATAATACATAAATATTTAATTTTAAGTAGTCTTATATCTATCATCTTGACACATATTCTAAATACTTGTCTAATTTAGAAACTGCAAATATGTCCATGCAAGGTCTGACTTCACATAGAGATTGATTGCAACACCAAGTGTTTCTTGAATTAGATATGTACAAGTTATATTAGAATGTTGATCTCTTACCTTGCAGTCAAGATAATCCATTAAATCATATACCTATATGTTGTACCTTGCACACAATATAGATTTCTCCCACTTGTGCATGGAACAACATCATGTAGCAGATAAACAACACAACATATGTTTGTTTATGTGACTAATATGATTGTGTAATTGATATTAGCATAACTAGTAGATGTAGAACCACTTCATTGTCTAATAAGGAAACGTACATGACTATCCTTGAAAACATAAGTGTCTACATGTGGAAAATAATTATCTTAAGACATTTTAGAGATAATCTGGGTTACTACCAATATGACAAAGCTTGTAACTCCCACTGAATTAGAGATCATTACATTAATTCCCTATTCAGTAATAAGAACACAACACTCCCACTGGATTTGACAACATTGAAAGTGTTTCATTAACCAGTGAAAGAAAATAGTGTTCTATTTACTTCCCAACACTTTTGAGAAAGTCCATACATAACAATTACTTATGTACTAAAAGAGTGTATTCTACTATGTAGATGATAAATTATTCATCAATGCTATTAACTTGAAATAATTGGGCATGCAATTTCTTTCTTAATTGTTCTACTATTCCAACAATTGTAAGTAGTACTTTTAAAACAAAACAACTAGATAAAATATACTAGTTTGTCTTTTACCAATTTTGCAGTAAATTATGTGGAAAACTAGAAGGGGGGGTTGAATAGTTTTACCTATTTAAAACTTCCTTTTAAATATTTAGATCGACTTATGTCAATCTATTTGATTGTTTATGTTGGACGTTGATAGATAGATATATAAACGTGTAATGAAACATAAAGAGTAAGAAGCACATCACCACGACACAAGTTATGTATAGTGGTTCGGCTACAAGGACACCTTCATTGCCCTACTCCACTCCCCGAGTCACCTACTCGAGAGTTCGTAAGCACTACACCAACTCCTTGTGGCGGAGAAGCCTTCACAACGTCGCTTAACCTTTTTCCGGTACAAAGCTAAATACCGAGTTCTTTCACACCAAGGCGAACCACGCCTAACACAACGTCGCCTACCCTTTATACGGTGCTAGGCTAACCACCGAGTTCTTTCACACCTTAGGAGAACTAATCCTATCACAACATCGCCTACCCTTTATTAGGTACTAGGCTAAGCACCTAGTTCCATTACTATAGAGGAACTACTACCCTTCACGACACAACACCTAATATCAAGGAGATCAATTCCTTGTTACACCTTCATCAAGGATATCACCATCCTTGGAAACAAACAAACAAATACTTATATGTATAACGATGCACCTCATCGATTATACAACCTAGGCATTCTTCCCAAATGCGACTTGATTTGATTCTTCGGCATCCTTCACTAATGCCTTTGACACGACGCTTGACACCCTTCACTAATGCCTTCGTCTTGACACCTTTAGCATTCTTCACTAATGCTTTGACACGGATGATGAACATCTTTCACTAATGCTTCCATCTTGACACTTTCGACATTCTTCACTAATGCCTTCAACCCAACATCTATGGAGAAAGGAAGAACTATCAACAAGAGAACCTTAGTTATCTTGAAGATGACGAAGCATGGCAACTCATGGACTTGAGCTTGCACGTCTTCAAGAAGTGGTGATCTCTCCTTTAAGAGGAACCTAGAAGATCACACAAAAACAAAAGACAAACTACATAGATCACTTAGATATGAGGTTAGAGGGTTAGAATACTTTGAGGAAGTATGTGTGTAAAAGTGATGCATAGAAAGGAAGAAATGACTCTCTATTTATAGATAAAATTCTCTACTGTTCCCCGGATCCCTTCCACTTGGGATCCGGCTTGCACAAAGCTAGGGATTCGTGGAACGCTCCTCTTTGCCCATAGGTATTTTTGGTTATGGGTCATGGGTCATGATGAAGACAAAGACCTTGATAGATCTTTAAGCACTCGGAGATCGTTAGTGTTGCCAATGTAATCACAAGCAAACTAATAGAAGATCTCTACAACTCGTATTTTGTAGCGGAAATTAAATACAAGTTACAATAACTAAGAACTCTTTGATCCTCTATGGATCTTTTGATTATAGAAACTCTATGTTTCAGATGTTTTACAAGACTTGAAAGACTTTTTAAAAGCTTATCTATTACAAACTATAATGGTTCCTTATATAGGCAAGAAACCCTAAAATGAGCGTTGACAATTTACGCTCCTAATACTAACATAGACCAAGCATGCATCTAGACAAGCATGCAACTAATCATATTGTTTTGTTCATCATATTGTTTATTCTGATACGGCGCCAACCTATCTTTAATACGGCGCTGACTTTTACTCTATTATGAGCTTATCTCTCCTACGTGGTACGCACTTTCAGCAGCAACACAATATCTGCTTTAGCACTTCTGCTGAAGTATAACTTCAGCAGAATCCATTCTTCTTCGGCAGAATCTTCGGCAGAATCAGTAGTTTACCTCAATATCTGCTTTAGCACTTCTGCTGAAGTATAACTTCAGCAGAATCCATTCTTCTTCGGCAGAATCAGTAGTTTACCTTAATTCCCAACAATCCTCCCCTAAACTGGAATTTGACAAGGTTAAGTTCCAGTTTCCGTGATAGATCTGTAAAATTGTTGAGGATTGTGTTCGAACATCAGCAACAAAGATTAAAAAGAGGAACATCTCTATGATGACTGAACTGTGATACGCCAGATCTTTGCAGCAACATATGACATCATGTACATCAAAACATATAAGTTTCATACTATTCTCATCACTTCCAGGTGTGTTAACTCCTGTGAGAGGTGAATCATTGAAATTAATGGGTTTGATGTCTCTTTACCAATAGCCATTACTACTGGAGTAGCCACATGTTTGAGTTCGAAAACTATGGTACATTGATAACCATCTGATTTATTGGCAAACCAGCAACCATATAAACGGATTTGTCTTGTCTTTACCTGTAGCCGTTTGCTCAGGACTAGTCAATTCTTAGAATTGGTGAATTGAGAACCAAATATGGATTCAGTTGCTTTTACCACATGCCATATACATGTGGGCTTGTCAATTCTTGGATTCCAAAAAGGAATAGACCATGGTGAATTGATGACCATACAACCCTCAGCAGTGAAGCATGGGTGGTTGCATACCCTATGATTTTGAGCAAACCATTACAGCTATCAACAGATTTGATGTGTCTTTACCAAAGCTGTACCATTTGGACTAGCCAACTCTTTGACATACACAAGGTACATCCGGTGAGTTAAAGACCATCTGAATTGGACAACAAACAAAACTGCATAAAAGTTTTTTTTTTTTTTTTTTTTTTTTTTTTTTTTTTTTAATAACTAAGAATAATTTATAAAACTGAAAAAGATGAATAATAAGTTGAAAAGGAAAATTAAAACTTAATTTTTATTAAATAAACGCTATCACTATTTTTAAAATGATGTTTTTGTGAGTTTTCTTTATATGAAAGTCTTTTACTTAAAAAAAACTTAGACAAAAATAGACAAATAACATAAATAAAGCAAACTAAATGAACAAAACAAAGTAGTGCAGAGAGTACCAAGTGTCCTGATATGGATGAAGAATAGGCCTATTGCAGTTGTTGGAGTTGAGTTTTGATCAATCCCACCAGTGTTAAAGCAGACTGTCTTTCATTTCCCACAGGATCTGGAGGAATTTCCAACTTCTGACTCAGCATCTTTTCCATAAGTCTTTTAGGCAAAGGATACTTTCTTTCAGACAACATGCATACAGTGATTCCACCCTTAGTCTCAAGCACATGCACACGAGGGAGAGGATAGAATCTCCAGGATGTAAGCTTCCACCGATGTGAGTTTTCCCAAATGGAAGATGCTTTGCTATTGGGAATGTGGGAGTTTAACAGAACTTGAAGATCTCCTGGTAAGAACATCCCAGAACCTTGTGGTTCCTTGTTGCAATAATAGGTGGTAACTTGAGTGAACAGAGAAAGTAAGTCTGCCCTGTCTACCAAGTGTAGAATTTCCTTTAGAAAGGTGAATTCCATTGAAGTGGAGTCCCTTCGAAGAAGAACATTCATCTCATCATCCTTTAATTTCCACTCTAACACCTCATCTGAATTTCCATCAGGAAAATCAGCAGTAGACCCTTCTATAATGAAAGTTGAGTCATCAGCTTCAAGATCCAAATGAGATCGTTTGGCCATACTCTTCTTCCTCCTCCCAGGCTGATAGATATCCCTAGAGGGAGCATTTTCAGCTATCTGACCATTTACTAATGAACCACACTTGATGACTTTGATCTTGATCATGGGATATATACACTGCAATCCAGATAAGGAACAGACAAAATGCAGTACAGACAACTGCAAAACAGACACAAAAACATACACAACAACAAAAACAAACAAACTAGAGAAATATTAGTAGTTAGTGTTAGAATACAAACTAATATACAAAAATAATGCAGAGTTTGCACTAAATCCTCCCCTGAGGCATATGCCTCCCCTGAGGCCTATGCCTCCCCTCAAACTATGCAGTCAAGGGTTTAACATTCCAATATTGACCACGAGGTGTTGAAACCTTGGTCCATCAAACGCTTTTGTTAACAAGTCTGCCACATTATCATCAGTATGGATTTTAGCCACTTGTATCAAATGTTTTTCATAAGCATCTCTTATAAAGTGGTGCCTGATTTCAATGTGTTTCGTTCGACTGTGAAAAACTGGATTTTTGACTATGCAGATGGTACTTTGATTATCTATATGAATTGTAGTGTTCATAAAGTTGTACCCATAGTCCAGCAATTGGTTCTGAATCCAAAGGACTTGTCCACAGCAACGTACTCTGCTTCAGTAGTTGAGGTGGCCACGATGGTTTGTTTCTTGCATTGCCAAGAAATCAACCTCTTGCCAAGAAATTGGCAGCCCCCAGTTGTGGATCTTCTATCCAGATTTGCACCAGCATAATCACTGTCACTATATGCTTCCAACTTGAAAGGAGATTCTTTTGGGTACCAAAGGCCTAAAAGAGGTTGGCCTTTGAGGTACTTAAAGATCTTCTTGACAGCATTGAGATGGGAAGCAAGTGGAGTGACTTGATGTCGAGAACAAACACTCACAGCAAAAGTAATATCAGGTCTTGAAGCTGTCAAATACATCAATGAACCAATCATGGACCTGTACAGATGAACATTCACAGGTAGATCTGGTTCATTATTTGCTTTAGCCTTTGGAGCTTCATAAGGTGTTGTGGCAGTCCTAACACCTTCCATACCAAACTTCTTCAAAATGTCCCTCACATATTTATCTTGACTGATAAAGATGCCATCCTGTTTCTGCTGAACCTGGAGACCCAAAAGAAAGTAAGCTCTCCCATAGCACTCATTTGAAATTCACCCTTCATAAGTTCCTCGAATTCCCTGCACCAAGCTTCGTTTGTGGAAAAAAAAATAATGTCGTCCACATACACTTGCACCAGAATGATGTCTGAGTAATTCTTCTTGAGGAACAGAGTTTTATCAATAGCACCTCTTCTATAGCCATGCTTCAGTAGGAACGATGAAAGCCGAGCATACCAAGCTCTAGGTGCCTGATGTAAGCCATAAAGAGCTTTAACCACCTTGTAGACATGATTTGGGTGATCAGGGTCTTCAAATCCCTTGGGTTGAGTGACATAGACCTCCTCTTCAATCTCACCATACAGAAAAGCACCCTTGACATCCATTTGATACACCATGAAACCCATGTATGAAGCATATGCCAAGAAAATGCGAATTGCTTCAACTCGGGCAACAGGTGCAAACACTTCATCATAATCAATCCCTTCTTCTTGTCTGAAGCCTTGAGCTACCAACCTTGCTTTGTTTTTGATCACAACACCCCTAGCATCTCTCTTATTCTTCAAAACCCATTTTGTCCCAATGGCATATTTGCCATCAGGGAGTGGAACCAAAATCCAAACCTGCTGATTGTGAAATTGTTGCATTTCTTCTTGCATTGCTTCGAGCCAGCTTGAATCGTTGAGAGCTTGAGAAACACTAGTTGGTTCCACTTGAGAGAGAAAACAAGCAAACAGACAATGCTTGAGGTCTGTGTGATTGTCTCTTTGCTGGTTGGAGACATAAGAGAGAAAAGCAATCTGTCCAAACTGAGGACTGGTGATAGCCCTTCTAGTTCTAACCGGTGCCAGAAGATCACCTATGATGTTGGATTGAGGATGAGCAATGTTGATCCGCTGAGTAGTGGTGGGGTTGACTTCAATGGATGAGTCAAGATTAGTGATGGTTGGCTCAAATTCAGCATCATACGAGGGTGAGGTGAAGATGCCAGCTTTGGGTTGATGATTTCCAAGATCTGAAGGTTTTGGAAAGCGTGTATAGGGTTCACCAAAGTCTGAAGATACTTGAGAAGGAACAGCATAGCCTTCAGCAGATTTGGGGAAGGTAGGTGTGACAGAATCAACTTCAGCAGAAACATGGTTTCCACCGACTCCTTCATTAGCAACCTCTCCATTCAGTTTCTCTGCTTCAAGCTTAGCTGCAAATTCTTGAGTCTGGAGCCTAGCAAGGTCCTCAGCATAATGAGAGTCATCTTCATCACTCGAATCAGCAGTATCCTTGGAGGTGGTACCTGCAATATTGTTAGAGGAGAAAGAAGGTACAAGTATGGGTTGCTCATCATCTTCAAACTCATTTTCAGAGCCATCATCTAGGGGACCTGCATTGTTAGTTGGAGACACTTGAGGACCTGCATTTTGGTTAGCTAGATGTCTGTGGTAACCCGATAATCAGTTAAGTAGTCAAGATCAAAGGACCATGAATGACCTTGTCCTTGAACATTAGGCTTATCTTCCAAAAATCTCAGGTTCAACGTCTCCTCTATTTTCTTGGCTTGCAAGTTGTACACCCTGTATGCCTTACTATGGGCTGAATAGCCCACAATATAACCATCATCAGCCTTCTCATCAAACTTTCCCAATGGATCACTTGTGTTCAGAATGGTCACTTGACAACCAAAAGGTTTTAGGTAGTGAATGACAGGAACCTTCCCAAAGAGAAGTTCATATGGGGTTTTGAGTTGTGGTCTAGTAATGGACACCCTGTTTAGCACATAGCAAGCAGTGCCAACAGCTTCAGTCCAGAACATAGTGGGCAGTTTAGAGTCTGCAAGCATGGATCTAGCAGCCTCTATTAAGGTCCTATTCTTTCTTTCAGCCACCCCATTTTGTTGTGGGGTTCTTGGATTACTATAGTCCCTTTTTATGCCTTTTGACCCACAGAGTTCTATAAGAACAACATTTTTAAACTCTGTCCCATTATCACACCGAATACCTTTGACATTTTTGTTCAACTGATTTTCAACAAGAGTGATGAATTCAGTCAGCACTTGAGATGTTTCATCTTTGGTTCTGAGAAAGAAAACCCAACAAAATCTGCTATAGCCATCAGTGATCACCAAACAGAAGTACTTATGATCAATGCTTCTGACTTGAGTTGGACCAAACAGATCCATGTGAAGCAACTGAAGAGGTTCAGTAATGATGCTCATAGCATTGATAGCTTTGTAAGAGGCTCTGTGTTGTTTTCCTTTATTGCAAGCGACACAATTATGATCATTGGTAAAAACTTTGGTGGGAAGACCTTCAACAAGACTCATTTTAGAGAGTTTGTTAATGGTCTTGAAATTCACATGCGCCATCCTCCTATGCCATTTTGTGGATTCATCAAGTGATGCTTTAGCCACCAAACATGTGAGGTCACCATCAGGTTGAACTTCATTAAGGTTGAATGTGTATAAGTTGTGAGTGCGAGGAACTTTCAGTAGAATTGAAGTTTCTTCGGGGAGTTTGAAGTCTTTAGACAGCACAAGACATTCATTCTCTGTGAAGAGGACTTTGTTCTTAGTGTCACAGATTTGTGAAACAGAGAACAAGTTGAAATGCTGAAGTTCCTTAACATAGTACACATTTTCAAAATCTAGATGAGGTGTCTTTATGGTGCCTTTCCCTGTGATACTACCGTCACTTCCTCCAAAAGTCACATTGCCTCCTCCTTCTATAGGGACAAAATTGTGCATCATATCCCTGTTCCCAGACATGCTTCTGGAACAACCACTATCAACAATACCAATATTCTTATGCTTAAGGGGATGATCCTACAAACAACAACAAAATATATACAAACTGTTAGAATACGATGGAGGTTCAAGTCATTACTGACTTGAACCTGCCTTGTGGATCACCAGTTTAGGACAAGAGTATTTAGAGGATCCACCATTGTTCTTGGTCCTCCATTGATAATTGGGTCCCTTGTTAGTCCAAGAACAACCTGCTGAGGGCTTCACAGCAGTGCTCCCATATCCCATCCCCGCATACATAGAGTCAACATATGTAGGCCAATAACCATGTTTAAAGTATGGGCTAGTTGGTTGCACATAAGGTCTGGTGACTGAACCTCTCCAATGAGAGTCAGTATTAGATGCTTGTGGGACATAAGGTGGAATATTAGCAACATTGGTCCATTTAGATTTGTGTTTTTGGTGAGTAGCACATGCACCCAATCTTTGCTCATAAAAATCACAATCCTTAATCAAATGAAATTTACTTCCACATACAAAACATGTCTTCTTCTTGGAAGATTTATTCAAATAGGGAGATGTTTGATTACATGAAGAAGTACTTAAATTAGAAACATTCAAGGAATTGTTGTTAACAGACTGATTATTCAAAGATTTAAAAGACAAGTCTTCAGAAGAAACTGTCTTGGAAGTTGATTCCTCAGCAGCTTCCTTAGAAGGCTTGTAAGTAGACTGGGGTGCAGGCTTGGGTGTAGGCTCAGGCTTGGAAAGGTCAGACTTCTCATTTGAATCACAGCTTTCATAGGAAGTAGACCCTTGATCCGATGAATTGTCACTGTCAGAGCAAGAGACAAAGTCATTAGATGAGGTATCGGGGTCTGGCAAGTCTTTTTACTTTTTGCCATATAGATGATGTGATCCATCAAAGTCAACAGTGATGGACAGGTCTGTGGGCATAAATTCACCTCTAATAGGTCCAGGGACAGCATGCATATTACCCTCTTTTACAAAGTTAGCTAACCCTGCTGGTGTGGATTTACGACCATCATACCTAGCTTCTACTCCTACATATTTTTGAAAGCCTAATCCTAAGCCAGAGGTTACAGATTGACTGTTATATAGTTCTCTAGCTAGATTATCACCTGAAATTAACCATTGTTTATTCCTAGCTATTTCCTCAGCTACCTTTTCTTTAAGCTCTAGGTTTTCAGACACAGCTTCATCCTTAGCTTTCTCAGACAGTTTTAAATAATTATTAGCAACTTCAAGATCAAACTGTAACACCTTTATCTTTTCTTCATAAGCTATTTGATTCTTTTGAAACCATACCTTTTGTCTTTCTACTGTTTTTAATGCTAGTTTATGAGCTTCATTTTCAACATAGCATTCATCAAACTTAGGTTTCATAGCATCATACTCTTCTTTAAGTTCATTGTATCTTAGACTACAACCAAATATACAGTTGTGTACCTGAGATAGTCCCATCAAGGCAAACTGATCATGCCTTTCATCCGAAGTACACCTTGCCAGCAATCCAAGCTTATCAGAATCATGAGCTTCCTCATTCACAGGTTCATGTGCAGTCCAGTTGACCTGTTCATCCATGGTGAGGAGAGCTGCTGAAGCTCCAGCTTCCTGCTGTTTCTGCTGATAGGAAAGGTAGTTTGCTCCATCTCCACTTTTCCTGTCTTTGCATTCCCTTGAGAAATGCCCCATCTGGTGGCAAGTGAAACACTTGACTTTTCTCCTATCAAAGCGAGCTGGTTCCTTTCCCTTGAAAGCAAACTTCCTTCCAGACTTCTCTTCAAACCTTTTGATGTCCACTGACAGTAATGCCACCTGCATTTTCAGTTTCATCTCCTCCATTTCAAGTGGGTCCAACTGATCAAAGTCTTCATATGCAAGATACTGCTGAGTATCATAGTCAGCAACAAATGAATGAAGAACATCCTCCATCACACTACTAGACCTAGCTTGAGAACATGGTGGAGTGGGACGAGGGTTATGTGGTGGAGGGGGGGATGAAGATGATGATGGAAAGTAGTTGGAGTTCGGAGATGATGGAAAATAGTTGGAACTAGGAGCTTGCACCATCACGTTGGAGTGAGATGTCCCAACAAAAGCTGCATGGCCAGAAGAAGATGTACGGTAGGGAGTTCTGACATCAGGTTCAAGGGTTCTGAGTCTGTTATATAGCTCATCAAAAGTAAGCATATCCAGCCCTCCTTTAGCCTTGAGAGCAATACTTACATGTAACCATGATGGAGGTAACGATCGAAGGAACTTTGAGTTGCAGTCATCATTATCCGGTTTTGCATTCAGTTGGTTCAGCTGACTCAAGATCCTATGGAACCTGTCGTATCCTTTGTGAATGCCTTCTTCTTCAGAGATATTGAAGTCCTGAAATTGTTGTCTCAGCATGGACTTCCTCATTCTCTTTGATTCTTCATTTCCACCGAACCTTGCTTTGAGAGCCATCCATATGTCCTTTGCATCATCCATATGATGAAAATCACACAGATGATCTTCTGGTATGGCTTGAAGCAGAATGGTCTTTACTTTATGCTCTCTCTGCATAGCTAGCACCTCTTCAGCAGTTTTTGGTGGAGCCATGATAAATTTCCCATCCCTGTCAGGAATCATCTTCTTTAAACTGTTTCCTTTCTTTACAACCTCCCACAGATTCCAATCAATATTGGAAATCCAGTTTTCCATCTTCATAGTCCAAAGTTCATATTCTTCCCTTTTCAAATAAGGAAATTTACCATTACTGTTTGAGAGACTGAGCTGTTGCATGGATGTGGTGTTGGTGTTGTTTGTATTGGTGACTTCAGTTTCATTATCGGATCCAGGCATGGTGAATGAGTGTTTGATTGTATGGGGTTGAGAGTTGTTCTTAGTATCGTAGAGACTTCCCGAGGCTCTGATACCACTTGATGAAGACAAAGACCTTGATAGATCTTTAAGCACTCGGAGATCGTTAGTGTTGCCAATGTAATCACAAGCAAACTAATAGAAGATCTCTACAACTCGTATTTTGTAGCGGAAATTAAATACAAGTTACAATAACTAAGAACTCTTTGATCCTCTATGGATCTTTTGATTATAGAAACTCTATGTTTCAGATGTTTTACAAGACTTGAAAGACTTTTCAAAAGCTTATCTATTACAAACTATAATGGTTCCTTATATAGGCAAGAAACCCTAAAATGAGCGTTGACAATTTACGCTCCTAATACTAACATAGACCAAGCATGCATCTAGACAAGCATGCAACTAATCATATTGTTTTGTTCATCATATTGTTTATTCTGATTAAGCTCTACATAATACGGCGCTAACCTATCTTTAATACGGCGCTGACTTTTACTCTATACTGAGCTTATCTCTCCTACGTGGTACGCACTTTCAGCAGCAACACAATATCTGCTTTAGCACTTCTGCTGAAGTATAACTTCAGCAGAATCCATTCTTCTTCGGCAGAATCTTCGGCAGAATCAGTAGTTTACCTCAATATCTGCTTTAGCACTTCTGCTGAAGTATAACTTCAGCAGAATCCATTCTTCTTCGGCAGAATCAGTAGTTTACCTTAATTCCCAACAGGTCATGGGTCATGGGTTATGGGTTGATACATGGTTTTCTTTCTAGATACAATGAACTTGGTTAAGTGGTATATATAAAACCATAGGTTATGGGTCAATACCATTTGCCAGTTTATTGCCCATTTTAGTATTTACATATTTTTACCCATTTTAGTATTTACATGTTTTTACCCATTTTAGTATACTTAGTTTAAGTATATGTTAACTCAATATGTAAACACTAGTTGTTATACATATGTATCTAAATCATAAAATCACTTAGGCTTGTTTTATGTGAAAACGTAAGTGTGTTAGAAAAACTATTAACTCAAACTATTTACGTACTCTATTTGTTTCGTTAAAATGATTTTACGTTTGTTATCGACAAAACATTAGAAGATCGTAAAATATAAATAAACGTTTTTACGGCTTATTTGTATTAACAAATTAGTCTAGCTTCTAATTTAATAACTCAGAAAATATGCAATTTTCTTAACTATTAAAAATGCTTACGAGTTATGAATTTAGAATTTAGACAATTCTAATTGTCGTATCATACCTTTCTTCATTCATGAAAAGGAATAAGATTGAATCTCACTCTTTCTTATGAAAAGAGGACTAGATTTATTCTTTTAGCAAAGTTGACTCTACCAAAAACCCTTACAGGTGTAGACCAATTTACCAATACAGGAATAACATACGTTTACGGTTTAATGTTGCATTAATACATTTAAAGAATTTTCAAAATTCAAGTATTAATATTTTAGATAATATAACTTTTCAAGAAAATAAAATACCCAAGGTAATATTCATATAACCATAGAATTTTCTCGAAAACTAGGATCCAAATTATCGTAGTTCCATTACATCAGTTGATCTGCTAGTAACGAAAGCACATAATAGGGTAATCTGTCGAACAATAATTGGCAAACAATTTCCAATTCCTAGATCATTATGGGATTTATATTTTCCAATGCTATTGCAAATATAAACATGTTTCATCCCATCTTATGCCATTGAGTCCAAGTCTCACTTCCTACTCAACTTAAGTGTCTAACTTAAAGAACTGAAAATATGTCCATGTAAGGTCTCACTTTACATAGAGATTTACCTCTCCATCACAATCTAGCCAAGTACTCTCATGACATAAATTGCAACTTCAAGTGTTCCTTTTAATTAGATGACACATAACTTAATTTAAAAAGATACTAGTTTTGATTTTATGTGGTCAAATCAAATATGTACAAAGATGTCATGCATTCATCTTGTAGCATAAATTTAATAAAAAACTTTTTATTACCAATTCATAAAGATCAAATTATCAAAGTTTTGATTGAGGTATTGGGTTCACCAATCAAGGAATTTAGTGTTAATTATCGTCCATTATACCGTACTTTTGCATAAGTGTAAACACTTAGTGTTTCGGGTAATTACCACCGAAGTGACGCATGGAATTAAAACTAATTCGCCCTTAAGATGAGTTTGCACATTTTATGGCTTACTAAGTAGCTCCATTCGAACTTACAGGGGGCAGAGGACCAGGTAAGCGCAAAGCATAACCTTAGACATCCTTTCAATGTGACTGTGCGCACTTCTTTCACGTTATCTCCTTCGCTCCACAACCTACATTAACCTCACACACAATCCCAATCATCTCCCATGCTTAGGTATTTTCTGCGTCTTGTTATGTTTTTCAGTCAAGTATTCTACATCATAAAGTTTTAACTAAGTGAAAGCTTGTATTATACTTTTTCACTTTTGTGTGACTTCTTGTAACATGTTTTGGTTTCAGGTTAATCTTTTGCAGAGTACGTATCGAATGATCTTGTATTATAATAAGAAAGATAAGAAGTGCAAAATCACCGTGTGAGAGCATGTCCAACAATAACTTGAGTTATAAAATAACACCGTCCACGTCAACGCCACATCAGCTTTAACATTTCACCTTAACATCCCAAAAAAACACCCACAACAATAACATTCCCAAGTTAAACTTTAACACTCCACCAATTTACAAAAACAACTTCTCATTTAAGGCATAAATAATATATATATATATATATATATATATATATATATATATATATATATATATATATACGGGCGTTGCATACATAACGTGGAGGGACTAACACCGAAATAACGCGACGGTTCCAACGGTTAAACGCCCATTAACGGCGTTTATTCGCCAGTTAACGGCGTTATGCCGTTATGAATGTATATGCTCTGAGCTAGCTTCACAAAAAGACACCTAAGCACTTAACAGTTGGTTACTATTCCACCATTGAAAATTTATAATAAACTTTATCTTGTAGACAATCTATTCCAATGCAAAATCACTATGATTTTCACAAGTTTAATGTACGAGTAATTCATTTTGGCTAAACTAGGATTCAATTATTTGTAAGTAGGTAAAAACCAAAAATAATCACCATCTGTTCAAAATACCTAATTAAGATACCTTGAAAAATCCAATTTTGATTGGTGTAATAGGTAAGTTGACATTAATTCAAGTATGATACGAAACATTCTTGCAACTATGTTACTTTTTATCTTCAAAGGTCGTCCTGTTAAGTAAATGGATCTTTCGTAACGAAAGTTGTTGAGGACTAACAAAAACAGAAAGTGTGTTGAAGAAGACCCTCATTTTGTTAACACACACAATGACAATGTTTTAGTTTTGTTCTCATAATGATCATTTTGGCCGATTGTGCATAAAGTTAGCAAAAGGCTTCCGAGTTTTGAACTACATCTATATCTCTAATTTACAAAAAATCATATTTTATAGAATCGGTAACAAACTAACAACAATCCAAGTATGAAAAAAGCATGATGTAAAAACGTTTATATTTCAAAAATGGTAAGTGAAAGCTTGTCATACATGTAGAACAATCGGGTCAAAGTACAATTACAATATTTGATACAATTACAAGTATTATTTTGATAAAGAAAAAAGATATGAGTACTATTTCTTAATTCAGAAGATTATTTACACATTTATTTTGCTTTGATATTCAACAACACGAGTAAGTATATATGCGTCAACATATTGATTTAATGCAAAGTCTTTTTGAACCCTATTTTATGTTTTTCAACTTAAAATGGTTACACTTTATTATCTTCTTATATCTTAAACACTTGACAGGTACGCACTTAGATGGTTACACTTTGACTATAAATAATTAAATTATTTTATGTTAATTTTTCTTTTATATCTTTTTGCAAAAAAACAATTTCACACTCTTGCTCATCTTGCTTATTGATGGCTTAGCAAACACACACATACTCTACTCTTGAACAACTTCAATACATTTGGTTACCTATCTCTCTAATTTTGATAAAAATAATATACCTTCTTCTACCCTAGTTTCTCTCACTCATACGTACCTGGATCTCTCCTTTTCTTCGGTCAAGCATATATACTATCATTTTTAAGGCATCTTTAATCTTTTGAAGATTTCTTCACCCCTTCCCTCATCTATTTCTTTTTATAGCATAACTACACTAATTACAATATTTTAGAAAGAAAGAACCGCGCGCCCGCATGAAACTAGAAATCAACATTATCATAATTTAAACATCTAGGTTCTATCACTTTGTAGGATACGATGACTTTTTTTACCCGCGTTCTGCTGTGTGGCTCGGGATTTTAAGTGAATTTTTTTTTGGTTACACAAACATTCTCTATATTTAACTATACAGACTATTTATGTAATTTTTCGTCACACAAATATCCACAGATTTAATTTAGTGATTGTGTACGTTTGCAATCGCAAGTCTTCATTGTACAAATAATCCCTATATTTAACCTATGGAATTTAGGGATTTTTTTAAGAAAAAAATATTTATACAGCCCGTGTATTACACCGATATCAAAATAGTTATTCTATTGAGTGTGGAGTTTTGCACGGCCATATAATTTTCGCAAGAGGAACGTACTAGACTTTAAATATACACAAACCTCTTATATTACGTGAGGATATATATAGTAACATATATGTGTATATTTAGAAACTTTGTAGTGATAGAACAAAAATTATTTATAAGTAGTAATTAACTTATCTTCAAAGTCTCCATGTACCATAGTAATTTATGTTAGACCCGTTATCTTAGCTAAATTGTTTCAATTCGGATATCCGAAATTTCGAATAATAGTTTTATACATCCAAATATCTATAATTTTTGAAAAACTGTTATATGAGTTTCAGGACTAACATTTCATTAAACAAACTTTTTAGGAAACTATGATCAAATTTTCGGATATTGAAATACGGATATTTTTTACGCCCACAATCTAAATCAAGCAATCCTATAAAGTAAGTTGAATATTATCCAAACATTGAAAATGGTGACGATTCCGTTTGTATTAATTTTGAAAAAATCCGCGTGTATTTTCTTGGAGAAAAAAATTTCATCCATCATTTTAGTTTAACGGATGCTTTCTAATAATTCTATTGTTACAAGAGAATTCTAGATATAAATTTTTCATAAAACCTCTAGTAACTTAGTTGCTTTAGAAAATTATTTATTATTAAGAAAAAACATTCAACCACCGTGTCTTGAGACTGCATTAATCTTGGGGTGTACGGTGCGTAGGCTCAAAGCGATCAAACGGGCTTCGTAGAAACCTTAAAAGGACAGGGAAGTTCTTCCCGTGCAGGTTTCGTTTTCTGTTTTGGATTGTTCGATTGCAGTTGTTCGAGGCTGTTTTGGGGCTGTTTCTGAGTTGCTTTATTGCGTGGTTGTGATTATCCACGTTGCTGCTTATAAGTTTCAACAGTCTTTTAAGGTTTCTAAGTGTTTAATGGGAAAGTCATTATAAGCTCAAAGGTTGCGGGTATCATATATGTCGAGCAGCCCATCTATACCACCTTAGGGGTGGGATCCATTGAGTACAAATATTTTTCAAAGATCAAATGGCAAGATCCAAGCCATCCAATCCACCTTCATCCAAAGGACAAGATTAAATATCCTATTTACACTATAGGGGCAATTTTGTCCATTTGGTGATATCATATCACGCTTCTCAGATACAGCTTCTCATTCTACGATCCAAAAAAACTGATAAAACACACAGTTACAAACACACACCAAACACGATCCAATTATGAAAATTCATCAATTAAATTCATCAATTCTTCAAATCCGATCCCAAAATTAGGTCAAAAATCATCAAAAACATTCAAATCCGATCCAGAAAACATCAAAATCATTCAAATCCGATCCAAAAATTAGGTCGAATTAGGTCGAAAATCATCAAAAACATTCAAATCCGATCCAGAAAGCCTCAAAATCATTCAAATCCGATCCAGAAAACATTAAAATCATTCAAAACACACAGTCACACACACAATCACACACACATGGATAATATTGAAGAAATCACTTGTGTTCAGTTTTTTGAAGGTAGTGTAGGCAGTGTTTGTGATGCAGAACAAAATGAGAGTATAGAATTAGGTAGCGTAAGTAGCATATGTATGGTTGATTCTGTTGAAGGAGGTAGCGAGGTTATGAGTGTTGATGATGTCGAAGGAGTTCGGATAGTTGAAGAAGGTAGCGAGGTTTTGAGTGTTGATGATGTTGAAGGAGTTCGGATAGTTGAAGAAGGTTTACTTTCAATGAATGATGCCGGTGATGCTGAACGAGTTCGGTTTATTGTTGAAGATGATATCAGAAGTGGTGAAACAGATGATGAAAATGAAACACATGTTAACGGCAAGTCATTTGTACTTTTATTAAATTTCTTTCAGTTTTGAGGCAAAATATGAGATATACGTAAATCACAGGTGATTTATGGTAAATCACATGTGATTTACGATAAATCACCTACGATTTATGTTAAATCACATGTGATTTACCGTAAATCACATGTGATTTGTGCTAAAGCAAATGTGATTTACAACATGTGATTTACCATAAATCACATGTGATTTACCATAAATCACCTGTGATTTATGGTAAATCACAAATGATTTAAACAAATATGATTAAAATAAACTTCAACCTTGTATATTTTTCAGAAGCTGTGACAACACCTAAAGCGAGTTTAGTAATTCATAAGGAGACACCTGGGGGTTCAGTTTATTGGCAACCTAATATGGAACCAGAATTAATACCGAAAGAGGGGGTTTACTTTGACACACTAGATGAGGCTATTAGGATGTATAAGGCTTACGCTCTTAGAGGTGGATTTGAAATAAAGCTTTCATCACAAAGGAAAACTAGAAGTGGTTTTGTACAACACAAGTATCTGATGTGTAACCGTGAAGGAAAACTTAGGAACATCAACATAGATACTTTAAAAAGCCAAGGAAATGATAAGGCTATTCGAAACAGGAACCTACGGGTAACAGGTTGTACGCAGTATTAAGTTAGATTTGGATCCTGTTTCTGGAAAATACAGACTAGCAAAATTCAATCCTAGGCATAACCATATGCTTTGTCCGGAAGTATATCGACATCTCTCTAAGACGGAAAGAAAAATGGTCTACTCTGAAAAGCTCTTTGTCATGAAAGCTAAAACCGCAAATATAGGTGCTATTGTAGCTCACCATATTACAGATAGCATGAAAGGGTATGACCTAGTTCACGGGCAGGTTGTCGATTTTAAGAACTATTTTAGGGAACTTAACTGCTTCATAGGGGAAGGGGATTCTCAAATGCTAATTAACAAGATGGAAAACAGAAAAGCGTATGTGCCAAACTTTTCTTTTCACTACAAAGTAGAAGACAGCGAACTAGTTGCACTGTTTTGGGCAGACGAGGTAATGAAATGTAACTTTGAAGAATTTGGTGACATCATTTCTTTTGATGCGACATTCAGGACTAATAAGTAAGTTTCAACTATTCTGACTTTATCAATAAAGTAAAAATCACTTGTTATCTGTCAGATGCCATAAGAAAATCACAAGTGATTTAGTAAAATCACAAGTGATTTGACCCAAATCACTGTGATTTGGATTAAATCACTTGTGATTTGATTCAAATCACTTGTGATTTTTCACAGAAGGTGTTTATTTATATATGCTTTCCATGTGTTTTTATATGCTTTCAGATACAATATGGTATTCGTTCCATTTACTGCAATAGATAACCACAGAAAGAGTGTGACAATTGCTGCGGGAATGCTGAAAAGTGAATACACCAAATCCTACATTTGGCTTTTGGAGTCATTCATGTCAGCATTTAACAAGCAACCTACAATGGTCGTAACAGATCAAGATGGGGCGATGAAGAAGGCTATTGCAGCTGTTCTCCTTGAGTCAAAACACAGGCTATGCATGTGGCATATCACCCAAAAGGTTCCGGCTAAGGTACTTTCTAATAAATCACTTGTGATTTTACGTAAACTTGTACCTAGGCCTATGGACTTGTAGCATTGATGAGTGGAATTGTTTGACAGATCTGTAAGAAGATATATGATGAAACAAACTTCAAAAGGCGCTTCAACGAGATTGTATGGGATATGTTCTTGGAACCAAGGGGATTTGAGGAAAAGTGGGAAAAATTAATGAGGATTTTGGCTTAAAAGATCATAAGTGGATGACGAAGATGTTTAATATGCGATCAGCATGGATTTACCGCTATTTTCTTGACTCGCCACTGTTTGGGTTAATGAGGACTACTTCACGGTCAGAAAGTGAAAATTCGTTCTTCTCGCATTTCACAAACGAAGGATCAAACCGATTAACTCATGATCCGCCGAATCGCTAATGGAAAAGCAAAGACACATTCAAGAGCGGTTGACTTTGATTCAATGGATTCATGCCCAAGAAAACAAAACTGGTGATTGAAAAACATGCTGCTTTGGTATACACAAGGACAATTTTTCTACGAATTCAAACAGAAATTAATGAAGGAATCTGGGATTGTCAGATACAGAATGTACAAACTGGAGAGGGTTGTGAGATAACACTCATAAGAATGCTGGTGAATATAGAACACTATACAAGGAAAAAAAAAAGGGCAAAAAGGTGAAAGGCAGAAAAACCAAAGGCGTATGCGTGTTCAGGCAATGTATAAGGTACTAAAATGCTCTTTTAATTTAATATTGTGTGTTTTTCTTCATTGTTATGCTTGCCTGAATCACTTGTGATTTTTACGAATCCCAAGTGATTTGTAATAAATCACTTGTGATTTTGACAAATCACAAGTGATTTGTTTCAAATCACAAGTGATTTATTACAAATCACAAGTGATTTGTAATAAATCACTTGTGATTCTTTGTTATGTTATTCATTTTCTTGTGTTTTGATCTGCTAAGGTAATGCGCAATTTGGAAGATGGACTGGTCGGTACACGTAGGCACTTCCTTCGATTTGGGTTTCTATGTCGCCACATATTTTGTGTTTTCAAGAATAATGACATTGAAAAGATTCCCGAGAAGTACATTTTGAGGCGTTGGACAAGGGATAATACCTCTGATTTGAGAAGAAGAGAAACCGATATGGTGAAAAGAATGAAACAATTGATAGACTCACAAATGAGGCAACTTGTTTAGTAGACGAGTGCCTACATCGTTTGAGCAATGATGAAGGAAAGATGGTTGAATTTGTAGAGCAGATTAGAACATTGAAGAAGAAGGTCGACATTGCTGTGCCAAATCCTCCAAGCAAAAAAGATGATATGGAGAAATTTATCGGGGTTCCAAAGCCAAAAAAAATTGACGTGAACAACCCATCAGGTGCTAAAAATAAAGGTGGTACAAGAGAGGTACGTAGGAAGAGTGAGAGAGAGAAAGCAATAGATGCAAGTTTAAAGCCAAAGAGGAAATGCGGAGAATGTGGAGTGAAAACTAATAAACATACCAAAAGAACTTGTCCTCTAGGTCCAAAGGCAATAGCGGGCTGCAAAAGCCATCGGGGTGAAAAACTAGTGAAAAATCGATGAATAACACCTTCAAACTAAGTGATTTTTTAATTTTATAAATACTTTACATACTTTAAGTTTTAAATATGTGTGGATTGTTACCTCAGTTGTAACTGAGATGTTGATTGTTACTTGAGATAAAAACTTTGATCTGTTGATTACTTCTTGAATAAAATGATAGTTGGATTTAAATTTTTACTTTTTTATTAAGTTGTATTGATATAATTTCAAGTTGTATTCACAAGTGCTTTGATCCAAATCACAAGTGCTTTGTGACAAATCACTTGTCATTTGATCCTAATCACTTGTGATTTGTGACAAATCACTTGTGATTTGGACAAGTGATTTGATCCAAATCACTTGTTATTTTGCCCACACGATGAATAACCACCAAAAATTTAATAAGTCACATTAACTACACGCTCGCTTTTCACAGTAGCTTAATATGAAAATCTATTTAAAAAGCTAAATAGTTGTCCATAACTACAAGATGACTTTTCATAGATCCACCAAAACACGTGTCCATAACGACACATCACCAACAAAATTTGAAAAGTCAATCCACCTGCCAGGATAACGACATGACCAACACTTGTCCATAAAGACACATGAACAACAGACCTTAAAAACAAACAAAAGTAGTAAATAGTTCATTACTACAACTACACGTCATACTTATAATGTTCGCGGTTTGCCCTAGCCTGGATAGCATTCTTGATCATCTCCTTCTTTGTCACTGGTATAAACCTCACATGGAATTCCTTAGAGTCTTTCATATTTTTCCTAGCATGCAAATTTATGTCATGTGAAAAAATCTTGGTTGCATACTTGACCCTCAAGAGCAACAAGAGATGTTCTTTATCCGAGTCTCACACAATTTACAAGTCCCACCTTGAAAATGGTTCTCCCATGTACATATCCATATGATGCATACAGTAGATACTGGAGTCTTCGATATTATTCTCTGTCGTGGAACATTTCAGTTTCGGAATGTGTGGAACTGCAGTCGCAACAACTTGACTCTTTCTGTGGCCAACACTTTCCAGGTACCTTGCAAACAACTTTATCTACAAAAAAACTAATGTTAAAAAATAGTCAGACTATTAAATAACAAAAATCATTATAAAATGGTTCCAAAAGTCAAAGAAGAAAAAAAAATAGAAATTATTTTGACTAGTAAATTACCAATAGATCACATCTGTCTTTGTAAGCTTCATATGATGTTGTCTCGTCACGATTGTTGTTAAGGATATTGATAGCCGTCTTTTTCAGATTAAAAACAACAACATAAAAACACTCAGAACCGAGAATGGGGAAGAACACCTGTTATACAAAGAACAAAATTCAATAAATGAAAGTAAACTTCTTTATTAAATTGTAAAAAACAAAAAAGTTACCAAATCAACGTCCTTGAGATTAGAGCTATCAGTATTGTCCTTGAAACTAAAAGCAACTTGTGCATCAAATATTTCACACGTTGCTCCCCGTGGGTCCGCCATGACACATATTCCTTGTCTGTATTAATAAAACAAAAAGTCACTTAAGGAATAAAAACGTCTATGTAGTTTAATCCAACTTTATTAAAAAGATCCAAAACTTACAACACAACCCGTATGAAAGAAATGCCTGGACATAGCTCCTGGTTGTATGAATTTTTCCTCATAATTAAGCAAAGTAGACCAACAATCAATGACACCAGAATCCACATGAAAACGCGGTGTTAATGACTCCATTTGATCTCTGATCAAAGAATCGCCAGATTTTGTTTCAAAGACCACATCCCTGTATTAAAAATGTGGTTGTAAGAAAGTAGCTGTAAAATTGTGATTTTCAGGTACAAATCACTTGTGATTTGTACATAAAAATCACTTGTGATTTGTGATTTGTATGTACAAATCACAAGTGATTTGTATGTACAAATCACAAGTGATTTGTACATACAAATCACTTGTAGTTTGCAGGTACGAATCGCAAGTAGTATCTTTACCATTCTCGCAAACATCGAAAACAAATAGTTGGAAAATTTATACTCGTCCATTGTCATTATAGAGTCAACGACAGTCTTCTTATTAAGATAAGGAGAGCAAAGGTAGAGAGCTCGTTTAGCAGCATAGCGTCTCGCAGGAACCTTTAAAAAAATACAAAAAAAGGAAAAATAAGTATGTTAAAAGCCACATGGGTGTTTGGCAATTCTGTTTATAATAATTAAGATCAGGAAAATCAACCTCGTTGCAAATCTGATCACTGTTTTTGTCGAGCAATTGAAAGAGTTCTTCAGTTTCAGCATCAACCTCTTGACTACCTTTGTTAGAGACCTCTTCATCCTTATTTTCTTCACCCTCGCCATCATCCTCTCCATCATCCTCCTCACTATCTTCCTCCCCATCACTCTCCTCATTGGCGCCTTTCTCATCATCATTTCCACCGTCCTTACCGACCTCTTCATCTTTCTTTTCTTCTTTCTCACCATCATCCTCATCACCATCCTCCTCGCCATCACTCTCCTCACTGTCATCCGTCTCTTCATCCTTATCATCGTCCTTACCTTCTTCCTTATCATTTTCCTTACCGACCTTTTCATCCTTATTTTCTTCTTTCTCAGCATCATCCTCATCACTATCCTCATCGCCATCACTCTCCTCACTATCTTCCTCAGTATCTTCCTCACTATCCTCTTTGTCTTCTTCACCACCATGATCCTCCTCACTAACTGCTTTTTTTTTCCTCAGTCATCCTCACCAGCAACCTTCTTCGTCACAGATTCTTCTTGTCGTCACTGAATCATCCTCAGATCCATCGTCATCTTCCTGATCAACTTCGTCATTTAGATTCATTACCTTCTTGAAGAGTTGACCATACTTGTCAATGTAATCAGGCGGCTTGGCATCACCAGGAACAATTTTTGAATTGTTTGAGGGTCTCTTCTAAATCTTCCGTCTCATCAAAAATGATGGAAAACTTCGCTTCAACCTTCTTACAAAATCCCTACAAACAGTTAACAAAAAAAGTATATGTTAATTAACTAAAAATTCATAAATTACTACAATAAAAAGTATATAATCACATGTGATCCTATATTACCTCTTGGGTGGTCAGTGCTGATGGATAAGGAAGTCTGGTAAAATCACGTACTTCATCAGTTTCAAAAACCCTCTGTTACCCCCGCCTCCTCTGCAGTCCACTCTCCCTGTGTCCAAGTCGCCAAAAACACCTTGTTCAATTCAAGATCCATCTACTCTTCAGAGAGTAGAATTCAGTCTTAAGTGCTGGAAGTGAACGAATGTATGGCATGGCTTCAAACTTGGTTGAATCCAAGTACAAAAGCTAGTTATAAAAACATACAAAAGATATATTAAAACATCAGCTTTAAAGAAAAGTTTAAGAGTATGTATGAGGCTAAAGTGTCAAATCACAAGTGATTTGACACTGCAAATGCAAATCACAAGTGATTTACATTGGCTTACAGTATACACATAAAGCTTGAAATATAAATAGATGAAAAGAAAACTTACAACAAGGAAATACACGGGCCCATTGTAGAAGAGACCACGACGCTCTGGGAGTTTACTCTTATAAAGACAGTTGCAAATATACCCACACCAGTCCATGCAGTCAATCGGAGTGTCATCACTGTGGAAAACTAGAAGGGGGGGTTGAATAGTTTTACCAATTTAAAACTTCCTTTTAAATATTTAGATCAACTTATGTCAATCCATTTGATTGTTTATATTGGACGTTGATAGATGGATATATAAACGTGAAATGAAATATAAAGAGTAAGAAGCACATCACCACAACACAAGTTATTTATAGTGGTTCGGCTACAAGGACACCTTCCTTGCCCTACTCCACTCCCCGAGTCACCTACTCGAGGTTCGTAAGCACTACACCAACTCCTTGTGGCAGAGAAGCCTTCACAACGTAGCTTCAACCTTTTCCGGTACAAAGCTAAATACCGAGTTCTTTCACACCAGGCGAACCACACCTAACACAACGTCGCCTACCCTTATACGGTGCTAGGCTAACCACCGAGTTCTTTCACACCTTAGGAGAACTAATCCTATCACAACGTCGCCTACCCTTTATTAGGTACTAGGCTAAGCACCTTAGTTCTTTCACACCTTAGGTGAACTACACCTTCACGACACAACACCTAATCTCAAGGAGATCTACTCCTTGTTACAACACCATCAAGGATATCACCATCCTTGTAGATAAAAAAATACACATATGTATAACGATGCACCTCATCTATTATAGACCTAAGCATTCTCCCAAATGCTACTTGATTTGATCCTTTGGCATCCTTCACTAATGCCTTTGACACAACGCTTGGCACCCTTCACTAATGCCTTCGTCTTGACACCTTTAGCATCCTTCACTAATGCTTTTGACACAAAGCTTGGCACCCTTCACTAATGCCTTCGTCTTGACACCTTTAGCATCCTTCAATAATGCTTTGACACGGATGATGAGCACCTTTCACTAATGCTTTTATCTTGACACTTTCGGCATTCTTCACTAATGCCTTCAACCCAACATCTATGGAGAAAGGAAGAACTATCAACAAGAGAACCTTAGTAGTCTTGATGATGACGAAGCATGGCAACTCATGGACTTGAGCTTGCACGTCTTCAAGAGGTGGTGATCTCTCCTTTAAGAGGAACCTAGTAGATCACACAAAAAAGAAAAGACAAACTACATAGATCATTTTGATCTGAGGTTAGAGCGTTAGAATACTTTGGGAAGTATGTGTGAAAAACCATGTGTAAAGAGAAAGAAATGGCTCTCTATTTATAGAGAAAATTCTCTTCTGTTCCCCGGATCCCACGGATCCCTACCACAAGGCGGCTAGCACAAAGCTAGGGATCCGTGGGTCGCTCCTCTTTGCCCATGGGTATTTTTGGTTATGGGTCATGGGTCATGGGTTATGGGTTGATCCATGGTTTCTTTCTAGATACAATGAACTTGGTTAAGTGGTATATATAAAACCATGGGTTATGGGTCAAAACCATTTGCTAGTAATTTACCCATTTAGTATATACTTGTATTTACCCATTTTAGCATACACTTAGTTTTTACCCATTTTAGTATAGTTAGTTTAAGTATATGTTTAACCCAATATGTAAACACTAGTTGTTGTACATATGTATCTAAATCATAAAATCACTTATACTTGTTTTAGTGTTTTATGTGACAACTTAATTGTGTTAGAAAACTATTAACTCAAACTATTTACGTACTCTATTTGTTTCGTTAAAATGATTTTACTTTTGTTATCGACAAAACATTAGAAGATCGTAAAATATAAATAAACATTTTTACGGCTTATTTGTATTAACAATCACAAATGCGTTTCAAGACATCAAATGAAAGATCCCCATTCGTTGTCTCATTCTTGCCAAGTGTGTTGGTGACAAGCGTAAGAAAATTCAGCTTGAACATTAAATCAACATGGGTTGCGGTTGTAATCTTGTCAGCAATATGAGACGCCCGGATTTTTCCCATCTGCACGTCAAACTGGTTAAGCCACTCTTGTGTCACTGGATCTTCGCCAATTAGGTTCACATCTAGAGACAAAAGTGATCTTCCACCATTAGGAAGTCCTAACATATCATGAACTTTGTCCGCATTCACATGAATAGTTCCTTTTTTTAAACGCAAACAAAAACCTTACTATCAAACAATTTCACAGCCAAAGACCCAATCTCCCGGATTACTTCCATATTAACTCCAAATAACGATCCAAAACCGATACTATCCAAAAATGACTTCATATTCAGTTTAGCACCACGAATTGCTTTAAAAAGCGAAAGAGGAACAACCCTTGAACGCATACCAGGATATTCACTATCAAGAAACTCCTTCTTAATTTGTGCCCATTCCCTTGGCCCACTTTTGTTTCCGCCTTTTTTTAGCTTTATGTAAACTAGATTCGGAGCTAGAGTCATCTTCCTTCTTCACATCTTTTAGAGTTTCCACCTCTACAACATTCTACCTTATCCTTAGCAACGGCTCTGATCTTCTTAACACTGTCTTTTTTCTCCTCTTCCGCTACAAAAGAATCTGAAGTCTTTCTTTTCCTAGACTTGTCCTTCGACTCAGAAGTGGACTTAGACTTGCTAGAAGGATGTGCCTCTACTTGCGGCTTCGCCGCCTGCTTATGTTTATAATCAGTACGTGGCGGATGCACATTTCCTTTGAGTTTTTTGTCTTGTTTTTCAACATTAAGCATAGGCGGCTGAGAAGGCTTCGCCTTTGCTTCAGGCTTTACCTTGGCATCAGGCTTCACATCAGAATGCTTCTCCTTTGAATCAGGCTTCGCCTGAGAGGGCTTCGCCTCAGAATGCTTCTCCTTTGAATCAGGCTTCGCCTTAGCATCAGGCTTCACCTCATAATGCTTCTCCTTTGAATCAGGCTTTGCTTGAGAAGGCTTCACCTCAGAATGCTTCTCCATTGAATCAGGCTTCGCCTGAGAAGGCTTCGTCTTAGAACGCTTCTCCTTTGCATCAGGCTTCGCCTCAGAAGGCTTCTCCTTTGCAACATGCTTCGATTTTGGACCAGGAATCGCTTTTGGTTCAGGATTAGCCTTGGCTTAGGATTTGCCTTTGGTTCAGGATTCGCCTTATGCTTAGGATTTGCCTTTGGTTCAGGCTTTAGCTCAGAAAGAGAGTCACGGGAGGCCGTAGTCTTAGTTAATCTGGTTTTTTTCGGTGCTTCATGAGAAGGACTGTCAGCAGACTCACTTACTTCACTGATGCGAGGTAAGGATGGGTTGGACTTCTTTTTTGATGGTTTAGGATCTGTGACACCTGCATAAAACAATTGAAAAGGTTTGTAAGAAAACGTAAACTACTTTTAATTAAAAGTAAAATAACATGTTTAAGTTTTTGTAAGTAATTTTTGAATAGCCTACATTACATGTGTAACACCCCCAAATTTGTTTAGCGGAAGCATACGAGTTATTGGGAGCGTTACGAAATTGGTGATCACAACACAAGTAATAAAGAACGGAATACATACTCCGTTTTAATTCCATAAAATAATTTTAAAACATTATCTTACAACATTGTTTAGATAAATGGGCACATCCCATAAGTTCAGTGGTCCCAATTTAAAAACATCAGTTTGTGTAAAAACACTTCTTTAATACTACTACGACCATTTACCCGCTTCTTGCCTTGCCTCCATGAAACATAACTTAAACACACGAGAAAAATATGCTAAAAGTCAGCTAAAAGCTGGTGAGTTCATAGGTTTAAGTTAAAACAATAAG